>CM076578.1:1016687847-1017287847 GCA_034641835.2 Pinus albicaulis
ATTTACAGCATATTAAAAAAAATTTATTTTTCTTTACTTCAAAGCCCATACGCTACTTTCCTGAAGAAGACTCGCGTATATACGCGGATACCCTTTATTAAACTCGCGTATATACAGAGAACTAATCCTGTCATTAATTCTTCACTTAAACCATTCCATCATTTATTCATCAGATATTCAATAAACAGTAAACATGTGCAGTAAGAACAGAATAAACCATCACAAAGCATCACACATGAACACCAGGATTTTAGGTGGAAACCCAAGTCGGGAGAAAACCACCGCTGCAGTTGCTCAGCCTTCAATATTTTATTATAGAGAAAACATATTACAACATATGTCTTGGTGCAAACTTATACCAGCATGCGGGTACCCACATGCAGAAGTTCCGACCTCTCTGGAGAGCTCCAACCCCACGACTCGTTTACCGGCCTCTCACAGGCCTCTGCCCACGATCTCGTTTACCGGCCTCCTGGAAGATACAACCCTGAAGGCTTCAACCCTCAGATCTACTGCGAACCACGTTTCATCAATTTTTCACCTTGGATCCAACAAATTCAATAGAACAATACTTGTAAGTACGTTTCATCATATTTTCGGACTAGACCCTCTCCATACATTTAAACTCAATCATACAACAAACTGATGTAGAAAACAAACTGATACAGAAAACTCAGAACAGTAGAATACAGATAGCAGCAATACAGCAGAATAGATCAGTCATTTCTTACCAAAGACTTATGCAAACCCTAGATTGCATACGCGCTTTCACTTCACTGATATCGCGTATATACGCGCTTCCATTCACACAAACCAGCGTATACTTCTGTACATATTACAGAACCAATTTAATTGCGCATACGTGCTTTTCCTTCAACGAAGCCGCGTATATACGCGCTTCCTCTACGGCGAACTAGCGTATGGTTCTTCAGAGATTTTAGGTCATTGCATTTCTTCAAAACATATACTTCACACAGATTTAACCCTTCACTTCAGACATATGTTCGCCTCTTCTTGGATCTAATCTTTCCATAAACAGATCTAGCAAATACAAGCACATTTCATATCTAGATCCCCTTCTTCATCATTGGTGCATCATACACTCAGATTTATCATTCAAGTGTAACCCTTTCCATTCAGATCTACTTCAGAGATAAGTATTCATTCAAGCTCAGACATCTTGCACCCACACACATGATTTTCACAATGAATTTCTTCTCCTTATATAGGTTTTATCCTTTTTCAATACCACGGGCCCCTTTTCCAATACCATGAGCCTTCCAATACCACGGGCCCCCTTTTTTCAATACCATGAGCCAAAACAATATTACTTCCGATGGTATTCCTGGACGGGGTCAATTAGGCGGATCATTACCCAATACAATGGGTCAATACCATGGTGGTTACCCCTGGTTTTGCACTTTTAGAGCGCTTTAGCCCATACACGACTTTGCACGTTCTTTTCCGCGTGAATACGTGACTTCCCTTAGACAGATCCGCGTATGCCTTGAGACATACTCTTTCACCATAGATTTAGCACAATCTGAATTCCTTTCTTCACTGCCTTCAGTACTCACTGTAGATACATCAGATTTACTTCATTAAGAACATATTCTATCAAGCACAACTTCATCAAGTAAGTTGTCATCATCTTCATCAAGGTGGCTTGCCATCAAGGACAACACTTTGCATCATATTGCCAACAATCTCCCCCTTTGGACTTGATGGCACAATGGTGTTTGGTTACCACAACAGATAGGTACATTAAGAATATAATGACACCATGTCACTCTCTCCATTTTTGACACCATTCAAACACCATGTCACTCTCCCCCTTTGACATCAAGGGCAAAGGGCGGACCAAAACCACCATACTCTCCCCCTGAGTTCATGCTGAATCTTCAAGCATATTTTTCAATGAAGTACATGACTCTATGAACTTCCTATCACCAAAGACTCATACTTACATCAAATATCCAACCAAGTGGATTTACATATGAGACTCAACTACCCAACCAAGTGGGTTTACAATTTTGACTCAGCTACCCAACCAAGTGGGTTTACAAATTTGACACGTCCTTACATGACTGAATATTACAAATTTTACATCATGGGTCTTAACAAGACCTTTTCATCAAATTACAAATATGACTTTATGACCAACACCAAAAAGTCCTCAAGAAAGAGAACATGTATCAGAACCATCATAATGCCAACAATGCATTATACTCAGCAAAGCTAATGCTCCCCCTGAATCTGTGCAGCCAAGCAACCTTTCTATATGACTAAGGCTCCCCCTTAGTTTGTGCATCCTGAACACTTTTACCAACAAATCATCAAGGCATCTTTATCAAAACATGAGAAATAGAATTATGAGAACTGGAACACCACCAGATATACCAAACATTATCAGAGATACCAAACAACACTGCAGCTGTGCTAAAGAGAGCTGACTCCAACCAATTGTCAGCAATCAAACATACGCGGTTTTATGTGCAGGAACTCACGTATATACGCGACTGTGTTTCATGAAACCCGCGTATCCAATGCCATTATCTAAATTTATACAGATTTGTTCTTTTGACTGGCAGAGAACACTCCCAGCTTCCGTCTTGGATACTCGAACGCTTCCCTGGGCAGAGGTTTGGTAAAGATATCAGCAACTTGTTCTTTGGAGGGAACATACTCCAACTTCTTGTTTTGCTCAAGCACTTGTTCACGTAAGAAGTGATACTTGATGGGAATGTGCTTGGTCTTTGAATGCATAACGGGATTCTTTGAAATACTGATGGCACTTGTAGATCTTGATGGCACTTGTGTTAATCACACTTAATGGGATAGGGAGGAGTACATTTCATTTGAAAGTCTTGTAAAGTTTGCATCATCCAAAGAAGTTGAGTGCAACATGATGTGGCAGCTACATATTATGCTTCTGCTGTAGATAAGGCAATAGAGTTTTTCTTCTTATTGAACCAAGATACTAACCGAGGCCCCATATAGAATGCACCACCACTAGTACTTTTCCGATCATCAACATTTCCAGCCCAATCTGCATCAGTGTAATCATGAAGAGTAAGATCAACATTCTTTGGATACCATAGTCCAAAGTCTTGAGTTCCTTGAAGATATTTGAATATTCTTTTAACAGCCTGAAGATGAGACTCTTTTGGATTAGCTTGGAATCGTCCAACGATCCCAACAGCATGCATAATGTCAGGTCTAGTCCCAGTGAGATAAAGTAAACTTCCTATCATCGTCGTATTGGTTGATTCAGTGGGAGAATCATCTGGCGAATTGCATCCGATTATCATCGGTGTACTTATACGAGGTTTGCATTCTTCCATGCCATACTTCTTCAGAATTTTCTTAAGATATTTTTTGCCTTGATAGGAATATACCACATTGTGATTTGATGCACTTGCAATCCAAGAAAGAATGTTAGTTCTCCAAGTAAGGACATTTCAAATTCTTGCTGCATGACAGAAGCAAATTTCTTACTCATAGATTCTTCATTACTCCAAAAAATGATGTCATCAACATATACAACCACAATCAATAGTTTATCATTTTCAACCTTTGTGTATAAGTTGCTATCAGCAGACCCCTTTGAAAATCCTTGTTGATGAAGATAATTGTCAAGATGATAATACCATGCCCTTGGAGCTTGTTTGAGACCATATAGAGCCTTTTTAAGTCTACAAACAAGATTTTCATCATTTTCCAAAATGAATCCTTCTGGTTGTTCTATATAAACTTCTTCTTCTAGATCTCCATTAAGAAAAGAAGATTTAACATCCATTTGATAAACTTTGATTTTTTGGAAGCTTGAAAAAGCAAGAAACATTCTTATGGCTTCAAGTCTAGCTTCTGAGAACAAGAGTTTCTTCCAAGATCTATACCTTCTTGTTGAGTATGCCATTTGCAAACCGATTAACCAAATCTTGTATCCCCATTCTCATTTAACTTGTTCTTGAAAATCCATTTAGTACCAATGACATTTTTATCATGAGGTCTTGGTACCAAATCCCAAGTGTCATTTTTTTCAATTTGAACAAGTTCTTCATCCATGGCTTGCCTCCAACATCATCTCTGCTAGCTTGATTGACATTGAGTGGTTCAATTGTGGATAGAAGTGCCATATGACTAGAAGATCCCACAAGAGTTCTCCTTGTTCGTACACCTGATTCCTTGACTCCCAAGATTTGAGATTCAGGATGATTCTTTTGAACATATCTAGATGGAGCTTTTTCAGATAGATCAGTTTCACAGGTTCTTCATTGGATCCACTGTCTATATCATTTCCATTTAGTGCAGAAGGAAATAAGTCACCATCATCTTCATTTGTTATTTGTTTTTCCTCTTTAGAAGCTGCAGGAGACTCATCAATAACGACATCAATACAATCAACAATCTTTTGAAGCCTTTCATTATAACATATGTATGCTTTGCTTGAAGATGAGTAACCAAGGAATATTCCTTTATCTGAGCTAGGTTCAAACTTGCCAAGTTTTTCATCATTATTTTTGATAAAGCATTTGCTTCCAAAAACTTTAAAATGCTTTACAGTGGGAGATTTTCCATACCAGACTTCATATGGAGTTTTATCACTGTTTACCCGAACATGTGCTTTGTTGTGAATGTCTACTGCTACACGAGTTGCTTCTGCGCAGAAAGTGCCAGGTAGTCCAGAGTCATCAAGCATAGCTCTAGCCATTTGTTGAATTGTTCTATTCATTCTTTCTGCAACGCCATTTTGTTGAGGAGTGCCAGCTACAGAGAATTGTCTTTTTATGCCATGTTGTTCACAAATTCAAGGAATTCATTTGATGTATATTCTCCTCCTCGATCAGATCTAAGACACTTGATTTTTAGATCTAATTCATTTTCCACCAGTGCTTTGAAGATCTGAAATTTTTCAAATGCTTCATCTTTGTGTTTAATCAACCCAATCCAACACATCCTAGAGAAATCATCAATAAACAAGATATAGTATTCTTCCCCACGTGGTGACTTTTTCCTCATAGGTCCACATATGTCAGTATGAATAAGTTCAAGAGGCTTACTTGATGATCCTTCTTTGGCATGAAATTGTACTCTGGTCTGCTTACCGATTTGACAGGATTTGCATATGATATTTTCTGGTGGATTAATATTGGGAAGATCACGAACAGCTTGAAGTCTGCTTGCTTTGTTGATTTGAGAGAAGCTCAGGTGCCCCAACCTTCTATTCCATAGCCAATTTTCTGAAGATTTGCTTAGGTAACATTGATCTTTGTATCCCTTCAGTATATACAGGTTGCTTGGATTTCTTTTCCCTTTTATAATAATTTTACCTGTTTGGGATACCACGAGCCACATTCTTTTGTGAACTAAAAACAACCTCTGTTCCTTGATCACACATTTGACTTACATAGCAGTGATGCCTTAATCCATCCACATACATGCCATCTTTAGCCTTCACCTTTTCTTTTAGAAATATTGACCCTTTTCCTTTAATAACAGCAGGAGTATCATTTCCAAAAGTAACTTTCTTTTCCTTTTCTAGAGCATTATAAGTATGCAGTTTGCTTTTGTCACCTGTCATGTGTCTTGAACACCCACTATCAATATACCATTGATTCTCTTCACCCTCTGCAAATAACGCTATCCCACAATTTTCAACCGGTAATTCTTTCTTTTTCCATACTTTAGAGCTTGAGGGAACATGCTCTTTTGGCTGGACCTTGCTCCTGCATTCAGATTCTTCATGGCCAAAGTTATTACAATAAGTACATTCAACTTCACTTTGAAGAGGAGAAAAATTGTTATAGGTATTCTTCTTTGGTTCAGTATCCAACATTTTCTTTCTTGCTTCTCTTTTCATGATGGTTTTATATGCAACTCATTGAACAGCTTTATGACCAAAATTGTGACATGTGAAACATTGCCCATTGAAGTAGAAAATTTCTGCGATCATGGAATCTTATATTTGAATTTACCTGTTGGGTGTGGCATCTTTGAAAGCTATCCCTGTTATTGTTCCTTGAATTGATATGGTCCTGCTTTCCCTGTAGAGATCCGTTATTCCCTTGCTGAGTTGCTGAATTTAGTAAACCACATGCTGTTTGCTTTTAGATAGTTTGTTCTTGAAGCTTGAGAAGATTCTCACGGTATATCAAGACTGTCTTTATAAGAGGAGAACGTTGTACCTTGATAATCTCATCTAAGGTTTCGGATCCTTTAGCAAATCTAAGATTCAAGGTCTTTGCTTTCTCAACTTCTTTTCTTTGACTTACCACTTCACATTCCAATTTTTCAATATGTTTCTTTGCTTCTTCAAGTTGCTTTTCAATGGTCTCTCTGATTATCTTTTGTTCTTCTAAGAGAATTTTATAATCTTCTAAGCATATTTTGAGTTGATTTTTTTCTTCAAGAAAATCATTTTCCTCTAGAGCATCCATAAAAGTATCCTTTTCTTCTTTTTGTTCAAATGCCATGAGAAGTCTAAGATCTTCTTCACATTCTTCCTCACTATCAGATGACCCATCACTGTCTTCATTAGTATAGTAACCTTTCTTAGAGCTAGATTGGTTCTTATTCCTTCTTACTACTTATTTTCCTTTATAAAGACATTTTGCAGCATAATGACCAACTTTTCCACACTCAAAACATTTGAAAGGAAGCTTACCTTTGAATCTTCCAGTTCCTGTTTGGAGTTTTCTCACGAAATTCGCTTCTTCTTCATCGGATATGTAGCTGGATCTTTGTGACTTCCTTTCTTTTCCTCTTGCGGATACCTTAATGACTTCTACGATTTGAGAAGGACCTCCTTGTCTCATTTCAAAGCGATCGGGAATACCATGTAATTGAACAATAGTAAGAGTTTGCAGATTTGCCTTTCTTCAATAGGCGAGACTTTAGAGTCAAATTTTGAAGTCAAGGATCTTAAGAACTTTTCCACTAGAGTAGTATCAGTTATGGTTTCTCCCAAATTTCTCATTCGATTTACAATATCATCCAGATGAAGAAAGAATTTGGCAACATTTTCATCACTATGCATCTTCAAGTTTTCATATTCAATTCTAAGAGTTTGGAGTTTTACATTTTTTACCTTTGTATCTCCTTCATAGCTCAGAATGATTTTGTCCCATATTTCTTTTGCTGAATGTAGCTACATTACTTTAGCAAATTCGGATTCATACATGCTTCCTAACAAGACATTTACTGCTTTGGCATTGGTTTCATACTTCTTCCTTTCAACTGCATCAGTCGGAATGCTTGCCGGGTATTGATAGCCTTCTTCCACGATTGCCCATACATCTGCACCAAGACTTTGCAGATATGCTTTTGTTGGTACCTTCCAGAATATCGGATTGCTTCCATTGAATAGAGGTGGCTTTATAGACATTAATCCTTCTTGACTTCCCATTGCGACGGATCTCCTTTAAGCGATCAAGCTTCTGCACAAGGACCCGCTTTGATACCAATTGTTGGGAAAAATACTGAGAGGAGGGGGGGGGGGTGAATCAGTATTTACAGCATATTCAAAACTTTTACTTTTTCTTGCTTCTAAAACCCATACGCTACTTTCCTGAAACAAACTCGTGTATATACGTGGATACCCTTTATGAAACTCGCTTATACACAGATATCTACTTATGTCATTAGTTCTTCACTTAAATCATTCCATCAATCAATCATCAGATGTTTAATAAACAGTAAACATGTGCAGTAAGAACAGAGTAAACCATCACACAAAGCATCACACATGAACACGGGATTTTAGGTGGAAACCCAAGTCGGGAGAAAACCACCACTACGGTGCCAGCCTTCAATATTTTATTATAGAAAACATCTTACAACATATGTCTTTGATGCAGACTCCTACCGACATCTGAGGCACCTCTAGGACTCGTTCCTGACCTCTGGAATTTGGAAGAGAGCTCAACCCCAAAACTCGTTTACCCGACCTCTCCTGGAAGGGAACTCACGACCCACGATCTGTTCTGACCTCACTTAGAAGGCACAACCCCCTTTTATTTGAAGGCTACAACCCTCAGCACCACCTTGGACCACGTTTCATCAATTTTCACACTGGATCCAACAACTTTAATAGAACAATACTTGTAGGCCACGTTTCATCATATTTTTAGACTGGACCCTCTTCATACATTTAAGCTCAATCATACAACCAAACTGATGCAGACAACTCATAACAGTACAATACAGATAGCAGCAATACAACAGAATAGATCAGTCATTTCTTACCACAGACTTCAGCAAACCCTAGTTTGCATACTCTCTTTCACTTCATTGATGTCGCGTATATACGCACTTCCATTCACACAAACCAACGTATACTTCTGTACATATTATAGAACCAATTTAATTGCGCATACTCGATTTTATTTCATCGAAGCCGCGTATATACGCGTTTCCTCTTCGGTGAACTAGCGTATGGTTCTTCAGAGATTTTAGGTCATTGCATTTCTTTAGAACGGATTCTTCACACAGATTTAACCCTTCACTTCAGACAAATGATCGCCTCTTCTTGGATCTAATCATTCCATAAACAGATCTAGAAAATACAAGCACATTTCAGATCTAGATCCTTCTTCATCATTGGTGCATCATACACTCAGATTTATCATTCAAGTGTCCGCGTATATACGCGCTTCCTCTTCGGCGAACGAGCGTATGGTTCTTCAGAGATTTTAGGTCATTGCATTTCTTCAAAACAGATACTTCACATAGATTTAACCCTTCACTTCAAACAGATGTTCGCCTCTTCTTGGATCTAATCATTCCATAAACAGATCTAGCAAATACAAGCACATTTCAGATCTAGATCCCCTTCTTCATCATTGGTGCATCATACACTCAGATTTATCATTCAAGTGTAACCCTTTCCATTCAGATCTACTTCAAAGAGAAGTATTCATTCAAGCTCAGACATCTTGCACCCACACACATGATTTGCACAATGAATTTATTCTCCTTATATAGGTTTATCCTTTTTCAATACCACGGGCCCCTTTTTCAATACCATGAGCCAAAACAATACCATGAGCCTTCAATACCACGGGCCCCTTTTTCAATACCATGAGCCAAAACAATATTACTTCCGATGGTATTCCTGGACGGGGTCACATAGACGAATCATTACCCAATACAATGGGTCAATACCATGGTGGTCACCCCTGGTTTTGCACTTTTAGAGTGCTTTAGCCCATACGCGACTTTGCACGTTCTTTTCCGCGTGCATACGCGACTTCCCTTAGACAGATCCGCGTATGCCTTGAGACATACTCTTTCACCATAGATTTAGCACAATCTGAATTCCTTTCTTCACTGCCTTCTGTACTCACTGTAGATACATCAGATTTACTTTATTAAGAACATATTCTATCAAGCACAACTTCATCAAGTAAGTTGTCATTTTCATCAAGGTGGGTTGTCATCAAGGACAACACTTTGCATCATATTGCCAACAGACAATCCTCAATGCCCTGGTCCTCTGCAATTTTAATACAATGTTGATCATCTTCATATGACATGGCAACTAGATTTTCATGTTTCTCATCACACTCATCAATCGTAAGAGGGAAAACTTAAGATTGTTCATAAACCTCAAAACTGACATTTCTATCATTTACTGCAGAGTTATCTAAAGAAGAGTTTTCACTTAATTGAATAAAAATCTTATCTTGTTTTTCACAAAGGGATTGGATTACCTCTTTCTAAATATTTTGTTCTGATGGGATGAGAATACTTGGGTCAATAAATTTAGTTTCTCCTTTCGAGGTGATCTTGACAATAGATCTCCCCCTCTTGGGATCCAGAACAACATACTCTTCATCATTATAATATGAATCTAGATCTTTACCATAATATGAAATTGGAACTTGATTTCCATGCATATCATATTTTGCTGCAATCAGATCTGAAATAAGACCTCATCTTCGATCATTTTCAATGGTACAAAGATCTACAACGTGTTGTAAATTTTCCTGAGCATTTGTTACACAACATTTTTTCACCGTCACTGCAATTCCTCCTCCCGTACATTGGAGGACTGTTCCCATCACCTATGAATAGTAAAATGTCCTGAAAACACCTTGATGGAATCCTTATGCATAAGGGAAAGAATTCTCCTGAAGAAAATTTCCTCAGAAAACATTAAAAACATATGTTTGGGCATTGTCGTGAGCAGCCAGTTCTTCACTCGCGCCAATCAGGGGAATTTACACTAATCCCGTGCCACCTGGCGCTCTGTCCTTGTGTATTGCCCACGCCAAACCTATTTGGGAATGTTTTTTAAAAATAAAAGGTAGAAGTTTGATTTTAACAACTTCAGAATGAATCATCAAAAAGAGGTTGGGTTGTTTGGCTCTAGATCTCCCTGATTAGGAAGTGGTTTTCCACCTCTCATGGAACCTTCCTAAGAGATAGGATTCTCCCCCATGATTATAAGGATCCTATCCTCTCCTTCTCCCTCTATAAAATCCTACCCTCTCCATTTTCAAGCTAGCTGAACATTTGAGGAAGAAAACTATAGCTGAGCGACTGTTGAGAGCAGAGCCAAGGAGAACCCTGTAAGAGAGAGAGCCTTGTCTAAATCCCCGACAAAGCTTTGTGAGACATGCTATGCTAGAAGCCCTTCCGAAGGAAGAATGCAACGTCAGAACTTGGTTGTAACATTTATTTCATATTTTATGATCAACTATGTTATTGGTTCCATCATTGAATTGCTTATTTGTGTAGTGCAACTTGATTCAATATTTTCCGACTGATTGATAGTTACATGTTTGAATTACTATGTTGTATGCCATCGTTTTTCTCTGCATGTGTACAGGTGTCTAGATGCAGTGAGCGGAAGGATTGTGATCTGTCAAGCTAAGGAATGGGAAGTAGCACTTCTCCGTCGACAATAGCAGCGTAGGACTTGAGGTAGGCTATCTATTGTATCTTTGTCTTTTGTAACTAGGAATCGATATCGTAGCATGTTTTGTTTGTTGCTAGACCCACTCTAGGGCTAGTGGGGTTGCCTCTGTCTGCAGAGGGGATCTACCTAATTTACAAAGTGGCAACTCCACTGGGGATCAGTATGAATTAGTCCCTCTTCCATTGGGTTGTGTTTTGGCTTTTTGTTTGTCTAGTTTGCCTTCCTGGTTTGAAACCCCTGTTCAGCCCCCTGGAGATCAAACCTCTCTCTGTTTGTGCATTCTTCTTGGCACGGTTTCCAGCGTGACAGTCATGCCAAAAGGCACAAGTTGCTAGTTCATCACCCGCTCCATTCCCTATTTGGCATAGATTACAGCCAGACAGGTGCACCAACCCTACTAGGTTTTGGGGTTTTCTTGGTTTTGGAGCCTTTGAGCCTGATCTTTGATCCTGGGTTGTTTTTTCTCACTTGTTGAGTGCTTTAGAGTCATTTTTTACTGAGATCAGGCCTTTCCCTTCAGTTTTTTGGACTTTTCTGTCAGTTTTTTAATTTCAACCCTAGGTTTTCTAGGTGCTTCAGCCTACTGAGCCTCCCGTGGGAGTTTCGGGTCCTTGGATTCCTAGTCAACTTCACTTCTACTTCTTTGCATTCAGTTTTTTGGAACCATTTGAGTGATTGCGTTAATTGAGTTGTTACACAGCAATTTGTCACCGTCCTTGCAATCCCTATCTCGCCCATTGGAGGGTCGTTTCTGTGACCAATAAGCAGTTTCATGCCTTACAAATACCATCATTGCATCCCTTTCCATGAGGACAACATTCCTTCTGTTGATCATTTCCTGAGCAGACCCCTAAAAACACTTATTTTTTCCTTGGCGTTGGTAGCCCATTATGTCCTCGCGCCAATGAGGAAAATTAACACTGAGCCCGCGCCAATTGGTGCTCTGTCTCAATTGAGCACTTGCGCCAATCTGCTTATGGAAATTTTTTTAAAAAAAGAGGCGAAGTTTTGATTACAACAACTTCGTGGATGAGTCATGAGGAGTGGCTTCGACTGAATAACCACGACTTTCCTCCTTTGGCCTTTTGTTTCCACCTTATGGGGAACCTCCCAAGGGATAAGGCCTCCCTTCCACTATTGTAGGGATCCCAACCTCCTCCTCTCCTCTATAAATATAGCCTTCATCCATTGATGAAGGGGTTGAAGAGCTGAAGGGGCTGAATAGCTGAAGGGATGAATGGTTGAGTCTCCAAGAGCCTTCATATCCTAAAGAATTCTACAAGAGCCTTGATAGTCCTCATAGAGCCAAATCAGTAGCAAGGAGATTGACGATCGAAGAGAGAGGCTTGTCCCATTCCCGACAAGCTTTACCGAGACGTATTCCATTGACGACCTGCCAAAGGAAGATTCAGCGTCAGAGCCAGGTTGTATTTTCCTTTGTATTGATTAATGATAAGTGACTATTGGTTATGGTTCCACTCGTATTTTTCATTATGATCATGAGTTGTGTCTTCTATGACTGATACATAATTGCATATATTTGGTTTTACGCTTGTGTTTGTTGTGTTTCTTGCGTGTGCAGGTGTTCGATCGCAGAAAGCATGAGGATTGTGATCTACCGGTGTAAGGGAACGAGAGTGCTATCTCCTCTACAAACAATAGCATTGGATTCAAGGTAAGCCTTCTTCGCCATTTGGTTTATTGCAATTATGAACTTGCAGCTTAGCGTGATATGATTGTTGCTTGACCTGATCTGGGCTAGTAGGGATTGCCTCTGTCCGCAGAGGGTATTTACCTCTACAAAAAATTGGCGACTCCACTGGGGATCGTTGATTTGGAGTATTGTCTTGTATTTTTGATCGATTCTTGACTTTGCTTGCTTGATCAGCTCTTTTGGCTGGCTCTTTCTGTGTTCTTGGCTTTTGTTTAGCTTTACCATCACTAGTTTGTTCCTTGGATTGCTCTTTTTTATTTTTCCATAGTAAACTCGATTGGCATGCTTATTAGCTTGACAGTCGCACCCATTGGCACATGTTGCCAGTGTATTACCCGCGCCAATCCTGTTCTGGCACTAGATTCTACCTTACAGTCATGCAATCCTGTAAGGTGCTAGGGTTTACTCTGTTTTGAGCTTTTTAAGCTTGAAATGTGTGTTTGGTTTCATTTTTACGACTGCCTGAGTGTTCTGGAGCATTTTTTGACTGACTGTGACCTTCATCTTTTGTTTTTTTTTTCCGTTTCTATCGATTTTACATTCTAGCCCTAGGGCATCTAGGTGTTATTGTGTGTCGAGCCTCCCGTGGGAGTTTTTGGTTTCTATCTATTCAGTCAACTTTGCGATTGCTTCTCTACATTCGTTTGGTGGTTGTCTATCATTTTATTGCGTTATTTGAGTGATTGGCTTATTCTTCATTCGAATTTCATTTTGTCTCGCTTTGAGCCTAGATTACATGCTTCATTTGAGTCTTGGAGATTTTGCTTGAAGTGGCGAGTCTGGTCTTGGTTGGGAGAAATTCTTTGTTTTTTCATTTTCAAGCATTGGCGCTTGTTGTCAGTTAGAAACCCGCACCAATTGGCCATTGGCGCTAGTTTTCGGTGAGAAATTCGCACCAGTTGGCACTAGTTTCACCTACCAAAGTCATGCCAATTTCAGGGTGTGTGAAAATTGAGATTTTTTTTCCCTAAATCCTTCACCAGTGTGTCTTTCCTTTCTAGTATTTTCACTGTATGAGCATAGATTACATTACTCATTGTTTGAAATGTCTTATTTCCATGATTGTTTGATGTAAAAGGGAATGAATGCCTTGTTTTGATCTCTTGCTTTGGAAGTCCTCTTTATGTTTGACCTCATTCGTCTTGTCGCCTTTTGAGGGATTTCGTGACAAAGTGTTTGAAACAATGATTGCATTCTTAGTGTTTGTTTACATCTCTTTTGCATTCATCCTTCATTAAGGAGATTTGCATTCTTTTAGTTTTCGTCTCATAGTTTTCTTTTCGTTAAAATGCATTAGATCACATTGCATTGAAAAGTATTTTTTGAGATCCATCATTAAACCTAGACTACATTGTTTAATGATTGAAAACTAGAAATCGCTTTGATTGCATTCTCTTTTATTAAAAGCATGCATTAAGTATATTCTAATTTCATCGAAAAATGCATTGAGTGCATTCTTATAATTTGAAAAGGAAAAGGAAATTGTGCATAGATTACAATTGCATAGTTTTCAAAAAAGAGGATTTTGCATAGATTACATTGCATTATTCGCATCGTTGAATGTTTGAAATTACTTTTGGATAGTGAAATTCATCCAGTTTTGGAAATTTCGTTTACAGTGTTGTTGTTTGTTGCATCATTGTTTGAAGCTCTTCCCTTAACTAGATAGCATTCATCAAATTGAAAGATTTCTTTTATCATATAGCTGCATATAGGAGATTTTGAGACATAACACTCGCTAGGGCCTGAAAATTGAAACATAATTGAATATTAACATTAAAATCTATTCAATTTACACTAAGGCAACATTGAGACATTAACAAAATATTTAGAGCTCTAGGCTAGAGACGTGTTTCGACGTCGTTAAACCTAGTAGTTGTCGTTTGCCTCTTGGCTTTAGACAACACTAGTATGGACTTGTGCTCCCCGTAATGTCATGTATATAAAGGGAGAACCCACTAGGTTCCTATCCTTTATCCATAGGAAGCCAAGTCTGCTGCCCTATACCCATGATACACCAGACACAGCATTCGGGGAGATTGCCTGCACGTATGTCAAGTCCTTGGTTGATTTCTCTTTCATTTTGAAACCAAGGTGTATATTGCAGTTCACGGTTATTTGGTACAGCCTTTGCCTAGATTTCCAAAGTAGTCATTTTGATCTTTTCTAACTCCTTAAATTTGAAAATATCATCAAGCACTTGTCCTTTCACGCTTGCTTTAAAACTGAAAGAGATAGAGTCACCTTTCATCCGTTTCTCAACTCTTAAAACATGAAACAATGAAGTTTCTAAGTTTCATGTGGTAAAATAAATCACCCGCGATCACATGCCCTTTTAGAATTTTCTTGTTGGCTGTTTGATTGTGTGCCTTGGTTTTTAGCTCGTGTGCAGTTTTGAGTTGTTGATGGAAACTTTTTCGGAGTTCGCCAACCAAGGAATCCCCTCCGATGGGAATCCTGGTCATTTTCCTCCTTTTGGGAATGTTGGTGCTCCTTATATGGCAACGTTGTCCCTTCCTGGGTTAACTATTGGGTTCCCTGTTTGGTTGTTTTCAACCTCTGTGGTCCCAAATGTCTCAGCTATTATTCAATCAGTTCCTCCACCTGAACAACATCATGTTGATTCTAAGGTGGACCTCTCCCCTTCTTCGCCTATTTCTGCGTCCTCCTCTTCTACTTCACCTAGTGAAAATCTGGATTCGAGTAATCGGGTGACTAAGAAGAAGAAGAAGAAGTCTGATAAGCGAGAGGCTAAGAGTGTAGCTACTGCTTCCAAAGAACCTCCTCTTAATAAATCTCCCAACCCTCCACGGAAAGTCAAGTTCCCTTGCATGTTGTGCATGGGAGACCATCTTCTTCGAGACTGCCCTGGCATTCCCAAGGTGCTCGAAGTGTGGTCCAACGGTCATTCGCCATTGCCTTTGGCTTCCGGGAGTCAAGTTGCGGGCACGTCTTTAGCCAGTGCTGGTAAGGCTCCTAAGAAGTAGGGTAAGCTCACCAATCCCTGTAAGTTGTGTGAAGGGCACCATGCCATTCACCTTTTTCCATATATGGATGAAGCCAAGAGAGTTTTGGACAACTTAACCGATTCTACACCATGCCTTCCAATTGGTTATAACTGGCTTTCTATAAGTCCTCCACCAGCTAATCCTATGATTGGTCAAGAATCATCCTTGGTCAATCCCGCTCACTCGGAAATTCAAATTCTGGAATCCATCCCTGACCAACCATTGGTCATGGGATCAGTTGAGCTGGCCCCTTCTATGGTGCACCAGGTCTTTTCCGTTGAGAGTGGATCTCACACCCCTCATGTTCTTCTAGTTTCTTTAGATTATTCAGACTTGGAGAAAGATTCTCCTACCCCTATACCTCAAGAAGCTGCTACTCCGCCTCCCATTATGGAGGTCCCGGAGGATACCCCTCCCACCTTCGATATGGAGGTCGTGGAGGATGCTCCTTCTTCCGTAACACCAGGGGAAGACCATATCGATTCGACGATAGCCCCTCTGAGTAGTTTGGTCGCTTCCTTTGATTGGAATCGATTCGTGGGATACCGCCTTTCGTCTTATGTGCCTTTTGAGATAACAGTACAGGCCCTTGGTTTTGTTGTACCTGGAACCATTATAGATGAAGGCGCATCTGTTAGTGTTCTATCCTCAACTACTTGGCAAGCTTTCAGTTCACCACCGCTTGCGCCTGTTACGCAGAATCTGTTGGCATTTAACAGAAGAACTAGTCAACCGTTAGGGATACTTCCAAGGTTACCTGTTACTTTGGGAGGTAAAACTATCCATATGGACATTATGGTTGTTCCAGGCCCCTTGGATTTCAATTTTCTCTTGGGGCGCGATTACAACTATGCCATGGGGGTGCTTGTCTCCTCCCTTTTTCGTGTGATCTGTTTTCCACATGAAGGATGAATCGTGACCATTGATCAGCATTCGTTCTTTGGTCCTGATGTGGCAGATGGCCCGCCATCATCCCCTTCTGGTTTTTATTCACCCATTGTATCTGCCCCACCACAGGTCAACTATGTGGCTACCTACCCTGTGCCTGTACTTAGTGATAGTGCTGTTGTGCATCAAGTGCTGGGGGCATTGGGTCCTGACTTATAGGATGTTTTCTTTCCATCGGGAGTGGAAATATTGGAAGCGATGAATTCTTGTTCATTATGATGAGGTCAGTCAGAGCAGAGTTCCTTGTCTTGTGTCAATCTCCTTAAAAAATGAAACAAGGTTGTAGAGCAGAGTTCCTTTTCTTGTGTCAAGGTCGTTAAAAAATGAAACAAGGTGTTCAGAGCATGGTTCTTTTCCTGTGTCAAGCTCGTTAAAAAAAAACCGAGTCTCTTCAGAGTAGAGTTAGTTTTCTTGTGTCAAGCTCGTTAAAAAATGAAACAAGGTCATTTGAGGATAGTTCTTTTAATGTGTCAACCTCGTTAAAACAATGAAACACTTTCCTATTAAATTCGAGTCTTTTATAAGTTCTCGTAAAATCCCAGTCGATTCTCTCTCTTAGTCTTGTAATTTGAACCTTCACTCCATCTGCCTTTCATATGGACTGAAGCTTGGGGGGCATGTACCTCGAATTGAGTCACCATGCTGGGGCATGTTGAATTTTTCAAGCATAGTTTGTTTCCATTTCAAGCTTGTGTAAAAATGAAACCGGTTTCAAGCATAGTTTATCTTTGTTTCAAGCTTGTGTAAAAATGAAACCAACTTCAAGCAGAGTTTCCTGATTTCAATCTTGTGTAAAAATGAAACCTTTCACATTTTACCTCTTGTGATTGCCATCTTATCAGCCTGTCTTTTCCAGATGAGGCTTGTTTTTTTCTCACTCCATCGTCATTATCCGCTTGGCCGAGCATATGCCTTCACTTGGTTGTCTTACCCATTCCTAAGGAACCGCTGCGATGAGTGGTCTTGTTAGCTACCCTCTTGACCTTTAATTGTTCTGAGGATTTCCACCATTACTAGAACCAGTTGCTACCCTTTATACCACTCGTTCCTCCAGGAGGAGTCAACATTCAGATCTTTTCTGACTCTCTGAACATGAAAATATTGTCGAGTCTCTTGTCATTTTGATCACGTTAAAGTGGTTACCAAACGACATCTACCCAGTATATTTTTACCCCTTTTTTGGGTTGGGATTGATTATTTACGAAAAAAGGAATACCCTAGCCTATCACGACAAGGAGGTTTCCTCAGGCATAGTTTTCTACCTTTTTGGATCTGAGGAATTATTTACGAAAAGGGACCGTTGGAGTTTACTTTTCTACTGTCTTTTCAAACTCTCTAAACATGAAAAGACGTGGATTTATTCCTTTGTTAGACTCCTTAAACCCTGATGACATTGGATTCAGTCGTAATGATGATATTTGAGTTTCTCCTTCCTAGGGCTCGTTAAATGTACTAGGATGGATTCATCCAAAGGATTGATTTATATTACAAGCATATGCTATCCCCTTCAAGCTTATTTTCAAAAATAATTGGGGTACTCGGCAGAAATGGTGGGGAAAAATGGAACCAAAATCATTGTCATGTCGGCAGTATGTCGCTCTTGAAAATGGCACTTGTCTGCATTCGTGTTGGGTTGGGGACATCTCACCTCATTATCTGATAACCTCTGTGGGTTTGGGTAATCCCTTTTGACCTCTGATCTGCTCTTTGCCTTGTCATCATGACCCCTGATCTGTTGATGTCAAATACTACCAAATCCATTGTCGTGCTGCCGATATGTTCAAGAGAAGTTGACCTCTGCAAAAGTCTCAACCTTCCTCTGATTCTCATTTGATCCTGATTCACAAAAACATTATGTTCCTCTGTCTTGCATCGATCAAGGTCACTTCCTGTCGGCTTCAGCTCATTATCCGAGAAGCTGATCTAGAGACTCCCTTCTGGTACCTTGGAGCTTGCATGCCTTAATGGCAGGTTCTTCACGTTCGACGTAAGGTTCTCATCATTGGCCTCCGATCGAGTGATTCTATGGGTGTTCGACGCCAACTCACTGATTCACATGCCATATATTATACCTATAGTACCTTGAGGGCTGTTGTCATTATTGGTGGTACCTCTCGCGTCTGTTAATAGCTTTCATCATTGGCTAGTAATCAGGCAATGTTCTTGCATGTTCAACTTCAGCTCACTTATTCGCATGCTTGAATTTGTACTTTGTTCGAGTTGAAATGGAGCGCAAGACCCTGGATTTTGTCTGTTAGAATCCAGGCTGCGATTTTGTGGATTATTATGATTGGTTGCATGACTCATTCATTGGATGGTTGCGACCATACATGAGTCTATTTATCAATCCTCGCTGGATGGCTACGTCCATACCTTGGATTTGGATTATTGTATACTCTGTTATCGATGGCTGCACCCATACCACATATGTCATGTATTTGAGATATTAGTTGTACTTGTGTATGCAGGTTTTTCGACGGCAATGTTTTCAGTTGGACGCGTTCTCGTAAAGCATTTCACCCCTCTCTCTCTTTTGGGCCTCATGCTTTAGGGGGCATTTGTTACACAACAATTTTTCACCGTCCCTGAAATCCACATCTTGCCCATTGGAGGGTAATTTCTATGACCAATAAGCAGTTTCATGCCTTAAAAATACCATCATTGTATCCCTTTCCATGAGGACAACATTCCTTCTGTTGATCATTTCCTGAGAAGACCCCTAAAAGCACTTATTTTTTCCTTGGCACTGGTAGCCCGTTATGTCCTTGCACCAATGAGGAAAGTTAACACTGAGCCCGTGCCAATCAGCGCTCTATCCTAGTTGAGCACCCACGCCAATTTTCTTATGGAAAGTTTTTTTTTAAAAAGAGGCGAAGTTTCGATTACAACAACTTCGTGGATGAGTCATGAGGAGTGGTTTCGACTGAATAACCACGACCTTCCTCATTTGGCCTTTTGTTTCCACCTTATGGGGAACCTCCCAAGGGATAATGCCTCCCTTCCACTATTGTAGGGATCCAAACCTCCTCCTCTCCTCTATAAATATAGCCTTCATCCATTGATGAAGGGGTTGAAGAGCTGAAGGGGCTGAATAGCTAAAGGGATGAATGGTTGAGTCTCCAAGAGCCTTCATAGACTAAATAATGTTGCAAGAGCCTTGATAGTCCTCATAGAGCCAAATCAGTAGCAAGTAGATTGACGATCGAAGAGAGAGGCTTGTCCCATTCCCGACAATATTTACCGAGACGTATTCTATTGATGACCTACCAAAGGAAGATTTAGCGTCAGAGCCAGGTTTTATTTTCCTTTGTATTGATTAATAATAAGCGACTATTGGTTATGTTTCCACTTGTATTTTTCATTATGATCATGAGTTGTGTCTTCTCTGATTGATACATAATTGCATATATTTGGTTTTACGCTTGTGTTTGTTGTGTTTCTTGCGTGTGCAGGTGTTCGATCGCGACGAGCGTGAGGATTGTGATCTGCCATAGCAAGGGAATGAGAGTGCTATATCCTCTACAAACAACAGAGTTGGACTCAAGGTAATCCTTCTTCGCCATTTGGTTTATTGAAATTAGGAACTTGCAGCTTAGCATGATACGATTGTTGCTAGACCCGATCTGGGCTATTAGGGATTGCCTCTGTCTGTAGAGGGGATTTACCTCTACAACATGAGTGATTGTATTTTCTTTCATTTAGTTTTACTCTTGTCACTCCATGCCTATATTACACGATTTGTTTGGGTATCTTTGGATATTTTCTCTTTGATTCAAGGGATTTCATCATTGGTTTGAGTCTTGTTGTGCTTGTTTTGAGTTGACTAAGATTGTTTTGTTTCAGCTCTCAAAATACAAAAAAAATAAATCTTTTGCATTATTGATTAGCGTAGTGAAAATTGGAAAATCTTTCGCATTTCTAGAATTATATACTTCTAGGGAAGAGCTTTTCAGTTTCATTAGCTTGCATCATGCATTGTAGTGGATGTTTTCGCATGATTTATTGTAGATATCACTTGAAACCTTTAAATCTCTCATAGATATGTCTTGTATCTTATGGCATGTAGCTTGCATTCAGGGATTTGTGATATTTTAAATTCGGTAGGACCTTGGAATTGAAACATAAATATAAGATCAACTTAAAATTTATTTCAATTAACCTAAGGCAACATTGAAACTTAACGAAACATTTAGTGGTCTAAGTGAGAGACGTGTTCCGGTGTCTTTAAGCCTAGTAGCTGTCGCTCGCCATCTGGCTTCAGACATCGCTATTACAGACTAACACTCCCCGTACTGTCGAGTATATAAAGGGAGACCCCTCTAGGTTGCAATCATTTTATCTGTAGGAAGCCAAGTCTGATACCTTGTAACCATGATACACCGAACACAGCATTCGAGGAGACTACATGCACGTACGTCAATTCCTTGGTTGATTTCTCTTTCATTTCATAACCAAGGTGTATATGACAGTTCACGAGAACCTGGTACACCCTTTTACCTAGACTACCTGAGCAGTCATTTTTGGTCTTTACTGACTCCATAAATTTGAAAATATCATCGAGCACTTGTCCTTTCGAGCTCGTTTAAAATTGAAAGAGACTAGAGTCATCTTTGACTCTTTCTTGACTCTTAAAACGTGAAATAGCAATGTTTGGTTTCAATGTGGTAAAATAACCTACCTACAATTACACTCCATTTAAAGTTTGATTACTTGACCTATCTTTGTTTTCCTTGGTTTGATCCAAGAGTCCTCTTTTTGTGTGCTATAGTCATAGTGGCAGAACCATCGGTTTCGTCTACTGGTAGTACCTTTTCAGACGATTCATCTGAAACTTCTCAGATCTCTGAGTCAACTGAGCTTCAACAGTGTGTCATCGCATTAGAGCACCCCTTTGGAGAACCATTTGAATTCAATTGGCCTCTTTCGAACGCTTGGTTTGGATTTGGGGTTGGGGAACATTTTCCCCCTCTTACATCAGGATCACCGTTTCTGGCCGCTATTATACCTCCAAGCCCACTTACACTTTTGCAAGATCTTACGATTGATTCAGACATGGATTCGTCTGATCCTAATGGCACTGAGGGTATTCCAGTTTCGGATGAAGGATACCAACTCTTCCCCGAAGACGTCCTTCAAGAGCCTATTCCATCTTCACCGTTGGTGTCGCTTCCAGCCGGATATAGGTCTCTAGGTCAGATTATATCTAGTATTTCCTCCATGGCAGCGTCCACCCCACCAAGGGGTCCGGTTATTCCATCATTAGGGATTTCGTCGGCGACACCTATCTCTTTGTCGACACCTTTCATTACATCTATTCCCAGTAGACCTATTGTCTGTGAGGCTACTTTGGCATCAGTTGTCACTATTTAGTCGTCATTTGTTTCCACTACGGTAGAAACTTTGATTGCCGCAATAGTCCTTGATGGACTTTTGTTTGAGGAGTATCGACTGGTTGTTAAGTAGCAGCTCTCCCAGACCTATCAGTCCCCTCAGGGTCCTTATCGATTTTATTTTTCCCATTATGGGGTGGATGGTACACCGGTTTATGCACTTCCATTTCAGCATGATGAGCACGGAAACCCTGTCTATTTGCCTGCTCCCGAGGCTTATCAATTTCTTTTGGGTGTTATACCTACCTTGCTCGGGCATCCCTCTAGCCAACAAGGACAACCATTTCAGGGACAACCTTTGGTTTAGCAAGGATATGCTTTTGACCAACAAGGAAAACCCTTCCAGGGACAACCTTTGGTGCAACAAGGGTATGTGTACGACCCACAAGGGAAACCCTTACAGGGCCAACCTTCGATCCAGCAGGGATTGTTTTATAGCCAACAAGGGTAGCCTTAAAATCCTCTAGGTCAATCGTTACAAACTCATCCCGTGATCCCTCCTGGGCAGCTCGAAGTGCCAGTTGGGAAATCAGGGTATCAACCCGGACCTTCATATGGTCCTGGGGGGCAGATCCATCCATCTCAACCTATGATGCAACCTCAACAGCCTTATCTTCTAATCAGTCCAAATTTTTCACAGCTAGGACCATCCTATGGTCCTTCCCCAGGTCAACCTGGATATCAGGTACAACCTGGCCCACCTCAATCATCAGGCCAACCTGCTCCGCAAGGGCAACTTGGTGGCCCTCCTTTGTCAAGTCAACCTATTCAATTGGGTCAACCTGCACATCCCGTTCACCCTTCTTAGCCTCCAATTTACTCTATGTCGTAGCCAAATCAACCACTGCGCTCGATGTATCCAACTCAGTAGGGGCCCGCTTATCAGCAACTTGTTCGACCCCAAGGCAGTTATTTTCCTCAAAGTCAATATTGGCCAGTTTAAAACCTACCTTAAGGTCCCCCTTATAACCCTCAACCACCAAGATATACTTATACTCCACAGAAAAATCCATTTGTTGCTCAATCGGGGCCCACGTCTACTCAGACCTAGTATCCTGGTTCTCAACCCACATACCCTGGTTCTCAGCCACCATATCAACCGACTTATCTGGCTTATACCCCTTATGGCCCGAATCCTTCGAGACAGAACCAGTGGGGGCAGAGTTATACTAAACCAGGGTGGAATCTGGGTATAGGCCCTTATCGAGGGCCTTCTATGCCTTTAAATCTGCAGTTACCTTTCCTTGCCACGTTGGAGCTACTGAACGTGTCCAAACTGATAAATGATCCCATTCTTCATAATCCTTTTTGGCCTCCGGTTTTGACCAAGGTTCCTAGTGATTGCCCCAAGTTTGAGGGCAATTCTGGAGAATACCCCCAAGCACATGTCATGACATACCATTTATGGTGTTCTTCTAACTCTTGGGTGGACAACTCTGTTCTCCTTCGTATTTTTTAGCGCACTCTCACAGGAGCTGCTGCTAAGTGGTATATAGAATTACCTCGTGGAATTTTTCAAGATTTCAACACTCTTGCCACGGCGTTCCTGACTCATTTCTAGTTTTCAGTTCATTACGAAGTCGGGATGCTTCTCCTCACATCATTGAAATAGGACTGAGCTACCCATATCTCAGACCATATTTATGAATGGAGATAGTGTCGTTGCCTAATCAAGTTTGAAATCCCTGATCAGTTGCTCACTCATTGGTTCACTACTTCTTTTATCAACCATATTGCGAAAGATATTTCCATGGGGGCATGTGGCTGAAGAACAAGCCATTTCTTGTGCCCAGTACCTTGATCTAGTGTATTCTCAGTCAAGAATTTTGTACGACATCTTGACTAAAACTCCACATCCTGGGACCTCTAAAGTGCTGTCCACCCCATCAGTTGATGGTGTTATTGGTTCCATGTCTCAAATTTCACGCAAATCTTCCAATGGGAAGAAGAAATCGAATTCTTCCAATAATTCTGCTCCTTAGGCTCCTCTAGATTCTAGTAAAACCCTTGAGTTCAACATCGTTTAGCCCAATCCTATAGACAAGACTTCCAAAGGGAAAAATAAGGGCAAAGGAAAAGAAAAATCCGATGCCCCAAAACTAGAATCGTCCAAACCTTGTGTTGATGAGGATTCATAGTGAAAACCGAAGTACCCTTGCCTCATTTGTATTGAGTACCACTACACTAAAGATTTTCCTAGACGATCCGAGGTTAGTCAACTTCTTAAGGGTGCTAAGGGAACTCTGGCAGTTCTTAAGGAACCTTTTCCCATCTCAGCAGACCCAGATGGTCGATCAACCTTCACCATCTGCACCGTTTGGGTCTCAGGTATTCATGATGAATGGTGCTGCACCTGTTTCTATTGCTACTTGATTGAAGGATTATGCTGGATCATGCTAGGTAGCTGGGAAGGAAGTCGTTGATGGCCCTCCTCCCCCACTTGCCTTTGGTCCTCTTGAGATTGAAAGGCCCAGTGCTGAACCCGTTGTACAACCACCTTCCAAAGGTGTTCTTTGAAAGTTTTCCTATAATCTAAACACCCGTGCTGCTCAACATTACAGTATTGTCGAGGATTTAGCACAGGAACCTTCCGTGATGTATGTGTTGGAAGTACTTCAGAGTTGTCCATGTCAACGAAAAGCTTTGCTATATGTGATTGGAGGAATTGATCTCGCTGATTCTAGCCTTCTCACCTTCGATTTAGAGAATTTCATCCCCTGACTTCCGCATCAGATTGTGTTTGTGATACAAGTCAACATTAATGGTCTCAATATTCACAGGGCTATTGTGGACGAAGGTGCATCTACCTGTGTCATGTCATCTGCTTACTGGAAGGCCATTTGCTCTCTGGCCCTGACTTCATCTCCCAATGCCCTTGAGGCATTTGATGGAAGGGAATCAAAACCCTAGGGTGTTATCGCTAGCCTACTGATTACATTGCAAGGAAAGACAGTCAATGTTGAAGTAGAAGTTGTTGATGACAAACTCAACTACAATCTTCTACTCGGTCGCAGTTGGACTCATGCCATGTTGTGCGTTTCATCCACCTTCTTTCAAATTTTGAAATTCTGCATGAGGGAAAGATTATTACTGTTGATCAGTTGTCTTTCTTTACCTTGTCTTCCGAGAAAAATGTGCCATACATGGATCAAATTCCTAATCCCCCTGACTGTATAGGACCAGGTATTTTTAATGATCCTGCTCTTAGGGGTATTTTCCCCTTTCCACCACCAAATACCATTCAATTCAGCATGATCTTTTGGTCAGATGACCCTTGGATCATCCCTTCACCTGAACAGGTTCATTTGTTTGGAGATTCGATGTCTCTTAGTCCAATCGAGATTAATTATTGTGAGCTTACAGCTGCATTTTATTCTCCCCCTCCTGAAGTTGCTCCTTTGAGCATGGCTCTTGATGTATATTCTCAATCCCCCTGGCTCGACAATGCAGATTTGCCTGATCCTCTAAAAGAACTGTTTCCGTCTGATCAGGCTATCATGGAAACAATGTCTCTCGAAGATCTACCGTGGAGAGATGGTCATCGTCGTTCCTCGTTTATGCCTTGCCTCGGGGCCATGTATAATTGTCTAGAGCGCTTTGCGTCCCAGGTTCCTTATCTACCACTTCAGATGCCCATTTTGACTCATGAATTATTTGCGGAAGGTAACTTGGGGAACATTACTCAAACGATGCATATCAACATCTTCGTTAAACTGGGGATCATCGAGAACATCCATGTGGGAGTCACTTGCTCCTCTGAGGAAGTCCAAGTGTACACTAGTCTCTTTCGTGAGTTCAACGATGTTTTTGTGTGGTCTTATGAAGAAATTCCTGGAATCAACCCTAGTATCATGGTGCACGAGATTCCCACCTACCTAGGTGTGAATCTTGTTCACTAGCATCTTCGTCCAGTGCACCCTCCAAAAGTCGCCGCTATCAAAGCTAAAGTTGAGAAACTTCTTAAAGCGGGTTTCAATTATCTGGTTCCCCTGACTGAATGGGTTTATAATATAGTTCCTATAGATAAAAATCAGGGTTCCATTCGTATTTGTGTTGATTATCGTGATATCAATCAGGCCTATCCTAAAGATAATTATCCCACCATTACCGTTGGTCCATTTTCCAAATGGGGCATAGATTTTATGACGTGTAACCCTCATTCTGCCAGGGGGCATGCCTATATCATTGTTGCCATCGATTACTTTACGAAATGGTCATATTTCATATTAAATCATGTTATTTCTTGGTTTGGTGTCCCTCAAGCCATCGTTATTGATCATGGCTCTCATTTTTGGGATTACATGATGGTGGAGTTGACATCTAAGTTGGGTCTGCGTAACGATAGCTCAACGCCTTAATATTCTCAAGCTAACAGCTAAGTTGAAGCCATAAACAAATTCCTTGTTATGATGCTTCAATCAACAATCGGGATCCAAAAATCAAACTAGCATCTTATGTTGTTCTCAGCTCTATGGGCTTACCGAACGTCAGTAAAAAGTGCGACCGGATCATCTGGAAGCCACGCTTCCAACTGAATGTGAAATCCCTTCACTTAAATTAGATGTGGAATTACTGCCTGATAATTCACCTGAAGAAGAACAACTTCTCTAGAACAACTTGTCGCTTAGTTGCCTTTGTCATCGAAGCGCAGAAAAAGCGAGTCAAAGCCCATTTTGACCAAATAGTCTCTCCTCATTCTTTTTTTGAAGGTGATCTCATCCTCTTATATGACCAAGCTATGGGGGCAGGAAAATTCCAACCCATGTGGCATGGACCCTACATTTTCAAATGCATGTTACAAAATGGGGCTTATGAGCTGATTGATTATGAAGGTTGTCCTTTATCGCAGCCCAGAAATGGGTTGTACTTGAAAAAATATTATGCTTGAGTCACTCACGCATGATATGTGTACATAGGTGATTGTTTTCATTTTTGTGTGCATGCTTTGGTTTGATGTGCATTGTGAGCTCTTTTCTGCTTATTGGGTCTTGTTTTCTATGCAAATGTTTATTTCTCCTTATGTTGGTTTCGCGGATGGTGCTTCCCGCAGTACTAGGAACTTGTCTTCGGCAACCTGGGTAATCTATGATCCTACTAGTGAGTTGATTAACTTACAAGGGATTTGTCTAGGACCAGCTACAAAAAATTTTGCTGAATATAGTGTGGTTTTGGAAATATTAACAGAGGCAGTCAACCTCAACATATGCGCATTGCTTGTAAAGTTGGATTCACAACTTCTTGTTCTTCAGCTGAATGGTCATTATTCAGTTCGGAACCCATGCATTTTAATATTTTATTTGCATATTTGTTTACTTGAACAAAATTTTGATTTCATTACTTATCAACATATACCAAGACGAATGAATACATTAACAGATGCAATAGCTAATATTGTTCTAGATAGACATTTGCGCAATTTATAAAAAACATCATCATATATACATTGAACCATGTAGAAAATAGATGTATATATATATATCATTGGTTTACAAGCCATGTGCATCATAAACCCACAAAAATTAATATATATATATGTTTGTTACAGTTACATCATGAGATGACGTGTCTCTCAAAATATGCCGAAACAGAGCCCAAGTGCCTAGTCGGCATGGTGCTCATGATAACATGTCACCACCCATACCAGCCACCTTAGCAAGTGGTGGATACAGCTAGGTACCCCCAAAGTGTGCCTTTGATAGGCTCGGGGTACGTCATCAAAATGGGCATAATCAGGGACCCCGCGGGTGATTCCCTCCAATTTTTGTACTATCTCCTCGTCGACACCCTCGCCCTGAGGGTTAAAGTCGCGAGGAGTCCACCTCGCTATGGGAGACATGCCTGCGGGACGTTCTGGGCCAACATCTACATTCATATAAAATTAACTGTAAGAACATGCATATATACTAAAAAAAAATTAAACTCATGAAAATACAAAATGAGTCTTACCAAGTTCTTCGTCCCAGTCCTCTCCTTCTAGGAGAGGAAGGTCTAGGTCTCCGATAAAATTGGTGCCAGCGTAGGGCTAATCCTCCACGATGATCAACTGTCGTTGGAGCCATTCAAAGAACTCTAACCTCTAGGACATCTAGTTTCCACCCTCTAACCTAGGCATCAGTGCCGCCCATCGAGCCATCTATGGCTCTCTCAGTGGTGGATCTGGGACTATGGCCTCCTAGCGCTAAAAAATAGGTAATCGTTCCAGGAAGAATGCCACCAAAATTGACCCATATCCAAACTATTTTAGTTTGGTCTTCTTGCATTTTTTGAGTTTTCGTTTGATGTTCATGGTCAAGGCCTCAGCCCAGTCTAAGATAGTCAGGTTCATGCACTCCGAAGTAAGAATTAATTGCGTCTTTGTGGCCTCATACGGTGCCTGCGATCTCGCAGCCCGCTTAATGGTGTGTAGCACTACTCTTAGTGCTAGATCAAGGTCAGTCAGAATGTCCACTTTCCCGCTCCCTGTTCCTTTCCATGCCCCTGGGCACACCCTATTCATGATCATTTTCATGATTTCCCCTGAAGGCCTGGTACCAGTCATAATAGGGATTGGACCCCTACGTGACAGTCCAGTGATGAAGTATACATCTGATACTTCGAGCTCAAGCTCTTGGTCTCGAAGTTTGAATTTATTCTCATCCTCATCCCAAATACTGATGAGATACTACAGCAATTTGGGCTGATCCCAGAGACATGGTGTCAGAAAGAATGTTTTTCTCCCGCAATTCCGAAGAGCATTCATACATTGCTCGTTTCCCATTGCCAGTTCATCTTCTTCACTATGTTCTCTCTCTTTCCATTTGATAACCATATTTTTTGTTGGATACCTGCATCAATCAATTATAGGAACATTATAAACCTCCTTGGGTATTCAAAATTACATTTCATTGGTTGAATTTTGAGAAATTTTAGCTGGATTTTGAGTTGCGCCATTGGCGTGACTGTTTGGCTAACAGTCGCGCCAACTGGTGCGACCCCTGTGTAAAACAGGGCGGTTTGGCGCGGGTCCGTGCCCAAAACCCATGCCAACCGCGGATCCCTAAAATTTTATAATCCTCCCCTAAAGGACCTCAAATAACAGTTAAATACAGTAAAATGTAACTTAAAAGATGGACAAAGAGGTCAGCTCTTACCTGAACTGGACGGAATTCGATTTGGTCCACTGGATTGATCACACTCCTCGCCTGAAGATCGGAGCAAAAATGGGTCATTGGTGCTCAACAAAGAGGTAAAAGTGAAAAGTAAATATTTTTTACCACTTTTGGTCTTTTATAGCTTTTCAAAGTCCTAAAATGGGTTTTTAAACATGTTTTTCGATATATTTTCGCATTATTTTCGTCAAATATGTTTTACACGCGTCTTTTTGTGTAGCAACAGGTTTTTCACATTCTTCTGACGAAGAGACGACTTGTATTTTATACTTTTTTCGAACTCGGTAAAAACATGAAAAAGTCACTACTGGAGTCATCTTTCAACTCTTTCACTGAAAACTTCTAAAAGATATCAGTTGTGCTTGTCATTTTGAGTCACGTTAGATCGGTGCGCTAAACTAAATCTACTCAATACACGCTTACTCCCTTTTTCAGATCGATAGATTATTTACAAAAAAGGTGTTGGAAATATGATGCAGAGTGTTGTCCTTGATGGCAACCCACTGAATGAAGATGAAGAACTGTGACTGTTGACATGTGTTGTCCTTGATGGCAATCCACCTGATGAAGTTATTCCTGACTTGATGGACTTGGTAAATGATGTAAATCTGATATGATATGATGCTTGTTGAAATTATGATGTTGAGTGTTGTCCTTGAAAGGTAACCCACTTGATGAAGATGATGGCAACTTACTTGATGAAATTGTGCTTGATAGAACCTGTTCTTGATGAAGGAAATCTGATGTATCTACAGTGTGTACAGAAGGAAATGAAGAAAGGAATTCAGCATGTGCTAAATCTTGATGAAAAGAGTATGTCTCTAGGAATACGTGGATTTGCCTAAGGGAAGTCGCGTATGCACGCAAAAGAACGTGTTGTCATGATAGCCAAAGCTACCAAAAGTGCAAAAACCAAGGGTAACCACCATGGTATCGACTCCATGGTATTGAGTAATGATCCGCCTAATTGACCCCGTCCAGGTAGTTTTGGGCTCATGGTATTGTTTTGGCCCATGGTATTGAAAAAGGGGCTCATGGTATTGAAAAAGGATAAACCTATATAAGGAGAACAAATTCATTGTGCACAACATGAGTGTGGGTGCAAGATGTCTGAGCTTGAATGAATACTTCTCTCTGAAGTATATCTGAATGGAAAGGGTTACACTTGAATGATAAATCTGAATGTATGATGCACCAATGATGAAGAAGGAGATCTAGATCTGAATTACTCTTGTATTTGCTAGATCTGATTATGGAAGGCTTAGATCCTGATAGGGCGGCAACATCCGTCTCTAAGAAAAGGGTAGATCTGAACCGAATATCTGATCCGATGAAGTATGCCTAAGCCCGTAATGATTGAAGATCTATACGCTACTTCGCTCGCGAGGAAGTGCGTATATACGCGGCCCGCCGAAGAGAAAGCGCGTATGCGCAATGTACCATACACCGAGGTACACGCTGGTTTGTTTGACCCGAAGCGCGAGCACACGCGACATCAAAGGAAGTGAAAGCGCGTATGCAAACTAGGGTTTGTCACAAAGGGTACAGCCATCCGATCCGGCTCGCTATGCTCGCCATCCGATCCGTGCCGATAAGACCGTCGGTGATGTATGTCTCCGTGCTTGAAAGTATGGAAAGGGTCCACTATGAAAATATGATGAAATGTGGCCTGCAAATGTTGTTCTATTGAAGTTGTTGGATCCAGTGTGAAAATTGATGAAACGTGGTCCAAGGTGGTGCTGAGGGTTGTAGCCTTCAGTCAGGGGGTTGTAGCTCCCTTCCAGGTGAGGCTGGTAAACGAGATCGAGGGGTCGTAGCTCCCTTCCAGGAGAGGCTGGTAAACGAGTCAGGGGGTTGGAGCTCCCTTCCAGGGGAGGCTGGTAAACGAGCGCAGGTGGGTGCCTGCGTGCTGGTCAAGTCTGCGCCAGCACATATGTTGTAAGATGTTTTCTCTATAATAAAATATTGAAGGCTGAGCAACTGCAGCGGTGGTTTTCTCCCGATTTGGGTTTCCACCCAAAAATCCTGGTGTTCATGTGTGATGCTTTGTGTGATGGCTTATTCTGTTCTTACTGCACATGTTTACTGTTTATGGAACATCCGATGAATGAATGATGGAATGATATAAGTGAAGATTTGAATTTTATCGCATCTAAATCTCTCCGGGTATACGCTAGCCTTCATAAAGGATCCGTACATATACGCTAGTTTACCGAAGGAAAGTAGCGTATGGGTTTTAAGGAATGAAAAAGTAAAAAGATTTGGATTATGCAAAGAACATCGATTCAACCCCCCTCTCGCATTTTTCCCAACAATTGGTATCGCAGGAGGTCTCGTGCGTGCTTGATCGCTAAAGGAGATCCGTCGCAATGGGAAGTCAAGAAGGAGTAATGTCTATAAAGCCACCTCTATTCAATGGAAGCAATCTGATATTCTGGAAGGTACGTACAAAAGCATATCTGCAAAGTCTTGGTGCAGATGTATGGGCAATCGTGGAATAAGGTTATCAATACCCGGCAAGTATTCCTACCGATGCAGCTGAAAGAAAGAAGTATGAAATCAATGCCAAAGCAGTGAATGTCTTATTGGGAAGCATGTCTGAATCAGAATTTTCTAAAGTGATGCAGCTACACTCGGAAAAAGACATATGGGACAAAATCATTCTAAGCTATGAAGGAGACACAAAGGTAAAAAGTGAAAAACTCCAAACTCTTAGAATTGAATATGAAAATTTGAAGATGCATAGTGATGAGAGTGTTGCCAGTTTCTTTCTTCGTCTGGATGATATTGTAAATCGAATGAGAAATTTGGGTGAAACCATAACTGATACTATTCTGGTGGAAAAGGTCTTAAGATCATTGACTTCAAAATTTGACTCTAAAGTTTCTGCTATTGAAGAAAGGCAAGATCTGCAAACGCTTACTATTGTTCAATTACATGGTACTCTGACTGCTTTTGAAATGAGACAAGGAGGCCCTTCTCAAGTAAGAGAAGCTTATTTTAAGGCATCTACAAAAGGAAAGGAAAAGGAAGTTGTCAAAGAATCCAGCTATATATCCGATGAAGAAGAAGCGAATTTCGTGAGAAAGCTCCAACTAGGTACTGGAAGATTCAAAGGTAAGCTTCCCTTCAAATGTTTTGAGTGTGGAAAAGTTGGTCATTATGCTGCTAAATGTTTTTATAGAGAAAACCATGGTAAAGGGAAACAATTTGAAAAGAGAAAGAGTTATTATGCAAAAGAAGATGATGATGAAGTGTCCAGTGAAGATGAAGAAGATTCTGACCAAGATCTGAAAGTGCTCATGGCTAAGAAGCAAAAGAATAAGGTTACTCAAGGAAAGGAGATACCTCAGAAATCATGTATAGCAAAAATTGAAGAAGATGAAACAGATTCCGACGAAGATCTACAAGCACTCATGGCAAAGAAGAAAAAGGAGAAGGCCACGTGTAATACTCTTCTTTGTGCAAACAATAGTAAAGATAGTGAAAGTAAAGTTGTGGATCTAGAAGAAGCTCTCAAGATTAAAGTTGAAGAACTACAAAGTTCATACAATAATCAAGAAACCATCTACAAAGAGATGATCTCACAAATGAAAGATCAAATAGAAATGCTGAATGGACAAGTGGACAAGTATCAAAGGTTTCATACTTATGCATCCAATCGAATTAAAGATCTAGAAGCAGATCTTGAAAAATCAAGCAAGAATAATGAAGGACTTGAAGCTGCTATCATCTTTCTGCAAGCAGAGCTAGAAGCATCAAGTAAGGAGAATGAGGAACCTCTACAATCCTTTGAAAAGGAAGGCCTTGAAGCAGAAATTATCTCTCTCAAAGAAGATCTGGAAAAATCAAATAAGAAGAATGAAGCGCTGGAACAAACATGTGAAGAAAACGAAAATTGGCTGAAAGAAGAGATCCTAAATCTGAAGGATCAAGTTGAAGATGGAAGAAGAAAAGAAGAAAGCATGACAAAGCAATGTCAAGCCTTGGAGGTTGAGGTAAACATTCTCAAAGGTAAATTAGAAGAAAAGGTTAAAATTTTGAGGTTTCATGATAGTACTAATATTTTGGACAATATTTTGAGTAATCAAAGGTCTCCTACTATCAAACATGGTCTTGGTTTCCATGAAACTATTAAAGGAGAATCTAGTTCACAAGGAAGTGCTAAAGATTCTAAGGAAGTCAATGCAAAACCTGAAGAGTTGAACGAGGCAAAACCTGAAGAGTTGAACGAGACAAAAGGTCAACCAACAATGATGAAATCTCAAAGGAAATCATTCAATAATGTTGAATGTTTTAAATGTCATAATTATGGGCATGTTGCAGCCAATTGCAGAAGCAGATCATTTCAGCCTCAAACAAACAGATCCTACATAGAAAGGTACTCTGGTTTCTTCAAGGGATATTGTTTTTCATGTAACAAGTATGGACATAAAGCAGCGGATTGTAAAAGGAGGAAGAATAGAAATACTCATTATGATTCTTATGTTTATTTCTCTGGCCACATGAGATGTTATGCTTGTAACAAGTATGGACATGTAGAAAAAGAATGCAAGATGAACAGATCTGGGAAAGTGGACAATTTTCAGCACACAGTTGGAAAGCTCAAGCAAATTTGGAAAAAGAAGGAGGACCGATCAGAAACGTAGGGAATTCAGACCCTACTGCAGTCATTCGCTTCTGGAAGCTTACTTCTCTGATTGACTACAGGGAGGATGTGGGATACATTATGAGATCTAGGAATGTATCGTCACAAGGGGAGCAATGCATGATGACTCTCATGGTTGATTTGATTATTCTGGTTATATGTATTTCTAACAGAACATCTGATATGAAGAAGACAGGTACAGGAAGGACAAGTCCAGGGGGAGATAAAGGAATGTGAAAAATTTCTATGTTTCACTTTCCATACGCGGGTTATATTCACAAAAACCGCGTATACACGCGAGTTTCATTAGACACAGTCACGTATGCTTTGATGATGAGAGAATTTATCTGATAGCTGAAGATCTGGAGCAGAAGTCCAGGGGGAGCATCCATCTGACTGCTGATGATTGCACTGTTAGCATTATTCTGGTTGCACAAGTTAAGAAGGAGCACTAGTTCAGGGGGAGTAGCAGGATGAATACTAATGATTGCATTGTTGGCAATATGACTGCTTATTCTTTGGTTTTTGTGATACTCATGCTCAAATGATGATGACTTGAAATAAGAAGAGATCATGCAAAGTTTGTTACTATGGTTGAGATGTTATGTTACTTCATGTTAAAACTTGAAGATCTTGGTGATGATGGACCACATGGATGATTGCTTGACACTCATTTGAAGATGTTGTTCTGATATGAGAATCTCTCTTGGAAAGATTGTATTGATGCTACAAAGAATCTGAAGGCTTGGTTACTATTGTGCTGATGCTACAACCGTTGGATGACGCTTGAAGACACAACTACACTGTTCTATCTATCTGTAGTCCAGGGAAGCATTCAAATGTCTCAGAAAGAAGCTGAACACTGTCTTTGCCTCACAGAGAATCAGATCTGGTTGAAATTTAGAATATGGCTTGGGATACGTGGGTTTCCCGAAACACAGTCGCGTATATACGCGAGTTCCTGCACATAAAACCGCGTATGTTTGGTTGCTGGAAATTTTTGGTTGGTTCAGCTCTCTTCAGCACAGCTGCAGTGCTGTTTGGTATCTCTGATATTGTTTGGTATCTCTGGTGGTGTTCCAGTTCTCATAATTCTGTTTCTAATGTTTTGATGAAGATGCCTTGATGATTTTTTGGTGGAAGTTTTCAGGATGCAAAAACTAAGGGGGAGCCTTAGTCATTTGGAAAGATTACTTGGATGCACAGATTCAGGGGGAGCATTAGCATTGCTGAGTATAATGCATTGTTGGCATTATGATGGTTCGGTTATATGATCTCTCTTGAGGTCTTCTTGGTATTGGTCATGAAAAGTCATATTTGTATTTTTGATGAAAAGGTCATGTTGAGACCCTTGATGTAAAATCTGTAATATTCTGTCATGTATGAACTTGTCAAATTTGTAAACCCACTGGGTTGGGTAGCTGAGTCAATTTTTGTAAACCCACTTGGTTGGGTAGCTGAATTGAAATGTGTAAACCCACTTGGTTGGGTACTTGAGTCTCATATGTAAATCCACTTGGTTGGATATTTGATGTAAGTATGAGTCTTTGGTCATAGGAAGAGTCATGTACTTTATTGAAAAATATGTTTGAAGATTCAGCATGAACTCAGGGGGAGCTTGGCCACTTCAGCACATATCAGATCTGCAGAATGTTTCTTCCACATGAGGAGAAAAGGGGGAGAATGTTGGTTTTTGATCCGCCCTTTGCCCTTGATGTCAAAGGGGGAGAGTGACATGGTGTTTGAATAAAGAGAAGATAATAATGTGACATATTTGGGAGAGTGACATGGTATCTATCTGCTGTGGTAACCAAACACCATCATGGTTGCCATCAAGTCCAAAGGGGGAGATTATTGGAAATATGATGCAAAGTGTTGTCCTTGATGGAAACCCACTAAATGAAGATGAAGACATGCGACTATTGACATGTGTTGTCCTTGATGGCAAACCATCTGATGAAGTTATTCTTGACTTGGTGGACTTGGTAAATGATGTAAATATGATGTTTGTTGACAATATGATGCTGAGTGTTGTCCTTGAAAGGAAACCCTCTTGATGAAGATGATGACAACCTACTTGATGAAGTTGTGCTTGAGAGAATATGTTCCTGATGAAGAAAATATGATGTTTCTACAGTGTGTACAGAAGGCAATGAAGAAAGGAATTCAGAATGTGCTCAAAATATGATGAAAAGAGTATGTCTCTCCTTAAGCTTGTATACACGCGGATTTGCCCAAGGGAAGTCGCGTATGCCCGTGAAAGAACGTACTCAAGCTGCATGCGGCGCATGGCGCCTCAAAAAGTGCAAAACCAAGGGTAACCACCATGGGTATTGACCCATGGTATTGAGTACTGATCCGTCTTCTACTGACCCCGCTCCGTAGTTTCGGCTCATGGTATTGTTTTGGTCCATGGTATTGAAAAAGGGGCTCATGGTATCGAAAAGGGTAAACCTATATAAGGAGAAGAAATTCATTGTGCAAATCATGAGTGTGGGTGCAAGATGTCTGAGCTTGAATGAATACTTCTCTCTGAAGTATATCTGAATGGAAAGGGTTACACTTGAATGATAAATCTGAATGTATGATGCACCAATGATGAAGAAGGGGATCTAGATCTAAATTGCTCTAGTATTTTCGTATCCTCGATTATGGAAGCCAGACCGTGATGAGGCGACATGATCCGTATTTACAGAACGCAACAGAATAAACACATAACCCTAAATACAGAGATGCAGCGGAAATAACACTTCATTTCATTAATATCAAAGAACTCAAATTTGCTTACAGACAGAATGGAAATAAAACTAGCTAGGGCACTAGTAGCTATCTCTGAGAAGAGATGTGGCAGCTACAGGCTTCTGAACTGAGTTAAAATGAGGCTCGAGGGCCTATTTATCATTTAGAAACAATGGAGAACCTCAACATCCCAAAAACCTAACCCTAGGAGATGAAGCGCCAAAACTATGGGCCCCGTTTGGGTAAATTGGTGTTTCAACTTCCCAGGGACGTAACTTTGGCATACTATCTCCGTTTGACGCACATGATACATCATTAGAAAGCTCTATCCGAGGACTACAACTTTTGTGATGATTTGATGATCAAATCGCAACAAATCTCATACCCAAAAAACGTCGTTTAGGGCCTCAAAACGGCTCCGGAAGTTCAGGACCCGAAAACTGCTAAAGGCCTCAAAACGGCTCCGGAAGTTCAGGACCCGAAAACTGCTAAAAATAGTAAGTTATGACAAAACTGAAAAACTGAAAGAGACAATGGTGGGGGCCCAAGTGGAATAGGCGGGTGGCCACCAATATCCACCTGGATCATTCCTCCCCCCTTAGGAAGCAATGGTCCCCATTGCGTTAAGTTCCTCCATGAGATGAGGAAATCTCTGCTGAACTTGGTCCCTGGTGAACCACTTTCCTTGGTGCAGGAGTTGGCCAGCTTTGACAACCCGATACAGTTGGATCTGTTGTTGACGAGTGTTCTTGATTTGCATGTCCATGATACAATCTGTGGTGGCCTGTTCCATGCAGTCTGGGTTTAACTCTGTTGGTGTGAGTTGTTCTGCAATGTCCGAGGTGTCCGGTAGAGGTGGAAAGTAAGGACGAAGGCGATCCACATTGAAGACTGGGTGCAGACCAAGGAATGGTGGAATACTAAGCTCGAAGGCATTGTTACCTACATCCTTGGTGATGGTGTACGGCCCGTATCGGAGCGGGCGAAGCTTGCGGTGAGGTCCAGTGAGGCGCTCCTTCTGCAAATGTAGCCATACTTTGTCACCCACCTGGAAGTGGTGTGGCACCCGGTGTTGATCATGGCGCTGCTTGTACTTCACATTGGCTCTGTCCAATATATCATGAACCTGTTGGCGGATGTGTTGAATGCGCTCGATGAAGCTACTTGCTTTGTCAACTTCAGACTGGACATGAGCTGAATCGGCCTGAGCAGCTGCAAACGGCATGGCTATGTCAATGGGACATAGTGGGTGGAATCCCAAGCCCACCTGAAAGGGGCTATGGCCAATTGAACTGTGGAGAGCCCGGTTATAACTGTGTTGTACATAGGGGAGGCTCTCGTCCCATGTGCGTGGATGCTTTGAGTTGTACATGCGCAGAATGTGTACAATCATTATGTTGACGACCTCTTTCTGGCCATCTGTTTGGGGATGGAAAGCTGTGGACTTGGTGAGCTTTGTGTCCAACATTGACCAGAGGCTGGACCAAAATGTGCTGAGGAACCTGCTATCTCGATCTGATATGATAGACTGTGGGATCCCAAAGTGTACCCATACTCGTTCAAAGAAGAGTTTAGCGGTAGCTTCTGCTGTGATATTCTTCTTACAGGCCGCCATAATGGCCATCTTCGAGAATCTGTCAACGACCACGAAAACACAGTCATTGCCATTCTTAGTAGAGGGCGGGCCCGACATGTAATCCATGGAGATGGATTCCCACGGTCGACTAGGGGTAGGTAGTGGAGTATATAGGCCTTGCTTCTTGATGGTCGGTTTGGCAATGGCACAAGCAGTGCAGGATCTGATGTGCTTCTCGACATCCTTTCGAAGGTTCGGCCAATAGAAATACCTCTGGAGTATTGCTACTGTTTTCTCGACCCCGAAATGCCCAGCGACTCGACTGTAGTGTGCTTCCCATATCATCTTGGCACGCTCGCTTGAAGGAACACAAAGGTGTCCCAGGTGACATAAAAGTGCATCTTGGAGGTGAAAATTTGGAACTTGCGTGCCCCCCAAGAGTGCCTTGTAAGTGTGGCCGAATTATGGGTCACTCTGATAGAAAAGCGGCCAATTAGAAGTCTCGTGCCCACAAGAGTTGAGCACGGTGGTGAGCGCGACAATCGGTGGTCGGCTAAGGCAGTCTGTAGCATTATTGGTGCTACCCTTCTTGTACTTGATGTTCAAATGAAACTGTTGCAGATATGTGGACCACTTCTGATGGCGATCATTCTGCAACTTCCCTTGTGTCTGTATGAACTGCAGGGGCCGGTGGTCTGTGTGGATGATTGTTTCTTTCCCCAAAATGTAATGCTTCCATTGTCGACAGGCTTGCACAATGGAATACATTTCTTTGTCATAGGTGGGATACTTGCGAACTGTCTCAGACAATGTCTCACTGTGATATGCCACTAGATGTCCCTGTTGAGTAAGAACTGCCCCAATAGCATAGTCGGAGGCATCTGTCTCGATCTCAAATGGCTGTTGCAAGTCTGGTAATGTGAGCACTGGGGCAGAACAGAGGCAATTTTTCAATTCTGTGAACGCCTTCTGTTGAGGTTCTGACCAAAAGAATTTTGTTCTCGCTCCTCCCTTGGTGACTTGACTCAAGTTCCAAGTGATATGAGAGAATCCCAACACAAATCTATGGTAGAAATTAGAAAGACCCATAAAGCTGTGAAGCTCTGTTATAGTGGTTGGGGCTGGCCAATCCTGAATGACTTGGATCTTGGCTGGATCCACATGCACCCCCCTTTCATCAATAATGTATCCCGGATATTGAACCTGGGTCATGCCAAACGTGCACTTCTCCAAATTGGCACACAACTTGTGTTGCCGCAGTGTTTGGAGGACTTGTCGGATGTGGTGAAGGTGCTCTTCCCAAGTCTTGCTGAAGATCAGAATGTCATCCAAGTACACCACTACGAATGAGTTCGTGAATGGCCGCAAGATGTCGTCCATCATCCTCATGAAGGTTGCGGGAGCATTCGTCAACCCGAAAGGCATGACCAGCCATTCAAAAAGGCCTTCCTTAGCTTTGAAGGCAGTCTTCCACACATCAGAGGGTTCAATTGGTACCTTGTGATACCCAGACTTCAGGTCGATCTTACTGAAATATTTTGCACCTTGGAGTTGGTCCAGAAGGTCATCAATCCGTGGGATTGGGTACCTATTCCGGACAGTGATCTTGTTCAGCGCCCGATAGTCAATACAGAGTCTCCACGTCCCATCCTTCTTTTGTACCAACACGATCGGGCTCCCACGGGGCGATGAACTTGGTCTGATGTGACCTTTCTGCAACAGCTCCTGAATCTGCCTCTTGATTTCATCATTTTCCAGAACAGAGCGTCGATAGATCGGTCCATTGGGTAGCGGCGCACCTGGGGTCAGATCAATCGGGTGCTTGACCTGGCAGTGCAGAGGAACCCCTGTGGGTGAGGTGAAGATGTCCCCGTACTCCCCCATGACCTTATCCATTTGTTGTTGTCGTGCAGAGGGGCCCTGTCTGGAGGTCGTGGCCACAGTCTTCTTCTTGCCCTGGGGGCGGATCATCAAGAAAATGAATTTCCTGGTTTGGGAAATGAGCTTACTGCATTGTTTTGCAGTAACCAAAGAGATAGTTGTAGGAGGTGGTACCTCTGGTATCCTGTACGACTTATTTCCCAAAGTAATAATAACAGCACGAGGTCGAGACTCATACACAGCATGACGCTTCCACAAGTATGGTTGTCCTAATAATACATCAGAAACATCAATAGGAACAACGTCACATAATACCTCATCCGTGAAGGGCTTGATGCTATAGGGAAGGCGACACTGCCGGCTGACGCGGAGATCTCGTCCTTGGTGAAGCCACCCGATGGTGTATGGATGTGGGTGAGCTGTGGTCGGCAAGCCCAACCGCTTCCCGGCGTCTGCTGAAATGAGGTTCTTTTGGCTCCCATTGTCGACAATGAACTGTACAGGGGAGCCCTTTACCCACATCTGGGAGTGGAAGAGATGTTCCTCCTCCTCTGGATCTTCCGGTTCCTCCTTCTGGACCTTTGTAGTGGAAACAGTGGCGTTGGGCTCCGCATCAATAATCTGTTTCCCTTTTTCATTCCCCTTTTCAGGTTTTGATTCGGAGTCGGAGCATGCATCTGACTCAGAAGCCCTCATCTCGGCCACTAGCGACTACTTGGCCCGACACTCACTTGTGTTGTGAGTGGAGCTCTTATGGAACTCACACCACTTTCCCGTGTCCTTCTTTGTCTTTACGGTGTTGTTCTTGTCTTGTGGCTTTGACGGGTTGTCTTTAGCCGCCATGCTTTGTCCTTTGTTCTGCGGTTTGGAAGCACCTTTTCCTTGCTTTTGATTCGCAGATCCAAAGTCTCGCTTCTTCTGTTTGAATTTCTGCTCAATCTTGGCAGCATACCGGTATGCGGTACCAAGCGAGGAGATGTCGAGGAACTCCATTTCCTCCTGAATGTATCTGTGCAGACAACTGCGATACTTTAGCACCAAATGTTTCTATGAATCTTTGATACCCAACTTTGTGCGCAGGGTATGGAACAGATTCGTCAGCTCGTGCACATCTTGATCCCTTTGTTGTCGCAGCGTGGTCCATTGTATGTACTTGTCCTCATAGCTCCCCACGGGATAGTACTGTTCCTTGACGGCGTCTCGGAAAGAATTCCAAGTTGATACGGCCGAGAACAGAGAGGGTTCTGTCTGGTCCTTGTTCTCACAGTAGGTTTCCCACCAGTCCTTAACATGGGGGGTAGCTTTGAGGAGTGCAAAAATAATCTTCTCCCGGTCTGAAAAGTCATGAACGGAGAAATATCCTTCTAATAGATTCAACCATCTATCTACGGCATCTGCGTCTATTTGACCCTCAAATATGGGAATGTCAAAATTTACTTGTACCTTAAAAGGAGTCGCACCTCCAGAGTGGCTGCTGGATGCATACGCGCCGCTGGTGGGTAGCCGTTGAAGGATTTGAGCAAAGTTATCCATCATCGCGTTCCTTTGTTTTTCGAGGGCCTCCTCGAGCAATATTTTGATAGGATCTCCTGCTCCCTCATCTTTCTTTTCATCCCCCATGGGTGTCCGTCAAGGTTTGCGAGGCTGATCTTGCAAAGGTTCCACTAGATCAAGCCCTAGCTCCTTATACCCCGACCTCGTTGGGGACATGCAAAGAAGGATCGAGAAAAAGCAGACCGCTCTGATACCACTGATCCGGATTTATGCAGGAACGCAACAGAATAAACACATAACCATAAATGCAGAGATGCAGCGGAAATAACACTTCATTTCATTAATATCAAATAACAGAAAGATGCTTACAGACATAATGGAAATAAAATAGCTAGGGTGCTGGTAGCGAATCTCTGAGAAGAGATGTGGTGGCTACAGACCTCTGAACTGAGTTGCAATGAGGCTCGAGGGCCTATTTATTATTGAGAAACAATGGAGAGCCTCAACATCCCAAAAACCTAACCCTAGGAGATGAAGCGCCAAAACTATGGGCCCCGTTTGGGTAAATTGGTGTTTCAACTTTCCAGGGACGTAACTTTGGCATACTATCTCCGTTTGACGCACATGATACATCATTAGAAAGCTCTATCCGAGGACTACAACTTTTGTGACGATTTGATGATCAAATCGCAACAAATCTCATACCCAAAAAACGTCGTTTAGGGCCTCAAAACGGCTCCGGAAGTTCAGGACCCGAAAACTGCTAAAAATAGTAAGTTATGACAAAACTGAAAAACTGAAAGAGACAATGGTGGGGGCCCAAGTGGAATAGGCGGGTGGCCACCAATATCCACCTGGATCAGAGCATCTAGGCGAACATCTGTCTGAAGCAAAAGGGTAGATCTGAACTGAATATCTGATCTGATGAAGTATGCTGCTCTGTAATGATTGAAGATCTATACGCTACTTCGCCGCGGAGGAAGCGCGTATATACGCAGCTTCAGCGAAGAGAAAGCGCGTATGCGCAATAAAATATACACTGAGGTATACGCTGGTTTGTGTGGACGGAAGCGCGTATATACGCGACATCAGTGAAGTGAAAGCGCGTATGCAAACTAGGGTTTGTTGAAGCAAAGGGTATGAAATATCTGATCTGTTCTGCTATGTTTCTGCTATCCGATCTGTGTTGATAAGTATCTGTTGGTGATGTATGTCTGTGCTTAAAAGTATGGAAAGGGTCCAGTCTGAAAATATGATGAAATGTGGCCTGCAAATGTTGTTCTATTGAAGTTGTTGGATCCAGTGTGAAAATTGATGAAACGTGGTCCAAGGTGGTGCTGAGGGTTGTAGCCTTTAGTCAGGGGGTTGTAGCTCCCTTCCAGGTGAGGCTGGTAAACGAGATCGGGGGGTCATAGCTCCCTTCCAGGAGAGGCTGGTAAACGAGTCATGGGGTTGGAGCTCCCTTCCAGGAGAGGCTAGTAAACGAGCGCAGGTGGGTGCCTGCGTGCTGGTCAAGTCTGCGCCAGCACATATGTTGTAAGATGTTTTCTCTATAATAAAATATTGAAGGCTGAGCAACTGCAGCGGTGGTTTTCTTCCGATTTGGGTTTCCACCTAAAAATCCTGGTGTTCATGTGTGATGCCTTGTGTGATGGTTTATTTTGTTCTTACTGCACATGTTTATTGTTTATTGAACATCTGATGAATGAATGATGGAATAATATAAGTGAAGATTTAATGACAGATCTAAATCTCTGTGTATACGCTAGTTTCATAAAGGGGATCCGCGTATATACGCTAGTTTACTGAAGGAAAGTAGCGTATGGGTTTTAAGGAATGAAAAAGTAAAAAGATTTGATTATGTAGTAAATACTGATTCACCCCCCCCTCTCAGTATTTTTCCCAACAAAAGGAATACCCTAGCCTATCGCGACTAGGAGGTTCTCTCAGACATAGTTTTCTACCTTTTCGGGTCTGTGGGACTACCTAGGAAAAGGGACTGCTGGAGTTTTCTTTTCTGTTGTCTTTTCAAACTCTCTAAACATGAAAATATGTTGAGTTCTTCCTTTGTCAGACTCATTAAAAACTGATGATATCAGACTCTGTCGCAATGACGTTACTCAAGTTCCTCCTTCCTAGGGCTCGTAAAATGTACTAGGTTGGATTTGTCTAAAGGAAAAACTTACTTCGCAAGCATATGCTATCCCCTTCAAGCTTGATTTAAAAAATAATTGGGGTAATCGCTAGAAATGGTGGGGGAAATTGGAACCAATATTGTAGTCATATTGGTAGTATGTCGCTCTTGAACATGGCACTTGTCTACATTCGTGTCGGGTTAGGGACATCTCATCTCATTATCTTCTTGCCTCCATGGGTTTGGGTAATCCCTTTTTACCACTCATCTACTCTTTTCTGTGTCACCATAACCTCGGATCCCTTGATGTCAAATACTACCAAATCTAGTGTCGTGCTTCCAATATGTTCAAGAGAATTTTTCCTCTGAAGTTTTCAACCTCCCTCTTATTCTCTATTGTTCTTGATTCATAAAAATCATGTTCCTCTGTCTCATGTCGATGATTTGGGAAACATTATGGCCCACCTTCGATCAAGGTCACTTCCTGGCGACTTCAGCTCATTATCCAGGAAGTTGGTCTAAAGACTCCCTTCAGGTACCTTGGAGCCTGCATGCCTCAATGGCAGGTTCTTCACATTCGACACAAGGTTTTCATTATTGGCCTTTGATCATATGATTCTGTGGGTGTTAGACGCTAGATCACTTTTCACATTCCGTGGATTTTACCTCTTGTACCTTGAGAGCCATTGTCGTTATTGGTGGTTTCTCTCACGTCTGTTAACAGCTTTCATCATTGGCTGGTAATCAGACAATGTCCTTGCATGTTCGACTTCAGCTCACACATCTGCATGCTTGAACTTGTGCTATGTTTGGGTTGAGATGGACTGCAAGACCCTGGGTTTTTTTTGGTGAAATTCAGGTTGCAGATTCCTTATGGATTACTATGACTTATTACATGACTCTTTTGATTGGATGGTTACGACCATACCTGAGTCTACTCATTGATCCCTACTATTGGATGGCTGCATCCATACCTTGGATCTCATTATTCCTATACTCTTTTATGGATGGCTGGGCCCATATATAATGTTCCAAATCCAGAACTTGTTGCTCCGTCGGGAATATCTATAAGATATTCCAATTCCTTCTTCAGTGAGCTACTGCAAGTCCATTTCAAAGATTGACTGTTGGGGAATTTAATGATATGAATCCTTCCAAAGAAGGGAGAAATCCTGAGGCTAGCTGGCCCTTCACAGAATCTGTCTATGGATATGCAATATTCCACCTCGGGAATTTCTACTACAGGGTCCTTGAGGACGCTGTATAGGGAAGCTACTGCATAAATAAGACAGAAAAATTCTAGGATGCCCTAGTACATATAAAATATAGATCCCTTGCAGAAAATGAGCTGAAATAAATAACACTAGATGGGTTATTCAGATCTCCCCAATCTAGGTCTCTAAAACAATGCTCAAAGAGTGAGCTACAACAATATGCAAAAAATCAATTTGAAACTCTACAAATATGAAGGTATCATGAGAGGGTAAATACTACAACCATCATCTTATTATTATATCATCAATATTATATATAAATATCATGAGGAGAAAATCCCTCATGCTCTAGAACCAATCTCCAATGAATATACAATGTAATGCCGGAGTAGCTGCAGCTACATAGAATGCCAGAGAACCATAAATACGCAGTCTCTATGAGAGATGCAGCTATTGAATACATACAAAATTATGATATATTTGAAGGAATACAAAGAAATTCTCACACATGAGAAAATGGGATGAATATAGGATTTCTAGCCAATCTCATGGAGATTGCTAGAAATGCCGGATAAAAATAATAAGTGACAAAAAAATTGTCATTGCAGCTGAAACCAAATGAATATGAGGCTGAGGCTAATCTAAAATGCTGATTTCCTCCTCTGATAATGCTCTCAAGGAAAATGAGTTGATCCCCTTTCACTCACAAGCACTCCTCCTGATGAGCACAAGAATCTCCCTCAACACTGCCTTCATGGAATAATGCAATTTCTCCAAGTGACTGCATAGTAGGAGTTTGTGAATGAGTGGCCTGATGCCATAGATCTGAAATGAAGTCCAAGAGCCCTATCTATAGCTCCTCCAATGAAGAAATCCATCCTCCACTGAAAATGCAAGTAAGGAAGGACTCTATGAGTTCCTCTGCTGCTACCCCAGCTACACAACATCAACCTGCTATAGGAATAACGCTACAACTGAAGGAGTGAGCTTGGCGAAATGACAGAATGAGGAAATGCATCTCAAATCCTATCCTCCCATGAGGAAGAGGTGGAGGATCCCTTCCCGAGAACACCCCCAATGCTCAAGAGCACTGCGATCCTGCTAAACAACTCAGATGTGAAAGTCCTTGGCCTCACCACGAAATTTCTAAATCAAAATCATAAACCAAATGAGCTTCTCCTTCTTTCTTATAAATAAAATGAGATCTCTTTCACCATAGGTCCCACAATTAGGTTTTCCATTCACTTTTGAATGCTTTCCCTCCAAATGCTGCGTTGTCTTCTAATGCAAGCTACCCCTCTAAGGCAGCACTATTGACTTGGTCAAAGATGGCCAAATCAAGCTGATCCTCATCATTTTCACACCATTAGGTGTTTATTTCAGCTACTTCGTTATTTATCCTTTCACAGAAGGAGTGTTATTTTCCATCAAAAGGGGTTAAGGGGTCTCCTCACCCATTTTATTAAACAAAATAAAAATATGCCACTATAATTTTCCATTTTAGCTTGAGGCTAAAATTGGGAACATTACGGTCCTCCCCTCCCACATGTTGTTTTTCCCCAAGAAACTGCATATAGAGAAAACAAAAATTTCCCCCTTCTTCTCTTGTGGCCTCTTCATCAACAATCTCCACCGTTGCTCAAGATATGTTGCAATAAAACTTTCCTCCAATGTCTCCTCCCAAGTACGCAAACCAGAATGGTGTACACCCTGAAAGATAGAAGGTGTAGGTGGAAATCCTCCTGCTGAAATATGGCCTCCTCAAGGTAGGAGTGATGAAATTCATGGGAAAATATAATCCCACTGATGATCCCCTCATCCATGCTATCATCCAAATAGAAATCTTGCCCCCGTTTCAACAATGTAATGGGGCTGAATAGAGAGTTTGCTGCTTCATCCCAATAAGTTCTTCTCTCCCTCTGTAGTGCATATGGGGCTGCCTCTATCCTTGGGCTGAAATGGTATGACCTCCAAGAGTGGCCCAAGCTACCCCATCAAAATATTCAGCCATGAAATGCCTCTCCAAATTCTCCAAGTGGTTTTCCCCGCAAGAAGAGAAAAGTAATAATATGGAAATCATGGTTTTCCCATGGTATCCCTGCAATATAGAGCATGTGTAATGGGGATAATAGTGCTCCCAATGGGCTATCCCAACATATAATTCACTCTCCAAATAGTTCTCCCTGTAAATACATAAGCATCAGCAATACAAGGTAGCATAATACAATGAAAACAAGCTGTCAAAAGACAACTAGAGAGTGGGTCACTACTCCTCTCATGGGACCAGTGCAGTGAGCCTCTTGCCTGCATCAAAATATACATAAAAATTTCTTCCCAGCCAATTTTTTTCTACCACACACATCTCAAAATATAGGAACATGAAAATATAAATTGGTGCCAATGGTGCACACCAAGGAGCATGTGGCTCCCTCCACAAACCACCATAAGAATGGTCCATTCTTCTGCTACAAAAGTCTACAAATACGTCCTTGTACATTATGCAAGAAGGAACAACTCCTCTTGAATCATCATGCTGCTAAAAAAAGGAGGAAATTACAATACAAAATGTGAGATTATACCTTCTCCAATTTGTACTTGAACTCTTGAGCTGAAATGGTCCAACTGGGAATTTCCTTCTACCTCCAATAAGCAGGGAAGTGGCTATGAGGTTCTCTCCACCATAATCAAGTGGGCTATGCATCTCTCCCTATGCTGATGGATGCCCTCCATGTGAACTCCTCTATCCATTCAAAGTATGCATCCAAATGCATATCTAGGAAGTCCTCACATGCTGCATGCAAATAATTTCTCCTTGAGACTAGAAATTCTAGTCAAGAAGAGTCTGCCATGATGATAGATGATCATGTTATCCACTAAGTATTTTTCATCTCCATCAAGGCCATCCAAGAATCATGCATGCATCAATATCCCGGGGAATACTCAACCAAAGCTAAGTCCTCCACCCCGGATCAATCCTCCACATAGGCAGCTCTGGGATTCTGCAATGTGGTGCTCCATCACGTTGTTGCCTGCTAACTTGAAATCCCCTCATGCCAAAGTAATCTTCCAAGTTTCTTCCATGCCATCATGTAGCTGCTCATGCTCAAAGAAATTATGATATCTAAAAATAATCCTCCCATGAGAGACTATTACCTCCAAATAATCTCCCGATCCTGGGAAATGTAAGCATGAGTGGCCTCCATCCACTCCAATGCATGAAAGAGTCCTTCCTCAAAGGAAGTATCATCTCTCTCACTAAATATATGGAGAAATCATTCTGCATCATGAAGATGCAATCCTCCATCCATACAAAAACTGTCTGCACAGTATAGCTAATGAAAATGGGTGGTACTAAAAATGAGGGGCTGCATTCCTCCTCCTTATGCTTATCCCCAAACTTACTACACTCTAATGGAATCCTCTAATGTCTCCACCCCCTTCAGAATCCAATGAGTGGTGAACCAATAGAATGATGCCTCTCATCATCTCTAGATCATGTGGCCCTCCAAGTGAAAAGCCTCCAAAAGTGAGACATTAGGCTCTGAAATAGACTGCATGTATGAGTTGACTGATTTGTCCCTCTCTCCTCTACGTAGTGCAGTCTCTTTCCCATGTGTAGAAAGTTTCTGAAATAGATAAGGGAGAATTCTCATCATCCTTCATGCTAATCCTTCTTCTCTTCTTCCTCCATTTTACAATCCCCAGCAAATGCTACATATGGCTCCAGAATTATGTCTTGGTACCCACATGCAAAAATATTTGGAACTCCTTGCAAAGACACAAGGGCTCCTCTGTAGAAGCAATGGCTCCCCTTTCACTTCCATGTGGTGATGGATCTCCTCCTAATGTGACAGCATTGTTGGTTCCTTCCAATGTATGCAAAGTTTTTATGTTTATGACACAATGATTTTCACCAAGTTTTCTCCATCAAACCCTTAGTGAATGCATCACAAGATTTTGCATTTGCATGCCAATGAAAAATGAAACCCTCCAACCAACAATCATGAGCCATACCTTGAGTTGCAGCACTGCTCCTCCCATGGCCTCATTTTCTTCCTCTACTCCCTTAAAATGCAAGTGAACAAAGGACTTCATTGTGGATTTGCATGTGTGACTGAATGCTCACACCCTTCTTGAAGTATATAGGATTTGTCTCATCAACAAACCCTTCTCAGAAAATTTCTCCAAATTTCCCTTTCATCAAGATCTTCAATGACTTTTCCGGATGCGGATGGTCATTAAGAGCGATGAGAAGTTAGTCCCTTGGTTAATCTTGATGGAGTTCACCTGGGGTGGCCATATGGCCACCTGCAACTCCACTAACACGGAAATTACTCCACCAAATTGCATGCCACTAACTTTGCTTGCCCGGATTTTTCACCACCCTGCTCTGCTTGTCTGGTTTACAATGGCATTTGTGCATGATTGCTCAGCTTGCTCTTGTGCCGCTTGCAGCTCTCCCCCGCCACTGTGTGGTTCCTGCCCTCTTGCCTATGCTGATCCAAGCGCTCGCACTCAAACAGGACGCTGCTGCATGCTTCTTAGTTGTCTGAAGACGCTGTTGAGCCATCACTTCTCCTAGAGTGCCTTTTGCTATTCGAATTCCCATTATTGTGCTCAGTCTGTCGATTCCTATTGGTCACCTTTTCTTTTTTCCTACTTTTCTTGTCTTTGGCCTTACCAGCTTGCATCTGTGTCCATGCCGAGGCTCCGTCACAGGATGAGGTGCCGTCGCGGTGCTAGCAGGGGTCGTGCGACCCACCTTCGACCCTCCACCAGCTCTGACTCCGACTCCTCCTCTGAGGACGTCTCCTGGGGTCATTACCTAGAAAATAATAGTCTGAGAGGCCGAGCCCATCAAGCTGGACATGTACACTTTGCCCAGTCCACACCGCCTCCCATTGTTTTGCCTCCCATGCCTGTCGTTTCCCCTGCCTCCCGTGCGTCTGCTAGCCTTCCCCTCTGCCAATCCTCCCATCGAGTGAATTTTTTCTTCGAGTGATCTCTTGATAGGCCAGTCATCACCACTTTTGTCACTTTCACCCTCAGATAAGAGTCGGTTAACCCTTCCCCCTCCCCTTCCCCTTGCCCTCATCCCACTCTGGTTAAGGATGAAGCTCTGAACTCTGAGGTGCCGGCAGGGATTGTGCATTTCGACCAGGGAAAGGAACACATGCAGGTGGATGTTGTCAACAAGGATAGAATGCCCACTGAAGAAAATGATGACAGAAGGGACAAGTACTGGTGCATAATTGTGGAGGAGCCTCCATCCCCAGCTCATGACCAGTGACCCTCGCGACCCTCGGCCTACATCGGTACTGTTTCTCAATCATATTGGGAGATTTGTTGTTTCTTTGCATCACTCTTCAGCTAGAAAAGTTGAATGCTATTATTGTATTTTTATTTTTTCTTTGTTGAATTGTATGGAAAATAGGTCGGTTTCCCATACAAGGGCGGCTAAACTTCTTCCTAAAGGACTGGTTTCCCACTTAGGGCAGTCCAGATTTTTTGTTAATCATGGATATCAGGCCTAGCTTTCAGGCTCACACAGCTGAAGCTGAGGTAGTTTTGTACCAGTATGTTACATAATAGAATTAGCATTATTCACAAAAAAAAAAGAAAAAAAAAAAGAGATCTTCAATGACTTCCTCAATGGTCTGGAAAAGAAGAAGGGAAACCTCTTCTTCCTTCATTACTCTTTCCTTGTATCCTTTTCAAATCTCCTCTCATTGGAGAGAAGCTCCTCTTTCTGATAGCCTTGGATCTTGGGCATAAGCTGAGCCAAGATCATGCTCTGATACCACTGTAATGTTCCAAATCTGGAACTTGTTGCTTCGTCGCGAATATCTATAAGATATTCCAATTCGTTCTTCAGTGAGCTACTGCAAGTCCATTTCAAAGATTGAATGTTGGGGAATTTATAGGATATGAATCCTTCCAAATAAGGGAGAAATCCTAAGGCTAGCTAGCCCTTCACAGACTCTATCTATGGATATGCAATATTCCACCTCGGGAATTTCTGCTACAGGGTCCTTGAGGATGTTGTATAGGGAAACTACTGCAGAAATAAGACAAAAAAATTCTAGGATGCCCTATTAAATATAAAATATAGTTCCCTTTCAGAAAATGAGCTCAAAGAAATAACACTATATGGGTTATTTGGATCTCCCCAATCTAGGTCTCTAAAACAATGCTCAAAGAGTGAGCTACAGCAATATGCAAAACATCAATATGAAACTCTGCAAATCTGAATGTATCATGAGAGGGTAAATACTACAGCCATCATCTTATTATTATATCAGCAATATTATACAGAAATATCGTGAGGATCAAAGCCCTCAAGCTCTAGAACCAATCTCCAATGAATATACAATGTAATGCCGGAGTAACTGCAACCACACAGAATGCTGGAGAACCATAACTGCGCAGTATCTATGAGAGATGCAGCTATTGAATACATACAAAATGATGATAGATATGAAGGAATACAAAGAAATTCCCACACATGATAAAATGGGCTGAATATAGGATTTCTAGCCAATCTCATGGAGATTGCTAGAAATGTCGGATAAAAATACAAAGTGACAAACAAATTGTCACTGCAGCTGAAACCAAATGAATATGAGGCTGAGGCTGATCTAAAATGTTGATGCCCTCCTCTGATAATTCTCTCAAGGAAAATGGGTTGATCCCCTTTCACTCACAAGCACTCTTATTGATGAGAACAAGAATCTCCCTCAACACTGCCCTCATGGAATAAAACATTTTCTCCAAGTGACTGCACAGTGGGAGTTGGTGAATGAGTGGCCTGATGCCATAGATCTGAAATGAAGTCCAAGAGCCCTCTCTACAACTCTTCCAATGAAGAAATCCATCCTCCACTGAAAATTCAAGTAAGGAAGGACTCTATGAGTTCCTCTGCTGCTACCCTAGCTACACAGCATCAACCTGCTACAGGAATAATGCTGCAACTGAAGGAGTGAGCTTGTCCAAATGTCGAAATGAGGAAATGCAGCTCAAATCCTCTCCTCCCATGAGGAAGAGGTTCGGGATCCCCACCCGGGAACACCCCTAATGCTCAAGAGCACTGCAATCCTACTAAACAGCCCAGATGTGCAAGTCCTTGGCCTCACCATGAAATTTTTGAATCAAAAGCATAAACCAAATGAGCTACTCCTTCTTTCTTATAAAGAAAATGAACTCTCTTTCACCATAGGCCCCACAATTAGGGTTTCCATTCACTTTTGAATGATTTTCCTCCAAAAACTGCATTGTCTTCTAATGCAAGCCACCCCTCTAAGGCATCGCTGTTGACTTGGTCAAAGATGGCCAACTCAAGGTGATCCTCATCATGTTCACACCATTAGGTGTTTATTTTAGCTGCTTCATTATTTCTCCTTTCACACAAGGAGTGTTATTTTCCATCAAAAGGGGTTAAGGGGTCTCCTCACCCATTTTATTAAACAAAATAAAAATATGCCACTATAATGTTCCATTTTAGCTTGAGGCTAAAATTGGGAACATTACACCATACCACATACCATGCATTAGAGATATCAGTTGTATTTGTACTCGTAGGTCTTCCGATGACAGTGTTTTTAGTTGAACATGTTCTCATAAGGCATTTCACCCCTCCCTCTCTCTCAGACCTCATGCTTTAGGGGGCATATGTTACACAACATTTTGTCACTGTCCCTGTAATCCCTCATCTCGTACATTGGAGGACTATTCCAGTGACTTTTGAACAGTAAAATGTCCTAAAAACACCTTGATGGCATCCTTCTACGTAAGGGCAAGAATTATCTTGAAGAAAATTTCCTCAGAAAAACACTAAAAACATATGTTTGGGTATTGGCGCGAGCAGCCAGTTCTTCACTTGCACCAATCAGGGGAATTTACACTAAGCCCACGTAACCTGGCACTCTTTCCTTGTGTATTTCCCACACCAAGCCCATTTGGGAATGTTTTTTAAAAATAAAATGTGGAAGTTTGATTCTAACAACTTCAAAACGAATCATCAAAAAGAGGTTGGGTTGTTTGGCTCCAGATCTCCCTAATTAGGAAGTGGTTTTCCACCTCTCATGGAACCTTCCTAAGAGATAGGACTCTCCCCCATGATTATAGGGATCCTAACCTCTCCTTCTCCCTCTATAAAAGCCTACCCTCTCCATTTGCAAGCTAGCTGAACATTTGGGGAAGAAAACTATAGTTGAGCGACTGTTGAGAGCAGAGCCAAGGAGAACCACGTAAGAGAGAGAGCCTTGTCTAAATCCCCAACAAAGCTTTGTGAGACACGCTCTGCTGGAAGCCCTACCAAAGGAAGAACGTGATGTTAGAACTCGGTTGTAATATTTCTTTCATATTTTAATATATGCTCGACTATGTTAATGGTTCCATTGTTGTATTGTTTATTTGTGTAGTGCAACTTGATTCAATCTTTTCCGACTGATTGATAGTTACATGTTTGAATCACTATGTTGTATGTTGTCATTTTTCTCTACATGTGTACAGGTTTCTGGACGTGGTGAGCAGAAGGATTGTGATCTGTCAAGCTAAGGAATGGCAAGCAGCACTTCTCCATCGACAACAATAGCATAGGACTTGAGGTAGGCTATCTATCATAGCTTTGTCTTTTGTAACTAGGAATCAATATCATAGCGTGTTTTGTTTGTTTCTACACCCACTCTAGGGCTAGTGGGATCGTCTTTATCCATAGAGGGGATCTACCTCATCAACAACATCTTGATAAGTATCCTCTAAGATTTCTTTATGCTGCTGAAATGGAATTTCATACAGGGTTTCCATCAGGGAAAATTTTAAGGATGGACATTTATCTTAAAGTTTAAAAACTTGGCGAATCTTAATAGTCCCCAATGTGTGAATCGTAAAAAAATTTATGTTATTTTTGTAGAAAAATTTAGCTTTGTAATCATTTTATATTAGTATATATAAATTTTTTGGCGATTTTTAGGGTAAAATATTATTATACTATAAAATTTGGGCGAATCAATTTTAAAAAAAAATGGGAATTGGCGAATCTTTTTTTTGGAAAAAGCATGGAAAATTAGCCCACCTGCAAATATTAGCCCCCAAAATTTTCCATGGTTTCCATGATCTCATTGTCCATGAATTTATCATCTCCATAAAAATTCTCAAGATTTTCATTAAAACTATCAACATGTTCACAACAGTTTTGAACTAATATTAAGGATGGACAATATTCTTTCTACCTTTCAAATAATATGGTATGAAAATAATTTAAATAGTAAATACAAGCAGGTGGAAAAATTTCATACCAAGATCGTGCTTCATCTTCCAAAGTGGCCATGAATATCTTCAACAAGAAGTCTTCAGAAAAATCAATCTTTAATCTACACACATGCATGTGAAATCTCACCAGATGAAGAGCAGCATCATTACCTTTCACATTTTTGAACATAGGAAAATTCCTTTGCCAATATACCTTAGGCATTTTATTTGGGAAACCTGTAAAGTGATCTTGGATCATGGGAGCATACCTTCTTGCAAGAAAATCCATCTTGAAAAATCTTGAAGCTATTGATCTTCATATAGTGGAGTCACAATGAAGGTTTGATTTTCTGGATCTTTTAGTGAATGGTTTTGGGTATGTGTTATATTATTTCAACATCTAGTCATATTCGTCCATGTATGTTGCGCCGAGCGTAGCATGGGTGTCACAGGGGGGTGACAGCCCACCCTATCGGGGTTTGGGGTAGCGCCCCGAGATTTTATTTTATTTTGTCCTTATTTTCCAATGGGTAGACCTGCCTATGGTTTTGTGCATGGGTTTGCACATGGTTTTGGGGCATGATGGTTTTTGGCCCCTAGTATTTTTTAGATCCATTCAAGGGAACTACGGTTATGTTATAATCCAGGGTTAATGGATTGGGGTTTATGTATGCTTCAGCATGTATATATATATATGTGTGTGTGTGTGTGTGTGTGTGTGTTGTAACACTAAAAGGAATATAGTGAAAAATAAAGCTGATCGTCCCGATTTGGGATCCAGGGGAAAACATTTGTGTTTATCTATTTTATGTTTTATGCTCTTGCTATTGTTTGTTTTCTGTTTTTAATGATTCATTCGTAGATAATTTCTGTACAGGGTTAAAACCTACATTTGGTATCAGAGCGGTTTCGGATTCAAGGGGATGCCTTTGCTGCTGAGGGGTTTTTTTCTCGGGCCTGTGGTAGACCCTGTTCAGTGGGAGATCTGTGGGATTGATTCTTGCGATGAAAGAAGATGGTGAGTGGCGGGAAGATAGAGATCGAGAAATTTAATGGTTAGAGTTTTGAGTTGTGGAAGCTCAAGATGGAGGATCTGCTAATGGATCAAGATCAGTGGATCGCGGTAGATTCGGGTACTAAACCAACGACAATGTCAGATGAAGACTGGAGAAGCTGGATTGGAAGGAAAAGAGCACAATATGGTTGTGTATCTTAGATTCAGTATTGTTGAATGTATCTGGGGAAGCTACGAAAAAGACCTTGTGTGATCCAGATCTTGGGGGGGAGGCCCCAAAGATCTAAAAATTTGAAATAGATCTGACAAGATCTGCAAAATTAGAAGGCCGAAAAAAAGAGAGAACACAAAGAAAATAAAACCACAAAGAAACTTGTTTTATGAAAAGAGAGAATAACTGTAGAAGCTACATTGTGGCAGACAATCTGTCCTTTTACAAAGTGAGGCTTGTTATTTATAGCATTTTTTTGAGATACAATACCATAGGTGGATACCATGGGCCAATACCATGGGTAGATACCACTTACAATACCATGGGTAAATCCCATGTGTGGATAAATACCATGGGTGGATACAATCCATGGGTCACTTATAATACCATGGGTGAATAAATATCATGGGTGGATGAATACCATGGGTCGATGCCATTTACAATACCATGGGTAAATTCCATGGGTAGATGGATAACATGGGTAGATGAATACCATGAGTTGATGCCATTTTCTATTCGGATCACTCCTCCCTCCTTAAGAAGCAATGGTCCCATTGCGTGAAGCTCCCTCCTTAGAAGCCTTTGTTGAATATGAAGATCCACTGAAGAGAAGGGTTTTGTGTAGTTAACCCATAACGTGATGAACGAAGATCCGAGGATAGAGATACCCTGTAATGCTTGTGACCAACTATGATATTGACAGTGTGCGGCCTAACAAATGGACTTCGATGAAGTGTGGGTTTGTGGATGAACCAAAACCATGAAAAAAAAATATCAGAGGATAGAGATACCCTGTAATGCTTGTGACCAACTGTGTGACTAACAGTGTGCGGCCTAGCAAATGGACTTCGATGAAAATGATTTTGTGCAGTTGACCCATAACTGTGATGTTGATTGTTGATGAAGTAGCAGGTGCCTACATAGCTTGGGGTGGGAGGGCACGTCTCCAAATAACCCAAGCCGAATGCTACTATGATCAAACTAATGAATGTGAAGGAGGTGCCTACTAAAGCGGGGTGGGAGGGCACGTCTCCAAAGGGAACCCGCTCCAAATGCTGCTCCAGATTTAAAATGAGCATAACTCAGTCAATATAACTTAGAATATTTATTATAACATGTTTTTGGAGATGGAATGATCATTTTTCATCTTCTTATGTGTTTGAAACCACTATCTGGAGACTCTAGAGCCGTACATTCGCGTTGGAACTGTTTCGCCATCACAAAATTTCTGAAAAAATAGTTGATTTTAAATCAACAATAACTCCCACATCCGGACTCTGATTCGACCGATTTTTTTTTTGAAATTGGGTGATTTTTCAAGAGGAGCTCAGAAATATATCCATTATTCTGAAATTTTTCACTAAAAATTTCAAAAATGACAGGAGAGCCGCCGTCCATGAATTGTCATCAGAAAAATTGCTTCAACATTATTGATTTTGAATCAGCGATATCTCCCTCATTCGAACTCCAATTTGGCTGATTTTTTTTTTGAATTTGAGTATTTTTTCGAAAGGAATACAGATATAGTATTTTTTTTCGTAAATTTTTCACCAAAAGTTTCAAATCTGATCTGAAAACTCACCGTCCAAGAAATTCATGGAGTTTGCTGAAGATTGCTGCAAAAAATATACACTGAAATATGCTTCAAACCCTCATTCCCATGGATTCGTAACCTGAATATGATACCAATGATCCATATCTTTGGGGGGAGGCCCCCAAGATCTAAAAAGTTGAAATAGATCTGACAAGATTTGTAAAATTAGAAGGCCAGAGAAAAAAGAGAACACAAAGAAAATAAAACCACAAAGAAACTTGTTTTATGAAAAGAGAGAATAACTATAGAAGCTACATTGTAGTGGAAAATCTGTCCTTTTACAAAGTGAGGCTTGTTATTTATAGCCTTTTTTTGAGATACAATACCATAGGTGGATACCATGGGTGAATACCATGGGTAGATACCACTTACAATACCATGGGTAAATCCCATGTGTGGATGAATACCATGGGTGGATACAAACCATGGGTCACTTATAATACCATGGGTGAATAAATATCATGGGTGGATGAATACCATTAGTCGATGCCATTTACAATACCATGGGTAAATTACATGGGTATATGGATAACACGGGTAGATGAATACCATGACTTGATGTCATTTTCCATTCGGATCATTGTGGTATAAGCTAGGGACTTTGAAGCAATCTAAGTCTCTGGTGAATAAATTGTTCTTGCGGAAAAAACTGTATAACCTAAGGATGAAGGATGGAGACTCAGTGAAAGAGCATCTGAACGTCTTCAATAATGTGGTAAGACAACTGCCATCTGTTGATATTAAAATCTCAGATGAATATAAGTGCATCAGTTTGTTGTTTTCTCTACCATATTCGTGGGATAGTCTAGTTATTGCAATAGGTAGCAATGTAACTACCTTGAATTTTGATGACATTGTCTCAGCCTTGCTGTCAGAGGAAATGAGATAGAGAATTATGGAGGGTTAGAATGGAGATGTCTTATCTATATGAAGAATATCCCAGAACAAAAACACGAATAAGGTTTCAAGTGGGAGATTTAAATATAGAGGGAGATCTAAATCTCCTGGAAACTTTGTAAAGGTGTGCTGTAAATGTGGAAAGGAAGGGCACTACAAAAAGGACTGTAGGTCTAAAGCTCCTAAGAAAGGAAAGGGATCTGATGATGCTCCTTCTGCAAAGGCAAAAAACACCTCGGATGAAGGTGGGGATGTGTATTTTGCTTCTTATTCAAATACACATGTAGATCATGAGTCATGGTTGATTGACTCGGGTGCATCCTTTCACTTTACTCCCCATCCTATCATCCCCTAGGAAGACATCATTGGCATCATATTTCTCATTGGATGTGGAAAATTCAAGATGAAGCTACAAGGTGGAAGGATTAGAACACTTCCTGATGTTTTGCACATTCTGCATTGGCCAAAAATCTAATTTCTATAAGCAATATGGATGATGCAGGTGTAAAAACATTGTTCAAGAAAGATACCGTTAAGATGGTTCAAGGAGCATTCGTATTAATGTGGTGAGTTCAGATAGGAACTTTGTACAAGCTTCAGGGCAACACTATTATTGATGGGTGCAATAGTTCTGTGGTTCCCGAAAGTGGAGCGGAAAGCCTAGCAGTCTCTAGAGAAAATACCATGCTATGGCATCAAAGGCTTGGACATATTGGAGATAAGGGCCTTCAAATACTGCATGGAAATGGTATGGTAGAAGGTATGTCTAACAGCTCTCTGGATTTCGATTTCTATGAACATTGTGTATATGGGAAGCAGAATCAGGTGAGTTTTCCTTCTGGTGCTAAGAGGGCAAACGAGATATTAGAGCTTGCGCATAGTGATGTGTTTGGACATGTGTTGGTTCCATCATTAGGTAATTCTGTGTACTATGTTTCATTCATATATGACTTCTCAAGGAATACATGGATATATTTATTGAGGAATAAATTTGAAGTCTTTGACAAATTTAAAGAATTTAAGGCTCTGGTGGAAAACTAGACAGAGAAGAAGATAAAGGTGTTGAGGACAGATAATGGTGGGGAGTTCTGCAAGAAGGAATTTGAAGAGTTATGTAAGAAGTGTGGTATAGCACAACAGAAGGCTACTCCATACACACTTCAGTAAAACATATTTGCAGAAAAAATGAATAGAGCGTTGATGGAAAAGGCAAGAAGCATGCTCAATGGTACTAGGTTAGGACACGAATTCTGGGCAGAGGCAGTGGAGAGTGCATGTTACTTGGTTAATAGATTGCCTTCATCAACGTTGGAGGATAAGACTCCACATGAGGTATGGAATGGTAATAAACCCTCTCTTTCACATATGAGGGTATTTGGATGTGATGCATATGTACATGTTCCAAAAGAGAAAAGGAGCAAGTTGGATAATAAATATGAAAGGTGCATATTTATTGGGTATAAGGTTGGTTTAAAAAGTTACAAGCTTTGGAACCCAGAAACAAGGAAGGTTGTGTACAACAGAGACATGGTATTTAGAGAGGTGAAAGATTTTGTTAAACATGAAGTCCTACCAAAGGAACCTAAAAATACAAAGTTTGAGCTAAAGGAGGATGAATCAAACTCTACAACAAAAGAAGACTCGGAAGAGGAAGAGCCACAAACTCCAGTTGTGAGAAGATCAGTTTGGGAAAGAAGAAAACCAGAAAAGTATAGTCCATCTGATTTCTATTCAAAATTTTATTTAACTATAACTAATGATCATCCTAGAACCGTCAGGGAGGCAATAGATTTAGAGGATGGAAAACTCTGGAAGGAGGCCATGGTTGATGAAATGGCATCCTTGCATAAAAGTGAGGCATGGGATCTGGTGGAGTTGTCGGTTGGAAGGAAGCCCATTGGGAGAAAATGGATGTTTAAGAAGAAGATGAATGTAGAAGGCAAGGTGGAGAAATAAAAAAACTCGGTTGGCAACAAAAGGTTATTCCCAGGTGCCAAGAATTGATTTTGGTGATATTTTTTCTCTTGTTGCCAAAGTTACTTCTATTAGATTACTTTTATCTGTTGCTGCTACATTTTATTTTGAGGTAGAACAAATGGATATGAAGATAGCATTTCCTCACGGGGATCTGGAAGAGGATATCTAGATGAAACAACCTAAAGGCTTTATGGTGAAGGGGAAGAAAGAGCTGGTATGTAGGTTAAAGAAGTCTCTATATGTGTTATTTATTTGGTATTATATGTGGATGATATGTTGTTGATTGGAAATGACAAAGAAATTATCCAAGATTTGAAGACCCAACTGTTCTCCAAATTCTACATGAAGTATCTTGGTGCTAAAAATTATATCTTGAGCATGGAAATTAAGAGAGATCGGGTAAAGAGGAAGCTTTGGTTAAACCAGAGGAATTATGTTGAGACTATATTGCAGAGGTTCAATATGAAGGATATTAAACTGGTGAATGTTACGATTCCTGTAGGTGTAAAGCTATCTGCTGAACAGTGTCCCAAGATACAAGAAGAAGAGGAGGATATGTCCCATGTTCCATATGCAAGTGCAGTGGGTAGCCTGATGTATGCAATGGTCTGTACTAGACCAGACATTGCACATTCAGTGGGAGTATTTAGCAGGTTTATGTCAAACCCATGGAAGGAGCATTGGACAACAGTGAATCAGGTTTTTAGATATTTGCATGGCACTAGTGATTATGGCTTGTGCTATCAGGGAAGACTAGGATTGGAAAGAGTGTTGGACATTGATGGTTTTGTTGATGTAGACTGGGCTAGAGATCTGGACCAAAGAAGATCTACAAGTGGGTATGTGTTTAGCCTATTTGGAGGTGCAGTCAGTTGGATGAGTAAAAGACAGTCTATAGTTGCTCTTTCAACTACATAGGCAGAATACATGGCAGCCACTCATGCAAGCAAAGAAGCAGTTTGGTTGAAGAGATTGTGTTTAAGTATGGGGTTGGTGCGGTAAGCTATAAGGATAGACTGTGAGAGCTAAAGTGAAATTTTATTGGCTAATAACCCTGCTTATCATTCAAAGACAAATCACATTGATGTTGAATATCACTTTATGAGATATATGGTTGAGGCTAAAAGGGTGTTTCTAGTAAAGGTGAAAACTTTTAAGAATTTTGCAAATGCATTGACAAAGTCTGTGAGCACTCAGAAGTTCTCTTGGTGTAGAGAAACAATGGGTGTTGCAAAGTTGAGCTAATGACTAAGCTCTCTTGTGGCCCCCTGCGGAAATAAAATAACAAGTGGGAGAATGTTGGGTATGTGTTATATTATTTCCATGACTAGTCACACGAGGGGGCGATATCCCACCCTATATGTTCTGCCGGGCACAGCGCCCCGAGAAAAAAAAAAATTGGTCCTTATTTTTCATGGGTGGACCTGCCCATGGCTTTGTGCATGGGTTTGCACATGGTTTTGGGGCATGATGGTTTTCAGCTCCTAGTATTTTGTATATTTGGTCAAGAGAACTATGGTTATGTTCTAATCCAAGGTTAATGGATTGGGGTATATGTATGCTTCAGCATGTATATATATTTTTTGTAACACTAAAAGGAATATAATGAAAAATCAAGCTGGTCATCCCAATTTGGGATCCAGGGGAAAATATCTGCGTTTATCTGTTTTATGTTTTAAGCTCTCGCTATTTTTTTTATGTTTTTAAAGATTAGTTCATAGATAATTTATGTACAGGGTTAAAACCTAAAAATGGTTCAGCCTTTATATCTGTCCAACTGTTGTTCACCATAAACATTCAGATCTAATATTTATCCTTATTTTCCACAAAATATTTGTCTTTTGGTTCTTAATTTTTCTTCCCCAGTATGGTTGCCAAAATGTTATCACTCAGATTGAACCTCAGGCTGAAGAAGGAAATTCCGAGGTAACCTCAAACCACACTTAGCCAAGTAGCTAGCCCTACTAGGCCGGGAGTGGGCTCTCTCCATATAGATCATAGCCAAAATGACTGAGGAAAGAAGATATTAGGCTAGGTAGTGTAGGTCAGGGTTTTATATGTTAATTGTGTAGGGTTTTGCTAGATCAGGAGGAGTCAAACAACTAGGGAAAGGAAATTAGGTCAAAATTCACAAGGTTTTCTAAGGGGCCAGGTAGGCAGAATGTTTGGCATTTAAAGGATGATTATGGTGAGGTGAATAGACCGGTGAGGAGTTAGGAGGAGCATATAAGATGAATTCTCCATAAACTGAATAAAATAAATAAATTATGCAAAATTCCCTAAAACAGAGCGTGAAAACATGAATTCTTCCTTTCAAATTGAAATTACCACATGGATCCCAAAGAAATAGCTGCAAATTTATCATTAATGTCTAGGCCAAACTGATACAAAATTGTGTCCTCGAAATGCCAAAGCTCCAAGTGAGTCCAAATATTAAAATGACTGAGAAAATACATCATATATAACTCAAGACCACTCTTCATAGCCTCAGGGAGTCGAATCCATGAGATAGGGATCAGTTTCACCTACTCCCAAACAAGAATCAGAAGACTAGAAAAACTCAACAATTTGCCTCTAAAAGAGAGGAAACTGATTCATTTGACCTCTAGAGGAATTATCTGATGTATCTAACCTAGATAACAATAAAAACATGAAATTTACATTTATCTTGACCTTTTACATCAATAAGTTCTCATTTCCCAAGACAAAAATTCAAAAAGTCAAAATTTCCTGAAGATGATGAAAATGACATTTTCGTGGCAAAAGCACAACGCCATGACAGAAAAAATAGCCTCTCTTACAAGCCACTTTGGGAGGCCTTCCCAGTCTCCAAACCAGATCCATTATAGATCATTGGAAATCTATCTGAGTCTAGTTTCCAAATATGCCTCCTTATTACAAAAGCACAGTGCCAAGGTAAAAAATAAGGTAGAAACATGAAAATTTGGTGTTTTTTTTCACTTTTGAGGGACCAATTATCCTCCAAATTATTTTAAACTTGCTGGAGTTGATTTATTCATCATTCAGAACATGATGGTGGTGGAAATGTTTCCATTGGAGGCTCCAAGAAAAAGCACAGCACCAAGGGCACTGTGTTTTTGGCAGATTTTCTGTGTGCCAAAATTTCTGAGTTTTCTACAAAATTAGGCTTTAGACATGGATCAATATATATCTAACCATGAGGTTTTTTTCCAAACAGAGAGAGGTTTTTGTTCCTTAGAATTTTTTAAGACAAACCTCCTCTCATTTCCTAAGATGATTCTCTTATTATCCACAATATTATCTTAAAAAAGATGTCCAAAACATGACATTTCTGGAAAATGTGCCTTTAAAGATTTTTTTAAATTTCTCAAATTTTCTCCAAATATCCTCAAAATTTCTCTAGAGATGCCACATAATGTGTGTTATGCTATCATGGATATATCAACACGTACTTCCAATTTACCCTTCTCCCATTGACAAATTAGGGTTTCCTTGAGTTTGTCCTTCAAAAGTTAGGTTTCCTACCTCCTTCTCCAATGCCTTATTGAGACCTCTTGTTTTTGGTTTCTTCTTGGTGGTTTGGTTCCTTTGTGGTGTCTTCTACTCTCTTATTCTATGTTTATCTCCTCCTCCATAAATTCTCTTTCCTGCCCCATGGTGTCTCTTTCCTCTTCCATAGTGTAAACCCTAAGGATGAGTTAATGGGAGTGGGGATAGGGATAGGTCTAGGGAGTGGGGATAGGAAAATTATGGAGATGGGGGAAGGGGTTATTTAACTTAGGGAGGTGATAAGGGATTGGGAATTGTAATTTTATTACGGGGTTGATAGGGCTGCCTTGGAAATTGAGATGCCTAAGACTTAGGGTTTAGGGGAAAAGGGATTTAGGGAGGGGTATGGTGTTGTAGGGAAAGGAATAGGGTTTACAGTGATGTAGGAAGGGAATTCGAGGCTTATTGGCACCAATTTGGGAATAAAGAGTGAATTTAGGGTTTGTAGCAAGACAAACTTCCAAAGTTTCATAGAAACAAAAAACACCATGAAATTTCTCTTAAAGACTACAAAGAGGTAGAAATTACATGTTACTTACTTGCCAAGAGGTGTTGAGAGTTTTTTCTGAAGTTTTGAAGCAATTTTGGACGAGTTTTGAAGCTTTTAAAGAAAACTAGGAAAAAGTGCAATGCCAAGACAAAAGCGCAGTGTTAATCTGCAAAAGCACAATGCCAAAACAAAAGCGCAGTGCCACTGCACCATTGTTTTGCAGACCACTTTTGGAGGTCTTCCTGGTGTCTAAATTGGGACCAATGTAGCTTGTTGGAAATTTATTTAATTCTAATTTCAAAGTATAGATTTTTTTTCTTATTGGAGTTGATTTGACCTATCTAAAGTTGATTTTCCTAAGACTGGTCAAAAAGTGTTGAATGAGAGTGCAGAAATGCAGAGTGCTAGTGCAGAAAAATTTTGGAGGCCTTCCTCAACTCCAAATTGAGCTCATGATATCTCATTGGAAATATCTCTCTCTATAGTTATCATTTGACTCATCATGCAATTCATTTGGAAAATCGAGTTATGAGAAAACTTGGTTTTCCCAATGTCACTCTAGAAGTGTAACAAACCTCTTGTAGCACCTGTATTTTCGAAATTTTTCTAAACCCATGAAACTTGTGTAAACTGAAGGAGGTTTTTCTTCCTTTACCTATTATGGACAAAAATCTCTCTCACTTTTGTCAAATTCATCTTTTTTCGGTCAGAAACATAGTTTGAAGAAAAATTGGCCCTATGAGTGGCAAATGACATGACTCTTGGAATGATTTCTTTAAAAATGATGGAGACATGATCTTATAAGTTGGAGTGGCCTCATACTTACTGAAATGACCTCCCTTATGGCTCTTCTGCTTCATATGCCTCTTTTTCATAGAAAAACCTAGAGTAGTGGGAGAGGAAATTAGGGTTTAGTGCTTGTGGACAATTATGACTTGGGAACCATTGGGAAAAGACAACTCCCTTTGAGATTTGATGTGTTGGCATGTGGATATATGAGTTGACAGCCTTGGGAGACTGATTACTTATTACATTTGAGCTTATTGAAGAAAATCATGAGTTTATTATGGCTCACCTTCACACCTTCTGCTGCTCTTTATTGAAAATGAGACAATGCAATGATTTGACCTAATGAAACCCTAGTGACCTAATGAGAAATGAAATAAATTGACTCAATGAGTGAATTTGACTAGAAGTGGAATGAGAGAAGATTTTTTTTCAACATGATGAAGACATGGAAGAGGGTCAGTAGGCATATTCTTGTGAAGAAAAATAGGACACTTGACAAGGACAACCACCAGTGGAACAATTCTATATCATGACCTAATGGAATGATTGAAAATTATTTTGAGTGGGACACCTAAGATGAAAATACAAAATGTTTTTTGATCCCTGGTGGAAGTATGCAAATACTAACACTAACATTGGCTCCAAATAGGGATGGTAGCTCTTTGGAGGTACGAATAACACCGTAGAACAAGTGCCTATCCATTGGGCATGGAGTCAAAAGATAAACACTAACTAAATACCGAAAGAAACTTGACTCAATAAATTGAACTGACTCAAGACTGACTGAAACAAGACTTAAAAACTGAACTTACCCTACTTATTGATGGTAATACATCAATGAGACTTGAGGGCTTCAAATCCCGATGAAAAAAACGTGTCTTTTTGAAAGCATATGTAAAATCAGGCAATATTAAAATGCTAGTGTAACCAATCAAAAAAATGCATCCTTGATTGATTCTCCCAATCAGATTCTCTAGACAACAATAAATATTTACAATTGGGGAGCCAAAAATATAGCTGAAAATGATCTCCATCGTCATTTAATACTGCAATAATTACCTTCATTGCTGAGTGCAATAGATTTTCCACTGGATCCAAAAAAACATGAAAATTTACCTCTTGTTGATCTAGAAGAAACAAGGTACTTTTTTTTCTCTTGATTATGATCTCTCTTAATAATGTACCTTAGCAAGAGTGTGTTCCTGGTCGTCAAAAATTTTTGAACAAGTAGGTGAGAAAATTTCTTCTTGAAATAAAAATTATAAACATAAAACATGAGAAGAAAAATATGAATGACAATCCTCAATGCTCCGGTCCTCTGCAATTTGAATACATTGTTGATCATCTTCATATGACATGGCAACCAGATTGTCATGTTTCTCATCACACTCATCAGTCATAAGAGGGAAAACTTCAGGTTGTTCATAAGCCTCAAAACTGACATTTATATAATTTACTACAGATTTATCCAAAGAAGATTTTTCACTTAATTGAACAAAGAGCTCATCTTGTTTTTCACAAAAGGATTGGATTACCTCTTTCTAGATTTTTTTCTGATGGGATGAGAACACTTGGGTCAATAAATTTGTTTTCTCGTATTGAGGTGATATCGAAATAGATATCTCCCACATGGGATCCAAAACAACATACTATTCATCATTATAATATGAATCTAGATCTTTACCGTAATCTGAAACTGGAAATTGATTTTCTTACATATCATCTTTTGTTGCAATCAGATCTGAAATAAGACCTCATCTTCCATCATTTTCAATTGTACAAATATCCACAGCCTACTGTAAAAATTTTTGAGCATATTTATAAGTATCCTCTAAGATTTCTTTATGTTGTTGAAATGGATTTTCATACAGGGTTTCCATGATCTCATCGTCCATGAATTCATCATCTCCATAAAAATTCTCAATATTTTCAATAAAAATTTAACCATGTTCACAACATTTCTGAACTAATATTAAGGATGTACATGATTCTTTATACCTTTCAAAGAATATGGAATCAAAATCCTTTAAACAGTAAATACAAGTAGGTGGAAAACTTTCATACCAAGATCAAGCTTCATCTTCCAAAGTGGCCATGAATATATTCAACAAGTAGTCTTTAGGAAAATCAATCTTTAATCTACGCACATGCATGTGAAATCTCACTAGATGAAGAGCAGCATCACTACCTTTCACATTTTTGAACATAGGAAAATTCCTTTGCCAATCTACCTTAGGAATTTTATTTGGGAAACCTGTAAAGTGATCTCAGCTCATGCGAGAATACCTTCTTGCAACATTTTCCATCTTGAAAAATCTTGAAGCTACTGATCTTCATGTAGTGGAGTCACCATGAGGTGTTGATTTTCTAGATCTTCCAGTGAATGGAGTCGCTAGGTGAATGGTTCAGCATTCATATGTGTCCAACTTTTGTTCACCATCAACATTTATATATGATATTTGTCGTTCTTTTCTAGGTAATATTTGTATTTTCATTCTTACTTTTTCTTCCCCGGTATGGTCTGTAAAATGTTATCACTCGGATTGAACCTCAGGCTGAAGAAGGAAATTCTGAGGTAACCTCAAACCACACTTAGCTAAGTAGCTAGCCCTACTAGGCTAGGTGAGGGCTCTCTCTGTATAGATAATAGCCAAAATGATGGAGGAAATAAGATATTAGGCTAGGTATAGTAGGTCAGGGTTTTGCAGGATCAAGAGGAGTCAAACAACTAGGGCAAGGAAATTAGGTCGAAATTTGTAGGGTGTTCTAAGCGGAAAGGTAGGAAAAATGTTTGGCATTTAAAGGATGATTATGGTGATGTGAATAGACATTTGAGGAGTTAGGAAGAGCATATAATATGAATTATGCCTAAACTGGAGAAAATAAACAAATTATGCAAAATTCCCCAACAAAGAGCGTGAAAACATGAATTCTGCCTTTCAACTTGAAATTAAGAATATCATAGACATGGAAATGGTTTATTAGCTTACAATACATTAATAAAAATGATAAAAAGGAATAAAATATTTCAAAAAAATCATACACATGGATCCCAAATAAATAACTGCAAATTTATCATTAATGTCCAGGCCAAACTAATACAAAATTGTGTCCTTGAGATGACAAAGCTCCAAGTGAGTCCAAATATTACAATGGATGATAAAATACATCATATATACCTCAAAACCACTATTCCTAGCCTCATGGAGTCGAATCCATGAGATAGGGATCAGTTTCACCTACTCCCAAACAAGAATCTAAAGACTAGGAAAACTCAACAATTTGCCTCTAAAGGAGAGGAAACTTATTCATATGACCTCTAGAGGACTTATCTAATGTATCTACCCTAGATAAAAATAAAAATATGAAATTTAAATTTATCTTGACCTTTTACATCAATAAATTCTCATTTCCCAAGATAAAAAGTTAAAAAGTCAAAATTTGTTGAAGATGATGAAAATAACATTTTTCTGGCAAAAGCGCAGCGCCATGAAACAAAAAATAACCTATCTTGCAAGCCACTTTTAGAGGCCTTCCCAGTGTCCAAATAAGCTACAGTATATCTAATTAGTAAGCTCTCTGAGTCTAATTTCCAAATATGCCTACAGGTTCTAAAATGGTGCCCATATGCCCTGTCAAAAATCACTTCTCCCAGGACTAGTAAAAGTGCAGCTCCAAGGTAAAAAAAAAAAGGCAGAAACATGAAAATTTGGTGGTTTTTTAACACTTTCGAGGGACCATTTCTCCACCAATTTTTCTAAAAATTACTGGGTTTGATGTGTTCATCATTCTAAACATGATGGTGGTGTAAATTTGTCCATTGGAGGCTCCAAGAAAAAGCGCATCGCCAAGGGCACTGCGTTTTTGGCAAATTTTCTGTGCCAAAATTTCTAAGTTTTCTGCAACACTAGGCCTCAGACATGGATCAAAATCTCTCTAACCATGATTTTTTTTGCACACCAGAGAGATGTTTTTGTTTTTTAGCATGTTTTTAACACAAACCTCCTCCAGTTTCCTAATATTATTCTCTTACTGTCCACAATATTCTCTTCACAAAGGTGTCCAAAGCTAGACATTTCCGGAAAATATGCCTTCAAATATTTTTTTAAATTTATCAATTTTTCTCCAATTTTACTAAAAATTGCTCCAGAGATGCCACATAAGGTGTGTTATTCTATCATGGATATATCAACACACAGTTCCAATTTACCCTTCTCACTTTGACAAATTAGGGTTTCCTTGAGTTTTTCCTTCAAAAGTTAGGTTTTTTGCCTCCTTCTCCAATGCCTTCTTGAGACCTCTTGTTCTTCTTTTCTTCCTAGTTCTTTGGGTGATTTGTGGCATCTTCTCCTCCCTTCTTCTATGTTTATCTCTTCCTCCATAATTTCTCTTTCCTATTCCATGGCGTAAACCCTAGGGATGAGGAAATGGGAGTGGGGATAGGTCTAGGGAGCGAGGATAGGAAAATTAGGGAGATGGGGGAATGGATTATTGAGCTTATGGAGGTGATATGGGATCAAAATGTTTAAGGGATTGGGAATTAGAATTTTATTACATGGTTGATAGGGCTTCCTAGGAAATTGAGATTCCTAGGACTTAGGGTTTAGGGGAAAAGGGATTTAGGGAAATGGATATGGTTTTTTAGGGAAAGGAATGGGGTTTACAGCTATGTAGGAAGGGAATGCGAGGTTTATGGGCATCAAATTGGGAATAAAGAGTGAATTTAGGGTTTATAGCTAGAAAAAATTCCAAATTTTCATAGAAACCAAAAACACCGTGAAATTTCTCTTAAAGACTACAAGGAGGTGGAAAGTACATGTCACTTAATTGCCAAGATGTTTTGAGAGTCTTTTCTAAAGGTTTGAAGCAATTTTGGATGAGTTTTGAACCTTGTAGAGCAATCTAGGCAAAAGCGTAGTTCCATTGCAACATTGTTTTGCAGAACACATTTAGAGGTCTTCCTGATGTCCAAATTGGGCCCAGGTTATATTTTTGGAAAGCTATTGATGTATAATTTCGAAATATACCATTTCTTGGCTGATTGGAGTTGACTTGACCTATCAAAAGTTTATTTTCCCAATACTGGCAAAAAAGTGTTGAATGAGGGTGCAGGAAACTTTTGGAGGCCTTCCTCAACTCCAAATTGAGCTCCTGATAGCTCTTTAGAAATATATCTCTCTCTGGTTATCATTTGAATCATCAAGAAAGTTATTTGGACATTCCAGCTATGACAAAACTTGATTTTCCTAAGGTAATTCCAAAACTGCAGAAAACCTCTTGTAGCACCTGTATTTTTGACATTTCTCTAAAACCATGAGACATGTGTCAAATATGAAGGTTTTTCTTCCTTGACCTATGATGGACAAAGAACTCTCTCACGTTTGTCAATTTCATCTTTTTTTGGTTAGAAACATAGTTTTAGTAAAAATGTCCCTATGAGTGGAAAATGACTTGACTCTTGGAATGATTTCTTTAAAAATTATGGAGACATGATCTTCTGAGTTGGAATGGCCTCATACTTACTGAAATGACCTCCCTTATGGATCCTTTTCTTCATATGCCTCTTTTTCGTAGCAAACCCTAGCTTAGTGGGAGAGGAAATTAGGGTTTAGTGCTTATGGACAATGATGACTTAGGCACCCTTAGGAAAAGACAACTCCCTTTGAAATTTGATGTGTTGCCATGTGGATCTCTAAGTTGGCAGCCTTGGGAGGCTGAGTACTTATTAAATTTGAACTGAATGAAGAAAATCATGAGTTTATTCTGGGTCACCTTCACAAATTTTTCTTCCCTTTATTGAAAATGAGACAATTCAATGATTTGACCTAATGAAACCCTAGTGACCTAATGAGAAATGAAAGAAATTGACTCAATGAGTGACTTTGACTAAAAGTGGAATGAGAGAAGATTTATTTTTAGCTTGATGAGGAAATGGAAGAGGGTTAGCAGGCATATACGTGTGAAGTAAAATGGGACAGTTGACAAGGACAACCAACAGTGGAAAATTTTTATATATTGACCTAATGGAATGATTGAAAATTATTTAGAGTGGGACACTTAAGATGCATATGAAAAATGTGTTCTGATCCCTGGTGGAAGTACGCAAATACTGACACTAACAATAATTATGTAAAAGTGTCTAAAATTACAGAGACTATAGTTCACTATGTATCAGTTTCTGTTGAGATCCAACAAGAAAAATTCAACACTCACACCTAGTTTCATTAAGCACCTAGACTAGCGTGGGGTCCACAATGCTATTTTTGGGTGAATGTCTATTTTGGTTATCCATGAATTAAGATGGAAATTAAATTGTAATGCATTCTAAAAGTGGAATTGAATCGGTTAACTGAAAGTGATAAATTCAGTTAGCTAGAGGATTCTGAGTTAGAGGTAGTTGGTGAGGCATGTAGAGTAATTCTAGTTGTATCAAAGTTCGAAGTGCAGTGGTGCATTAGTTAATGCAAGTTGTAAATAGTTTAACTCAGTTAAGTGAGTTAAACTTAGTTGTGCTAGTTGTAACTGAAGATACATTAGTGAGAGACCTAGTGAATTAAATATTAATTAATTCACAATCAGTGATCTCACATGCAACTGAGGATTTACTATTATTAGCTGCATGCATGTGAGATCTAGTGGAAACCCATTTGAGTTCTAGGTGAAAGGGAAGTTGAGTATCATTTTTTGGATTGTTGAGTTGCACACATGTGACCAAACACCCATTGGATTACCCATGATACTTGTGCAGTCAAGGCAGGCAAGAATTCATATATTTTAGGGATATACACCATTAGGGATTGCGCAAGCAAGGAAGGTTGTCTGGAGGATGAGAATTGGCTATGTGTTGGCCAGTTTTTCATATGACAGTGTGAGGCAATTATCTGAGTACTGGAGGGATATTTTGAGAAGAGTTGTGTATGCAATTGTTTCATGATCCATGCTAAATATACAATAGAGGATAGTGGGGAATTGGAATGAATCCATGAAGTTAGTTTCTATAAGGGTGGCATTATCATATTTTCCAACCAGTGTTTCTAACCTTTGAATTATTTCGTCGAGATCTGGCTCGACCACTGAAGCAGTCACCCTCATCATTTTATTTCTTTTGCAGCATACCAGAATTTCTACTGGTCTATTTTCCTAATCTTCTGTTGTTGAAATTAGGCTAACCATTATAACAGTTTCTTGATCTGATACTTCAAAATTCTTCGAAACTTTGTTGTTTCCCTCCTCCATGCAGATTAAGTAGGATTACTAGCATGAAGGATGTTGAAGCGACACCATAACTAATTAATTTTTACTATCTCTCCCCATGGTTACAATCATGTGATTAGTTACTTGGGTGAGTTGGACTTTGAAAACACTGACGGTGGCTTCAGAAGTCAGGTAGACGTGATGACCAATAATTATAGCTTAATGTGGAAACTTTATTATTGTATGGGGGTTACTAATTATGGAAACTATTTCTCAAAATTTGGGTGACCTTACGGACTGAAAATTATATGATGGATCATTATGAGTGAATGATGGTTGACATGCTTGGTCTCTGTAACATTGTAGACTCCCCCCCCCGAACACGATTTCGTGTGATATGGTCTTCATATCGCAATAGGGTGATGGTATTTTTTGTACGACATGTGGGTTTTCTATTAAGGACTCCTAATTTAGTGGGCTGAAATTATTATTATAGGAAAAAAACATAAAATATTCTACGACTCATCTCAGTTGCGAGAGATTTATTGACTCCAATACACTGACTTCTCTCGGGTGTGACAGTTATTAGAAATAAATGGTCTTGTTGCTTACTCGTGATAGGGTTTTAGGCGTGCATCATTATCCCATCCTTGAAGTATCTCTCCATTTAGTTGCACTAGCTTGACTGATCCTGAGTCCCTGGCCTCTATGACGTAATACGGTCCCATCCAATGCATCTTGAGATTTCCTGGGAACTTCTGGAATTTGTTGTCATATAGCAGTACTTTACCACAAATCGTAAATGTTTTGTGCTTGATGTGGCGATCATGCGAGGATTTCTGTCTTTGTTTCTTTACTGATTGATGGAAATCCACTAGAAACCTATCTTCTTCAAGTTCATGCAATTCATGAAGGCATACAGAGATGGATTCTTCCTCCGTCATTTGTGTTGTTGAGGAAATTAAGAGACTTGGTATAACAAACTTGGCTGGTATTACTGCTTCTTTCTCGTACACCAATTAGAATGGAGTTTGATTATGCAACATCTTTATGGTTGTCCTGTATGCCCACAATGTGGCTGGTGTTCTTTCATCCCAGTTGTCGTGGTTCGCATTGCATATCTTTTTCAACCCTTTCTCCAAGATTTTGTTGAAGGCCTCGACTGTTCTATTTGCTTGTGGGTGGTATGGACTGCTCTTCTAATGTTGTATCATGAAATTTTCTAGCAGTGATTTGATTGTAGAATTAATAAAATGTGTGCCTTGATCACTCATTAGGATCCTTGGAAATCCAAACCTACTAATTATGTTCTCAAAAATAAATATGGATGTTTTATCTGTTGTATAGTCCTTTACTAGTGCTGCCTCTTCCCATCTTGTGAGGTAGTTAGTTGCAGTGATTATATATCTTTCCACTGAGTGTCGCTTGATTGGTGCAATCGGTCCTATGAAGTCGACTGCCCACTTCTCAAATGTTTGCGTAGCCCTTACAGGTTGTAGGTGTACCTCGTCACGATGTGACGGTCACCTTTTTCTTTAACAGAAATCACATTTATTCACATAATCTTTGTTGTCTTTGTGCATGGTCGACCACCATAATCCTGCTTGTAGTATTTTCCTTGCAGTGGGTTTTGTGACGACATGGCCTCCCGCAACTCCATTGTGACACTCCCACAATATTTTTGATTTTTCATGATCTAATAAACACCTTCGTAGGATATGATCCAAGCCCATTTTATACAATTTTCCGGCTATGAGTTGGTACTCAGCTTCTTTAACTACAAAGTGTCTTATTTGAGTTGTTGTGTATTCCATTGGGCATTGTAGTATGGTCATGTATGTTACTATCTATTATAGATAATCTGGAATGGCTTCTACATAGAAAATATCAACATCTGGCAGTTGATCATCAAGTGGTCCCCCATTTTCTCCGTTTTCCAATATTGACAAATGGTCGGGACCAACATTGAGCCTTCCTAGCTATGTTATGACTTCGAAAGTGAACTCTTGGAATAGTAGAAGCCACCTGCAAATTTTTCCCTCCAGGACAGGTTTTTTTACTAAATATTTTAGCATCGATTGATCTGCGAAGAATTTCAATGTTCCTCCAAATAAATAGTGGAAATTTTTCTGTAAATATTATACCATCACAAGAGCTCCCCTCTCTATTGTTGTGTAGTTCCTTTCTACCATTGATAATCTTCTACTTGCGAAGTACACTAGGTGATCTATGGAATTTTCTCTTGGCTAAGCTAGCACCACTCCTATTTATATTCAATAAGATGATGAGCCTAGTGAAAAGAGTCGCCTTCACTAAGTGGGCCCACAGGCTATTTTTGACGCAAGTCTATTTTTAGACTATGTCTATTTTTAGACATGATGATCATATTTTAGAAGTTGCAGGATGATATTTGTGGATGGTTGATCAAGTTGGAAAAATAGATGAAATTATATTTTTAGAATATTGGGTGAAGTCTATTTATAGATCGTTAATCTAAAAATAGATGTATGTCAATTATTATTAGCTCTTAATAATAATTAGACTCTAGACAACAACTTATTCTCTTGGAGCACTTCATTTCAGTGCACAGATGTGGCACATCAGCTGACAAGAGGAATTACGCTATTCCTAAGGGTTTATTGGAGCTAATGCATGGAGGAATCAGTTATAACTCAAGTGGCAGAGTTATGAAACAATTGGAATAAGTAGTTATGGAGTTGTATTCAGTTTAACTCAGTTAGAATCAGTTGAGCTAGTTGTATCTAGTCTAACTGATTGATACACTAGTAAGAGTGGAGTGAATTAATTAGTTAATTAATTCATAAATAATAACTCATTAATCAACTAAAAAATACAGCAGTTAACTACAGTGCATGGCAGTTTCAGTGGAGACCAGTGGAGAGATAGGTGAAAGGGCAAGATAGACTATTTGTTGTGACTATAGTGATGCATTAAGTGCATCACACACACATTGGAGTTGCCAATGAGGATTGCACAGTCAAGGATGTAGTAGTTTGAATTCATTCAGAGTTATTCTTCAGTAGAGATTGCGCAGTGGAGGCAGGCTAGCAAGTGGCAAAGATCAATGCATGGATTTGCAAGATTAGGCCTGTATAGTGTATGAAAATTGTACTGTACTGAGAGCTTGTGATAAGCTTTGTATGCTTGTATGATATTTTCATATGATATCCATGTTACATAGTATATGGTTTGGGTTTTTAGCTTCGGGCTTTCCCAGTTAAAAACTTTGTTATGTGCGATTGATAATTTTTGTTTATGCTTCACATGTGTGTGAAATTAATCTTTCCGCAAAAGATTAACAAGTGGAATAGATTCAGTATCTTGCGTAAAGTTAAATAGTGTGAGATCAAGTGGATCTTGGACATATGCATGCTTAGTGCATATAATTTCTACATGGTATCGAAGCATTTTTTATTGAAGATTGCAATTGTGAAGTGAGTTTATGTTGGTGGACAATTCGAATTTTCTACAGAAGAATCTTGGTGCAGAAATTGAGTATACATTGAAATGTATTTCAACGGGTTGAGATAGGAGTATGCCCTTGGTGCAAAAATTGAGTGTACATTGAAATGTATTTCAACGGGTTGAGATAGGAGTATGCCCTTGATGGAAGCTTGAATTACATAGCCTAGAAGGATAGGATGGATGCGGTGCTGGAGGATAATGGGCTAAAGGAGTTCATCGATAGCGATGTTCCTAAGTCGAGATCTAGCAATGTTGCATACTTGATGCATGGAAAAAGAATAATGAAAAGATGAGGAGGATTCTGTTGGAAGGTGTGAAGGAGAATAATGTGTCCAGCCTTCATGGGAAAGCCACTCCATTATTAATGTGGAAGGCTTTGATAGAATTTTTCCAAACCAGAAGTGACCAGGGGAAGTTGGTGCTTAAAGACAAGCTCAGAAAAATAAAAATGGAGAAAGGCAACAGTATTCCAAAATACCTCACGAAGTTTGTCCACTACAAGGATGAGCTAGGAAGTGTGGGGGTTACTATTGATGAAGAATACTTGGTGAGCTTGGCTCTCCTTGGGCTTTCGAAGATTTTGAATAGCTATGAAGACTTTGTCAATGGATGGGAGAAACTGTCGGGATGGGAGCGACTTTGGTTGGATCTTGTGCAGGAGGAGATAAGGCGGGGTACCAGGGATGGATCTTCATCGAAGAATGAAAATGAAGATAATTTCACTTTGGCTGCCAAAGCAAGGAAAGGGAAGGGGAAGAAAAATCCTTCAAAATCTGGTGCTAAAGCAAGAAGCAGGATTGGTCCAAAGTGAAGTGTTTTCACTGTCATGAGCATGGACATTTCGCCACTAACTATCCACAAAAGAAGAAGGATAAGTAGGCTGTTGGATCTGTAGCTGGAGAGGCCTTAGCCTCAAAATTTGAGCTTTATTTTTCCTTAATCACATGCTTGGTGTCAAGCAGCATGGGATCGGTGTGGTATCTTGACAGTGGTGCATCTTTCCATATGACGGGAGACAAAGAGTTTTTTAGTGACTTGGAGGAGAAGGACCTCCAGATGCATATGGAGATGGGAGATGATTGTCGGTACAATGCGATTGGGATTGGGACCATTACCTTTGAGAGGGAGTCTGGTAATCCGTTCTTGTTGAATAATGTCATGCATGTTCTAGGTCTGAAGAAGAACTTGGTCTTAGTTGCAAATGTTGGAAGACAAGGGTTATGATGTTGTTTTCAGTGAGGGAAAAGCCTTCCTTCAACATAAAAAAATGGGTCAAACCAATAAGATAGGGGTTAAAATTAAGAATATCTACAAGCTGGAGGTAGATGGCTACACTGCAATGGTGGGCAAAGGAGAAGAAGTGGTGAGCCAGGATGAGGGCGAATTATGGCACAGGAGATTGGGCCATCTTCACCATGGCACTTTGAATATTTTGCAGCAAATTTCTACTAGAATTACCAAGGGTAATCTTGCGCAGTCAGATCAGTGCAAAGGATGTATAATGGGTAAGTTTATGAAGACCACCTTTCGTGAGAAGGAGAATCGTGCTTTAGTGATCCTGGAGAGAATTCACATAGACGTGTGTGGACCATTATCGGTTGCTTCAACAGAAAAACACAGGTATTATGTGATATTTTTTCATGATTATTCTCGTAGATGTTGGATCTTCTTCATGCAGAAGAAGAGTGAAGCGTTCTCAAAGTTCTGTGAGTTCGAGGCATTAGTGGGGAAGGAGTTGGGGCAGCAGGTGAAAGCTCTAAGGAGCGATAATGGTGGTGAATACATCTTGGGTGAATTCAAAGACTTCTGTAGCAAAGAAGGAATTCGAAGAGAACTCATAGCGCCTCATAACCCATAGCATAATGGGGTTGTGGAGAGAAAGAATAGAATGATCATGGGTGTTGCATGAGTGACGATGCATGACCAGGGCCTATTGATGCAGTTGTGGGAAAAAGCATGTAACACTGTGGTTTATGTGCAAAACCGTTGTCCTCATAGAGTACTTGGCATGAGTACACCCGAAGAAGCTTTTACCGGTAACAAGCCTGATATTTCTCATTTGAAGATTTTTGGCTCACCTGTTTACATTCATGTGACGAAGGATGCCAGGAAGAAGCTGGAGCTGACTGTAGAAGTTGGGATATTTGTGGGGTACACAGAAACACCCCATAACTATTGTGTGTATTTTCCAAATATTTGGATGACTGTTATGCGACGGGATATAAAATTCAATGAGGTGAAAGCCATGAATTTGTCTTTTGAGATGGAACTACATTTGCATGCGGAAGAGGAACTTCTTGTTCCCAAAGATAAGCCTATAGATGTGGATCAACCACAGGAGGAGATTCATGGAGTGGAGGATTCCACTCATGCAGAACCAAACATCAGACAAGGCAGAAATCATACCATAGAAGCTGAGAGACTGAAGCTTGATGTGGCATAGAATGTAGGAGTTCCTACATCACAGCGCAGACAAAGACAATCACTTGAATGATATACTAGATACATGGCTCTTATGAGCAAGTGTATTGTGACAGAGCCATCTTCTTTTGAATAAGCAATGCAGGAGCCCACATGGGTAGATTCCATGGTGGGGAGTATGACTCCATTGTCAGAAACAGTGCTTGGGAGATTGTTCCAAGGCCAGTGGGAAAATTAGTTGTAGGATAACGATGGATCTACAAGGTAAAGCAAGATACTGATGGGAGTGTCAAGAAGTGTAAGGCAAGATTTGTTGCTTGGGGCTTCTCACAGATTGAGGGGATTAACTATGAAGAAACCTTTGCACCCGTCACACGGTATTCTTCCATACGGACCATCCTTTCTCTCTCAATGCAGATGGGTTGGCACATTCATTAGATGGATATGAAGATTGCAATCCTTAATGGGATCATTGAGGAAGAGCTGTACATTGAGTAGCGTGAAGGATTTGATATCTTCAGCAGTGAGTCACATGTGTGCAGGCTCAAAAGAGCACTGTATGGGCTGAAACAAGCACCCCGTGTTCGGTACACTCAGATTGACAACTATTTCACTGGACTTGGCTTCACCAAGAGTGAGGCGGATGCAAACCTGTACTAGATTGTGGTTGAGGGTAAGATTTTAATCATTGTACTTTATGTTGATGATTTAATACTAACAGGTGATGAGCAGTTCATACACTCATGCAAGGTATATCTTGCAAAGGAGTTTGAGGTGAAGGATTTGGGCCTCCTTCATTATTTCCTTGGATTGGAAATATGGCAGTGGGAAGGTGAATTGTTTGTGTCTTAAGGAAAGTATGCTCGAGAGATACTAGAGAAGTTTCACATGCAAGGCTGCAAGCCTATCGACACTCCTCTTCCAGGAAATTGGAAGAAGGAGGATGCTACATCAGCAGAGGTAGTGGATGCCACTGTTTATCGACAGTTGGTGGGTTCGCTCATGTATGTAGTCAATACAAGACCGGACATATGCTATGTGGTGAAGCAGCTTTCACAAGCAATGGTTAATCCTACCAAGCTCTTTTGGAAGGCAGACAAGCATGTCCTGAGATATCTGAGGGGCACATCTGAGTATGGTTTATGGTACAGACAGATGAATGAGGTGAAGTTGCATGGCTTCACGGATGCAGATTGGGCAGGAAGCCCAACCGACATAAAGAGCACATCAGGAGGGATTTTTAGTATCGGATCTATGACAGTTTCTTGGTACAGCAGGAAACAAATATCTGTGGCACTCAGTGCAGCGGAAGCGGAATACATGGCAGCAAGTTTAGCTGCATGTGAGGCTATCTAGATGAGGAATATCTTGGTTGATTTGTTCGGTTCACATTTAGATCCCACAATGATTCATTGTGATAATCATGTTGCATTAAACTCTCGGTTAATCTTGTGTTTCATGATAGATATAAACATATTGATATCCGGTATCATCATATCAGATATTGTGTGCAGCGGAAGATCATGTTGCTTTAGTACATTCCTATGGATGATCAGGATGCAGATATTCTGACGAAGGCACAAACCAGAAGAAAATTAAAATACCATAGAGGAAGGATCAGGGTGAAGAATAATCCCTATCTTGTTGAGAGGGAGTGTTGAGATTCAACAAGATGATGAGCTTAGTGAAAAGAGTCACCTTCACTAAGTGGGCCCACAGGCTATTTTTGGTGCATGTCTATTTTTAGACTATGTCTATTTTTAGACATGATGATCATATTTCAGAAGTTTCAGGATGTTATTTGTGGATGGTTGATCAAGTTGGAAAAATAGATGAAATTATATTTTTAGAATATTGGGTGAAGTCTATTTATACATCGTCAATCTAAAAATAGATGCATGCTAATTATTATTAGCTCTTAATAATAATCAGACTCTAAACAACAACTTATTCTCTTGGAGCACTTTAGTTTAGTGCACAAGTGTGGTACATCAGCTAACAGAAGAAATTACGCTATTCCTAATGGTTTACTGGAGCTAATGCATGGAGGACTCAGTTAGAACTCAAGTGGTAGAGTTATAACATAGTTGGAAGAAGTAGTTATGGAGTTGTATTTAGTTTAATTCAGTTAGACTCAGTTGAGCTAGTTGTATCTAGTATAACTGATTGATACACTAGTAAGAGTGGAGTGAATTAATTATTTAATTAATTCATAAATAATAACTCATTAATCAATTGAATAATATAGCAGTTAACTACAGTGCATGGCAGTTTCAGTGGAGACCGGTGGAGAGATAGGTGAAAGGGAAAGATAAACTATCTGTTGTGACTATAGTGATGCATTGAGTGCATCACACAGACATTGGACTTGCCAATGAGGATTGCGCAATCAAGGATGGAGTAATTCTAATTCATTCAAAGCTATTCTTCAACAGATATTGCACAATGGAGGCAGGCTAGCAGGTGGCAAATATCGGTTCATGGATTTGCAAGATTAGGCCTGTATAGTGTATGACCATTGTATTGTACTGAGAGCTTGTGATAAGCTTTGTATGCTTGTATGAGATTGTCATATGATCTCCATGTTACATAATATATAGTTGGGGTTTTTAGATTCAGGCTTTCCCGGTTAAAAACTATGTTATGTGTGATTGATAATTTTTGTTTATACTTCACATGTGTGTGCAATTAATTTTTCCGCAAAAGATTAACAAGTGGAATAGATTCAATATCTTGCATAAAGTTAAATAGTATGAGATCAGGTGGATATTGGAAATATGCATGCTTAGTGCATATAATTTCTACAACTCCCAAAGTAATATTTGAAGCGTAAATGTGGACATGGAACTATTTATCCCAGTTCAGATGGGTGAAAATGAGTGCACTTGCTAGTTTCTCCTTCAACGTGTCCAATGCATAGTTGCGAATGAATCTCCTATAGTATCCTATGTGTCCAAGTAGTGATATCAATTGTTTCACATTTTCCAGGGCATCCATGTTCAAAATTAATGCCCCCTTTGAGGGGCCCACACATACCTCTTTCTAAAAGACAACACACTAGTACATTTGATCAAAATTCCAACACTTTTGATGTATTGTCGAACATTTCCCCAATTTTTATCAATTTTTCAAATCCCGCCAACAATCGTCGCTATACCAAAATTTAGGGACATCGTCGGTATTGCGACATTTATAAACGTCGTCAAAATACCAGCATTTCAGGACACAACGTCAGAAATGCGACGTTTCTAAGACATGAGTCCGTATTGCGACGTTTAGGGACACTTTTCGGTAGTGCAATGTAATTGGGGACAAACGTCGGTATTGTGACGGTTTGAGGACAACCATTGGTATTGCGACGGGTGGAGGGTAATTTCAAGTGTTGCGATGTGTTGACCAAACGTCGTAATAGCGATGACGGTAAACATTGTAATTTTCCTTAGATTTTAACCAATTTTTTTTTTCAAATGTTAACCTAGTTTCGTAGTCTTCATTTCTGATATCCATTCAATTACATGTAGTTTCTACTCTTGACTAAGTTTTCAATCATGTCCTATACAACTTTTAAAATAAAAAACAACAACAACGTACCTTAAAGTTGTATCATATAGACCAGTTTTATATTTTAAATAGAGAGTTTAAATTATGTGATGAAATAAAATAAAATTTATTTATTATTATTTTTTTTAACTGTGAAATGTTGATAATTTTTTAAATGAAAATTTTTAATAATAAACCATTATATTTTTATTTAGATATTTTCCCAATATTATGAATGGTGTTAATGATTTTTTTTTCGTATTTCAAAATATTTTGAAGTAGGTAAATTAAAGAGATGTTATGGTATCTTCAAAATATTTTGAAGTAGGTACATTAAAGAGATGGTATGGTTTCCATGGATGATGACTCCAAATGCTTCATGTAATGAAATGCGGATTTATTGAGAGTGTTTAACATTTTATTTTCCTTTTTCCTTTGGATCATTAACAGGTAAGGAGATTGAGATTATGTTAGCCAGGTTAATTTTGTAATGTTGTTTTTTATTTTATTAATTTTTATAGGATTATAATAATATATTTGTTATTTGTTTACTACGGTGATTTAATTGAAAATTATTATGTTAGATATTACTATGTTAGCTAGGTCAAGCTAACAAAATTAATAATATATTCGTTATATTTAATTGTTATTAATTTCTCTTGAACATATAACATGTTTAATCTTAAAAATGAATATAAAAAAATTTATCTTTAAATTTAATGAACGAATAAATTAGAAGTTTTATTATAAATTTTTCAAAATATAATTTCCTGTGTATTGAAGAATATTTACCATTTTTTCATTACAATATTTTTATTGTGATTACCCCACAAGTCGTAGCCCAATGTGGGCCCTCCCCACCTGCTTTGACATGGTGACAGATCACATTTTCAAGAGTTTTGATTCATGAATGTCACTCACGTAGTAATGATAGATGTGCACGTCACCTTGGCAATTCACTTCAACATGACATTTTGCCTTCAACGTTAGTATAACCTCACACATAACCACGTCATCGTTGATGGTGAAGACTTTGTATCATAATGGTAATATGATGGATCTCATTCATTGTCACAACACCCCTATTCACTTCACTGAGGAACCAGCCGCCATGGAAACCTTGTGCAACAAGAGAATTGGCACATAGCACAATATACATCGCAACTCCAAGTAGAGTGAAACACCCGTAAATCATGCATATATAGTGTGCCCGAATAATGGTAATGTGATGTCCCTCAGTATTAGTAATATTATGCATTCTAATACTTTCATGTGCTTTAATTTCCATGAAAATGAAAAGTTATTTATAAAGATCGTCCCTTTTAGTTAGAGCATATCATTTGGTGCAGGTTGTAATATGCGTTGTAAAATTTGTGATTCATCTTCTTAGTGAAGGCATCTTGACCTTAATGACTTGGCCTTCTAGCCATTCTCTACCTTCAATAGCTCTCCATCTCTAGCTTTCTTCTCAAAATTTCTATTACTGTCTCCTATGTTCATGCATGTCATCCATTTAGCCTTTTTGCAAGCTTCACATCCCAATTTTCTTTGTTCGGGCGGGTCCAGTCTGGTTGGGTGGGATCGTGTTAGGTTGCAGTGTCAGGTTGAGTCGTGTGAGGTCGGGTCAGGTCAGGTTTTTTGAGGTAGGGTCGGGTCAGGTCGGGTCGGGTTGGGTCGGGTCGAGTCGGGTCAAGTCATGTGAGGTCGGGTCGAGTCAGGTCGTGTGAGTTCAAGTTGGTTTGGGTCGTACGAGGGTGCCCAAGGAACGCGTCTGAGTTGGGTCATGTTAGGTCATGTGAGGGTGCCCAAGGAAACACGTTCGAGCGAGTCGTGTAGGGTTTTATCGGGTCATGTCATGTGATGCTGCATAAGGAAACACGTTCAGGCACGTCGGGTCAGGTCGTGTCATGTGAGGGCACCCAAGGAAATGCATTTGAGCAGGTCGGGTTGGGTCAGGTCGATTCATGTGAGGGCACTCAGGAAAACGCATACAGGTGGGTTTGATTGGGTCGTGTCGCATGAGGGCGCTTGAGGAAACGCGTTGGGGTGGATCGAGTTGGGTCAGGTCCTGTGAGGACACCCAAGGAAACACGTTCGATTAGGTCGGGTCAGTTCGGGTCGGTTTGTGTGAGGGTGCACAAGGAAATGCATTTGCTGTGGGTCTGGGAGGGTCAGGTTTCATTGTATGAGGGCACCCAGGGAAATGCATTCGGGCGAGTCGGGTCATGTCAAGTCGTTTGAGGGCGTCTAAGGAAACACATTCAGATGGGTCGGCTCATGTGAGGGTGGTTGTATCAAAAATTGTAAGTTGTGATTGCCTGTGTGCATTGTACTAAACGTTTGTGTAATCTATTTTCTGTTTTGATCTCTGTCGTGCCTTCGTTCAGGCGGGTTGGGTCATGCCATGTGAGGGTGTGATAGGAAACACGTTCAGGTCAGATCGTGTGAGGGAGGTCGTATAAAAAATGGCAATTTATTACAACAAAAATTGGAATATGATAGACTAAAGGGTTTCCTTGGGCGCCCTCACATGGCATGACTCGACCTGACCCAACCCGCCCAAACTCATTTCCCTCAATGCCCTCACATGACTCGACCCGCCTAAACACGTTTCGTAGGGTGCCCTGACACGTTCACAAAGACCGTTGACAAAACGTCGGATTAAAGACATGGATAGAAAACGTCAGAAGTGTGACATAGGCTATTGAGATCGTCAGAATAGCCACGATATGAAAATACCATTTACAAAATGTTAGAATGGTGACAATATGAGGCTTGTTACAGATTTAATATATTATTTCATATATTAGTGTAGTAATTTTTTTAATTAATATATATATATATATATATATATATTATCAAAATTAATTAAATGAATAAATAAAAATAGCCGTTATTATTCTATTTTAATTTTCAAAACTATGAAATACTTTGGAATGGAATATAACACTATATATGCATGTCCTAAAGATGATATTATATATTACGGAGAACATTATTTAAAAAATATTTTTTTGTCATCGGTAATCCGATGTTTTGACCCATCACTATAGCGACACTTAGTATTTTTTAACTTACTTGTCGTCGGTAATATTACGTTTCTAACCGTCGTTATAGTGACACCTAGGTTTTCTTTTAAATTTATTTTCATCAGTAATCTGACGTTTCTACCCATCGCTATAGCGACACCTAGTTTTTTTTTAATTTATTTTTGTCGCTGTTATGATGTTTACTATTTTATTATTAAAAATTATTTTCGTCGGTCTTCTGACGTTCTACCGACATTTTAAAAATTTCGTTGGTTTTCTAACCTTCTAAAACCATCGTTCTAGTGACGAGTCCAGGTGTTGGACTAGTGACGAAATCAAGAGCAATGTTTTCCAGTGCCAAAGCATGGCTTCTCTTCACGTCGATTTTCCGACACTTAGTTAGGGCATCAGACTAGCGACGCTTAGAAACATTGGTATAGCGACGAGTCATTAAATGTCGCAAGTGTGACATAAATAACAAACGTTAGAACTATTGTCGCTATACCGACGTTTCGGTCAAGTTTCTAAAGTTCGACGTGAAGAGAAACCATGTTTTTCCCCAAAGAAAAACGTTGCTCTTGGGCCGCCTATATGTCACAAGAGTGACATTTTGGTCGTCGGAATTTGGGAAAAATGTGCTAGTGACATGTCCCAATAGTGTTCCAAAGGGTACTGGAAAGATGCACTTTTTGAGTCTTAGTTAAATTTGAAGTTGTCTGCAACTTTCAAACCTTATCCTTAACAAAATTGCATGGTTTTTGAGTAAACTGTACACTGTCCACTCATCCATGTACACTTCTAGAAACTTATGAATATAATCTCTAAAGGTTGTTATTACTAACTGTGAAAATACATCTTGTGCATTCTTTAACCAAAAAGGCATGACATGATAGGCATATGATCCCCATTCTATTGTGAAGGTAGTTTTTCTTTTATGTTCTTCTTCTATTTGTACTTGATGATACCCATAAAAGCCATCTGTGAATGAGTATGCTTCGTTTCCCGCCACGTTGTCTAGAACTTCGTCACTAAATGGTGTTGGGTAGGGGTAATGAATACATGCATTTTTTAGACTTTGTAGTCTACACACACTAATTTATGGTTTTTCCTTTTTACTCTGTAGTACTATTGGGCTGACCCATTCTGCTTCTTCAACTGGAAATATAAATCCTGCATTCAACATTTTCTCTATCTCTGATTTAACCTTTTCTTTTACCTTTCGGTTCAAGCAGTAAGGTCTATGTTTTACTAGCTTGGCATCAGGTTTTAGTACTATGCGCATCCCCCCATAGATCTCCTTTAATTCCTTTGAGTTCTGCTACTGAATATGAGAATAGTTCTTCATATTCTTGTAGCAGGTCAAAAATTTCTTTTGTGGTTTCTGTATCCCAATAGTCTCCGATGGATGCAATTTTGGGCTTTTCTTCACTTCCAATGTTCTGTTTCTTTGTCCTTAGGGGTAACAGATGTAATCCTTCAGTATTTGGTTCCTCTTGTATTTCTCGTTGTCCTTATTTTTCTTCAAAGGATAGATGTCAAAGGTTTTCTAAATCATTGTCATATATCTCCCTATCTATTCTTTTGCATGCTACTAATTCTTTGGCTCTCTGGTCTGATATTGACATTTGCTCAGCTTCCTCAAGCTTTGGAAAAAAATATATATTTTTAATTTCTTTTAAAGTATCCATAACTTGGTTTGTATTTCCCTTGAAAGAAAAACATTGAGTAAATCTTTCCACGATTGTTTTCCAAGTGTCTGTTTCTCTCTTCTTCTCCTTTGTCAAGTACCAAGGTTGTGGAATGGTGTCCAGTGAATGTATGAATTTGTGTACCCATAAATATTTTGGGTATTCCTTTTCTTTCCACTTACATTCACAAATTTTTAGATGTACCTTGGTATTTTTCCTCCTGTTGAGGTCTTGAAGCCGCCTGAAATCTTGTTCTTAATTCTTTGGCTATGTCTCCCCACCGACAAAGAGAGTTATGATGGGTTTACCACCATCTTGCTGAAGTGGATTGTAATGCTACATCCATGAGAGGGACTCTATTCTCTATTGGCACCTTCTCTTCAACTTTGGTAATGAATGTATTCACAACTTGCATATTTTAGAGAGTTGGTTTTTCTCTTACCTTTGTGCCAATCCAGTTAACTACCCGATATTGGCACATAGTATGGTGTTGATTTCATATCCTTCCTGCTTCCAATCATCCCAGGCCACTTATGATCCTATGTCAAAACTCTGAACACTCCTCCAAAATATTGTTCCTCATGCTATAGGATTAATGTAATATTCTCTTTTCCTATTTTCATTTGGTAGAGTTGATCTAAAAGTTATGCGTCTTCTCTATTTTTGATAGTTTTTTTTTTTCAAGGTCCTTGATATGGATCCAAGGGTTGGACCACTCTGACCTCACCATCTTCGAATATCATCAGCTCCTTCTTTAAATCGATACTACATAATTTTCAAAGGCCCAATCTAGTCCTAGTAAGGCAGGATAGGTATCCTTGTCACCCATGATATCTATGACTTCAAATTCCATATAGGTTTTTAATCCCTCAACATCAACCTCAAATTCTTCCAGCCTCCCTATTGGTATGACGCAGTATTGATTTTCCATTCTTAGTTGTATTGGTGAATATGAAAGCTTTGGTTTTCCCAGTGCTTACCATGTATTTTTAGGCTGAATGTTGACATTAGATCCTAGATCTAACATTGTGTCCCTTATTTGGAATCCCGCAGCTTGGGAAATTATACAAAACCCTTTTCCAGTTCTTCTCTTATTTATTTTTACTCTTCTTATATATTTTTCAGCTGTGTTTCTTGAGTGATTTTCCTGCTCCTTGAACAACCATCTCTATATTTTGCTTCAACTGCTCCAACATATGTCCATTGTTCACAATTTTAAGGAACAATTAGAACCATTCTTCTATAGGTGTCTCTGTAGTGACCATCTTCTCCCCTTAACTAGATGGTTGTAGTAGCTCCATACTCTTATGGATCCCTAGCTTTGATAATGTCTCTAGTTCTTCTTTAAAGTATTACTTTTTTCGGTCTGGGCTGAAAATATTCTTTGGGGATGCAAGTTTTCCTAACTTTATCAGGTCCATTTATGGTGAATCCTCCCATGTTTTCTTCCTTCCTTGGGTTATTATCACTACACTTTGTAGAGGTTGAGGCTATACTATCCTTGGCTCTGCATTAACCAGGTTATCTCCTTATTGCTTGGTTCTTTCTTCCCACCTCTTGATCAGATCTGGGAAATCTTCAGTAGCAAATGCATTCACTCTGCATTGGGAGAACCATGGTTGCCTTGGTAGAGGACATTCTCTCGCTAGTGACATTCTTGATCACAGTTATAACACCATACCTATCTTCTTCCTCTAGTTCTGCTACCTCTCATTCCTCCCCCTCCTCATCCTCTTGGACTCTCATTTACTCTATAGGACAATATATCCAACTGATCTTCCAGTTCATCCAGGGATTTTTATTGCTCTGTATCATGAGTTGTTGAGGAAAATAACTCACAATAAACTTCGTTTGGAACATTTGAATATTTTTTCAGAATTGGACACAATCATGGAGGATGAGCAATACCATTTCATATTTCTCAACACTCTGTTGTTGTTTGATTCTTCTTATTAGTAAACCCTGGGAGGTGGGGTTGTGTTTGGTACAAAACTTGAGTTTTTATCTATGCTACTCCACCTACTGGTGGGGCCCCCTGCTCTCTAGCCTTTGAAGTCCCAAAATTGGCTCCCCGCAACCTCAGACAATATGTAACTACATGTCCTTCCATTAAGCAATGTGTGACCATACATTGGGTCTTTCCAGTCGCACTGGTTGAATATCTTTTAGTTTCTCTGTCAAACTAGCTATTTTATGTGTATTCCCAGTATGGACGGATCTTGCACCGCTACTCCCCCTCTAAACTCCTACAGATATCCTGCCATTACTTCTATTTTCATTGCTTGCTCCAGTAAATGTTTAAGGGTATAAATATTTTGTTGAGTCAAAGGTGTCCTTGTCAACGGTAGGTGTGCTTTAATGAACCAGTACCACTGGTGGTTTGGATCAATTGGGTAGCTTAGATTCCCAATTGCGTCTTTGAATCTTCTCATCAAATCCCAGGTTGTTTCTCCTTCCCTCTATTTAATTTCCCATAACTTGGACAATCCTTGTTGATTCATTTGAGGTAGCTTGAATTCTTGGACAAATTCCCTCTTAACATCATCTATTGTTGGGTTTTGGTGTACCTCTGACCATTTGATGAACCAACGTAAAGTTGTTTCTCTCAATTTAGTTTGAAACTCAATTAATTTGACTACATCTAGCATCTGTCGAGCTCTCCAAATTGCTTCACAATGCTATTCTATGTAGTTTTTAACCCTGTACATAAATTATCTTCAAACGAATATTAAAAACAGAAAATAAACAATAGTGAGAGAATAAAACATAAAACAGATATACACAGAGGTTTTCCACTGGATCCCAAATCGGGATGACCATCTTGATTTTTCATTATATTCCTTTTAGTGTTACAACACATATATATACATGTCGAAGCATACATAAACCCCAATCCATTAACCCTGGATTAGAACATAACTGTAGTTCCCTTGACCAGATCTACAAAATACCAGGGGCCAAAAACCATCATGCCCCAAAACCATGTGCAAACCCATGCACAAAACCATAGGCAAGTCTGCCCACCGAAAAATAGGGTCCAATTTTTTTTTTCCCTGGGCGCTGCCCCAGACCCCGAATCGGGGGGGATACCTCCCCACCCTGACCCCCCTGTTGTGCCTGATGCAACGTAAAATGGAGGCTATCACCCCCCCATGCGTGACTAGTCATGGAAATAATATAAAACATACCCAAAATTCTCCCACTTGTTGTTTTCTTTCCACAGGGGGCCACAAGAGAGCTTAGTCATTAGCCCAGCTCTACAACACCGATTATTTATCTACACCAAGAGAAATTTTGAGTGCTCATAGACTCATCAATGCATCTGTAACATTCTTTAAAGTGTCCACCTTTACCAGCAACACCCTTTTAGCCTCAACCATATCTCTCACAAAGTGATATTGAACATCAATGTGCTTTGTATTTAAATGATAAGCAGAGTTTTTAGCCAAGAGTATTGCACTTTGGATATCACAGTCTATCCTTATAGCTTGCTGCACCAACCCCATACTTGAACAAAATCTCTACAACCAAACTGCTTCCTTGCTTGCATGAGTGGCTACCATGTACTATGCCTCTATAGTTGAAGGAGCCACTGCAGACTATATTTTTCTCATCCAACTAACTGCACCTCCAAATAGGCTAAACACATACCCACTTGTAAATATTTTTTGGTCCAGATCTCCAGCCTAGTATGCATCAACAAAACCACAAATGTCCAACACTCTTTCTAATCTAGGTCTTCCCTAGTAAAACAAGCCATGATCACTAGTGCCACACAAACATCTGAAAACCCGCTTCATTGTTGTCCAATGCTCCTTCCCTGGGTTTGACATAAACCTGCTCAATACTCCCAATGCATGTGCAATGTCCGGTCTAGTACCTACCATTGCATACATTAGGCTACTGACTGCACTTCCATATCGAACATGGGACATATCCTCCTATTCTTCTTGTGTCTTGGGATACTGTTCAACAGGAAACTTTACACCTATAGGAATTAGAACATTCACTAGTTTACTATCCTGCATATTGAACCTCTACAATATAATCTCAACATACTTCCTCTGGTTTAACCAAATCTTCCTCTTTTCCTGATCTCTCTTAATTTCCATGCCCAAAATATATTTTTCAGCACCACGTTCCTTCATGTCAAATTTAGAGAACAATTTGGTCTTCAAATCTTGGATAATTTCTTAGTCATTTCCAATCAACAACATATCATCCAAATACAAGACCCAAAAAATAACATAGCCACTAATTAATTTAAAATAAACACAATCATCCTCCTTTCTTCTGGTGAAGCCAAGTCCCCGTATATAGGTATCAAATTTCTGATACCACATCCTTGGTGATTTCTTTAACCCATACAGAGATCCCCGTGAAGAAATGTTGTCTTCACATCCATCTGTTCTACCTCAAAATCAAATGCAACAACAACAGATAAAAGTAATCTAATCGAAGTAACTTTGGCAACAGGAGAAACAGTATCACCAAAATAAATTCTTGGCACCTGGGAATAATCTTTTTCTACTAAGAGAGCTTTGTATTTCTCCACCTTGCCTTCTACATTCATCTTCTTCTTAAACACCCATTTTCTCCCGATGGGCTTCCTTCCAACCAACAACTGCACCAGATCCCATGCCTCATTTTTATGCAAGGATTCCATTTCATCAACCATGGCCTCCTTCCAGAGTTTTCCATCCTCTGAATCTACTGCCTCCCTGACAATTCTGGGATCATCATCAATTATAGTTAAAGAAAAAATTAAATAGAAAGAAGATGGATTATACATTTCTGGTTGTCTTCTTTCCCGAAATGATCTCCTCAAAGCTGGAGTTTGTGGCTCTTCCTCTTTTGAGTATTCTTCTATTGTAAAGTTTGATTCATCCTTCCTTGTTTCCAGGTTCTAAAGCTTGTAACCCTTTAAACCATCCTTATACCCAATAAATATGCACCTTTCAGATTTATTATCCAACTTGGTCCTTTTCTCCTTTGGAACAGGTACATATGCATCACGTCCAAATACCCTCAGATGTGAAAGAGAGGGTTTCTTACTAGTCCATACCTCATGTGGATTCTTATCCTCCAACACTGAGGAAGGTGATATGTTAACCAAGTAACATGTAGTCTCCACGCCCTCTACCTAGAATTATTGTCCTAACCCGGTACCACTAAGCATGCTTCTTGCCTTTTCCATCAGCATTATGTTCATTCTTTCTGCAACTCCGTTTTTCTGAGGCGTGTATAGAGTAGTCTTCTTCCATGTTATACCACATTTCTTACAGAACTCTTCAATTTACTTCTTGTAGAACTCCCCACCATTATATGTCCTCAGCACCTTTATATTTTTCTCTGTCTGGTTTTCCACGAGAGCCTTAAATTATTTAAATTTGTCAAAGACTTCGGATTTCTTCCTCAAGAAATATATCCATGTATTCCTTGAGAATTTGGAACTGACACAGGTCCAAACACATCACTGTGCACAAGCTCTAATATCTTGTTTTCCCTCTTAGCACTAGAAGGAAAACTCACCCGATTTTGCTTCCCATATACACAATGTTCGCCGAAATCAAAATCTAGAGAGCTATTAGACATACCTTCTACCATACCATTTACATGCAGTATCTGAAGACCCTTCTCTCCAATATGTCCAAGAATTTGATGCCATATCATGGTCTTTTCGCTAGAGACCACTAGGATTTCCGCTCCACTTTTGGGAACCACAGAATTGTTGCACCCATCAATAACAGTGCTGCCCTGAAGCTTGTACTTAATTCCAATCCGAACTCCTCGCATTAATACCAGTGCTCCTCGAACCATCTTACATGTATCTTTCTCGAACACTATTTTTACACCTGCATCATCCATCTTGCTTACAGTAATCATATTTCTAGCCAATGAAGAAATGTGTAGAACACCGGGAAGTGTTCTAATCCTTCCACCTTGCAGCTTCAGTTTGAATTTTCCACGTCCGAAGATTCTGGCCTTCCTATCATCACCTAAGAAGACATCATCACCATCATATTTCTCATACTCGCAGAACCACTCCCTATGGGGAGTGAAGTGAAGGGATGCACCCAAATCAATCAACCATGACTCATAATCTACATGTGTATTTGAATAAGAAGCCAAATACACATCCCCACCTTCATCTGAGGTGGTTTTTTCCTCTGCAGAAGGAGAATCATCAGATCCCTTTCCTTTCTTAGGAGCTTTAGATCTACAGTCCTTTTTATAGTGCTCTTCCTTTCTGCATTTCCAACAAACCTTTACAAACTTTCCAGGATATTTAGATCTCCCACTGGAAACCTTATTCTTGTTTTTGTTCTGGGACTTTCCTCCTACGGATAAGGAATCTCCATTCTGACCCTCCATATTTCTCTATCTCATTTCCTCCGAAAGCAAGGCTGAGACAATGTCATCAAAATTTAAGGTAGTTGTATTGCTACCTCTTACGATAACCAAACTGTCCCAAGAGTATGGTAGAGAACACAAAAAACTGATGCATTTATCTTCATCTCATATTTTAATATCAACAGATGACAACTAACTTACCACATTATTGAAGGTGTTCATATGCTCTGTCACCGAGTCTCCATCATTCATCCTCAGGTTATACAGATTTTTCCGTAGGAACAATTTATTCACCAGAGATTTATATTGGTACAAATCCCTAAGTTTGTCCCACAAATTCTTCGTCGTAGCTTCCCCAGATACATTGAACAAAACCGAATCTGAGACACCCAACCATATTGTGCTTTTTGCCTTCCGATCCAACTTTTTCCAGTCTTGATATGACATTTCCGTTGGTTTAGTACTTGGATCTACCACGATCCACTGGTCTTTATCCACCAGCATATCCTCCATCTTGAGCTTCCACAACTCAAAACGCTGACCACTAAATTTCTCAATCTCTATCTTTCAACTGCTCGCCATCTTCTTTCACCGCAAGAATCGATCCCGCAGATCTTCCACTGAACAGGGTCTACCACAGGCCCAAGAAAAAAACCCCTCAGCAGCAAAGGCATCCCCTTGAAGCCGAAACCTGGCTCCGATACCAAATGTAGTTTTTAACCCTGTACATAAATTATCTGCAAACAAATCTTAAAAATAGAAAATAAACAATAGCGAGATCGTAAAAAATAAAACATATATACACATAGATTTTCCCCTGAATCCAAAATCAGGACGACCATCTTGATTTTTCATTATATTCCTTTTAGTGTTACAACACATATATATACGTGCTGAAGCATACATAAACCCCAATCCATTAACCCTGGATTAGAACAAACCGTAGTTCCCTTGACCGGTTCTACAAAATACCAAGGGCCGAAAACCATCATGCCCCAAAACCATGTGCAAACCCATGCAAAAAACCATAGGCAGGTCCACCCATCAAAAAATATGGTCCAAATTTTTTTTTCCTGGGGCACTGCCCCAGACCCCGAACAGAGGGGCTACTGCCCTCCTATGACCCCCCTGCTGCGCCCGGCATATAAAACATACCCAAAATTCTACCCCCTTGTGTTATGGTTGCCAATCTCTCTTGGAATAGTTGCTTCATCGAAACATGCGACTCCACATGGGACTCTTCCTCAGGGTGTGCATCCTCCTCCTCACTCGACTTCTTTCCCTTCTCTCTTCGGGCTGGGCTCCTATAAATTTTCCTAACTTCCCTGATGGAAACTTCCATTCCTTTGGTTCCCACCTAACCTTATCTTTCTTATCTCATCTATGGTGCCTCTTCCTTGTTATGTCGATTACTTTCTTGATTTTCAAACTCTCGTATTGCCCTTTCTCGCCACTTTTCAACGATCTATGCCCTCTGATGTGCTCTTCGTTCTCTCAACATGCTAGAGGTTCCTAAGTCCATATCCCTATTCCGCATTTTTCCTTGTTCATATAATATTTCCCTCCACTCCTTCCCCTAGTACTAGAGGTTTGGGTCTCCATCCTAGGGCTTTGAAACAACATTAGGCCCTCGTCCACCATTAGAGCTTTAATCCACAACGAGACTTCTTTCAACAACTTTCCATGAAACCCATATTTAAATATATTGTTATAGGTCAATTTGGGCACCATTCCCAATGACCTGGTTAATTGGGCATCATCTCCAAGACCGATGATCAAGGGTCTATCATTCCCTATCATTTTAGTTGCTATATGCTCTTAGACAGAAAACAAGACAAATCAAACAAGACTTTCATCAAGCAAAGGTTTCCATGGTTTGAAGCTTATTGTATAGCATATGAGAGCTCACCAATGCAGGATCTAAGGGACCTAAGTGTGTTGCATATGCAGGTAGCCACATGCAAAGCACTTCCCGACATTCAAAGGTGTGTTGGTCACATTGGGAGCAAAATTCTCATTATTCCGGAATCTCCACTTAGCTAGTGCCTTCTAGAAGAGTTCACATGTGTCAAGCTTCAGATCCAAGTGTCCATTTTAAATCTACATGAATGGAAACATGTCTTGCCTATTTTTCGAAAGCTATTGATTGCAAAACAACCTATATTTCATCTATAAATTGAACACAGATCTAAGTGTTTGAGAAGGAAGAATTTGAGTAGAGAAATGATGGAGAATTTTCAATTGAGAGTTTGATTTGTGGAGCTACTACTGGGGAGATTTATGTTATGATGGGACTTGGGAACTATTCTGGAAGGTCACTTCAAATCAGTCACTAGGTTGTAACCTCTCCTTCTATCATCAATAAAGAGTACTTATTATTTTTCCCTACATGCACCTATGATTAACTTTGATTTTCCATATTGTAAGATGTTGGTTGATGAATGTAGTTTATGATTTACTGATTTAGATAACTAGCTTGAATAGATATCTATATTATTGAATCTTCTTCTGTTTCAGTGTTCTTTCTTGCAGGAAGAATTCAGCTCACAAACCGCTTGAATTTGAAGCTGTAGTGGAAGCAACAAAAGGAGCCATTTGGAAGCAACTGAATAAGTAAGCCTTCAATCCTCTCTATGTATCTATTCTGAGTTAGGAGAAATGGTAATATAGTCTTTCACCTGTTGTTCTAGACTAACACCTATCTAGGGAAGCGTAGTTTATCTGTAGATTACAATTCTAGCCCAACAAACTGGTGACTCCACTGGGGAGAATTTCTCTTAGTTCTAGGTGTTTTAGTCTCTGATTTTTTTTCTAAATCCACCTAGTAGCTATTTCACATAAATATTAGGCTTTTTCAGAACTTAATTTGCAAATACAGTGAGTTAAATAGTAGCTTTTTCTTTGTTTACTGCGCCCAACGCACCCTTAGATTGGACACAGTGCTTTACAGAGCACTGTCTCCCTTCCAAGCCTGCGTTGTAGAGCACTATCTCCCCTTGGAGACTGCGTTGACTCCTAAAAGTGACCAAATTCCCTTGAATTTGACTTTGCAACTTTCTTCAGTTTTGTTTGTTGTTGTGTTCTGAAAATTTTGATGCTCAATTGGCCAATAAATCTATATACTTCTTCCTCCTTTGGCTGAAAATTTGTTCAATGTTTGGTTAGAAAAGTTTTTCTTTATCATTGACAATTTGATTTCAAATTATTTTTATGGTCGCATTAAGAATCATTTGCTTTCGAAATAGGAAATTATCATAAAATCTTCATTTCCTTGATAGGAGAAATTGTTGTTGAAATCCTCATTTTTCCTTCAAAAGAGAATTTTTTGTTTTTATTCTTCGTTTCTCGAAAGTAAAAAGCATTTGAATTATTGATCTAGTGCTCTTAGTTTATTTTCTGCATTCATAACTGTTGTAGAGGTAAATCCCCTCTGCGGACAGAGCCGATCCCTACTAGCCCAGATCGGGTCTAGCAATAATTGTATCACACTAAGGTGCAAGTTCCTAATTGCAATAAACCAAATGGCGAAGAAGAATTACCTTGAATCCAACGTTTTTGTTTGTAGAGAAGATAGCACTCCCATTCTCTTTCTCAGCAGATCACAATCCTCACGCTCGCCGCAATCGAACACCTGCACATGCAAGAAATACAACGAACATACAAGCGTAAATTCCAATATATGCAATTATGTATCAGTCAGAGAAGACGAAAATCATGATCATAATGAACAATACGAGTGGAACCATAACCAGAGTCGCTTATCATTAATTCATACAAAGGAAAATACAACCTGGCTCTAACGTTGAATCTTCCTTTGGCACATCGTCACCGGAATACGTCTCGGTAAAGCTTGTCGGAAATGGGACAAGCCTCTCTCTTCGATCATCAATCTCCTTGCTACTGATTTGGCTCTATGAGGACTATCAAGGCTCTTGCAGCATTCTTTAGGCGATGAAGGCTCTTAGAGACTCAACCATTCATCCCCTTCATCAATGGAAGATGGCTATATTTATAGAGGAGAGGAGGAGGCTGGGATCCCTACAATAGTGGAAGGGAGGCCTTATCCCTTGGGAGGTTCCCCATAAGGTGGAAAAAAGAGGCCAAAGGAGGAAGGCCATGGTTATTCAGTCAAAACCACTCCTCATGACTCATCGATGAAGTTGTTGTAATCGAAACTTTGCCTCTTTTTTTAAAAAAAAATCCATAAGCAGATTGGCGTGGGTGCTAAATTGGGACATAGCACCAACTGGCGCGCCCTCAGTGTTAATTTCCTCATTGGTGCGAGGAAATAACTGGATACCAACGCCAATGAAAAAACAGGTGTTTTTAGGGGTCTGCTCAGGACATGATCAACATAAGGAATGTTGTCCTCATGGAAAGGGATACAATGATGGTATTTGCAAGGCCTGACACTGCTTATTGGTCACAAAAATGACCCTCCAATGGGTGAGATGGGGATTGCAGGGACGGTGAAAAATTTCTATGTAACAGATGCCCCCTAAAGCATGAGGCCCGAAAGAGAGAGAGGGGCGAAATTCTTTACGAGAACGTGTCCAACTGAAAACACTACCATCAGGAAACCTGCGTCGAGAAGTACAACTGATATCTCAAATACATGATATATGTGGTATGGGCGCAGCCATCCGTAACAAAGTATACAATAATCAAGATCCTAGGCATGGACACAGCCATCCAATGAGGATCGATAAATAGACATAGGCATGGTCGCAGCCATCCAATGAATGAGTCATGTAACCAATCATAATAATCCACATAATCGCAGCCTGGATTCTAACAGAAAAAATCCAGGGTCTTGCGCTCCATCTCGACTTGAACAAAGTACAAGTTCGAGCATGTGAATAAGTGAGCTGAAGTCAAACATGCAAGAACATCACCTGATTACTATCCAATGATGAAAGCTGTTAACAGACATGAGAGGTACCACCAATAATGAAAATGGCCCTCAAGGTACTATAGGTACAATCTACGGCATGTGAATCAGTGAGCTGGCATCGAGCACCCATAGAATCACTCGATCGGAGGCCAATGATGAAAACCTCACGTCAAATGCGAAGAACCTGCCATTGAGGCATGCATGCTCCAAGGTACCAGAAGGGAGTCTCTAGATCAGCTTCCCAGATAATGAGCTGAAGTCGACAGGAAGTGACCTTGATCAAAGGTGGGCCATAGTGTTTCCCACATCATCGACATGAGACAGAGGAACATAATGTCTTTGTGAATTAGGACCATATGAGAATCAGAGGAAGGTTGAAATTTTGCAGAGGTCAACTTCTCTTGAACATATTGGTGGCACGACAGTGGATTTGGCAGTATTTGAAATCAAAGGATCTAAAGTCATAATGACGAGGCAAAGAGAAGATGAGAGGTCAAAAGAATTACCCAAACCCACGGAGGCAAATAGATAATGAGGTGAGATGTCCCCAACCCGACACAAATGCAAACAAGTGCCATGTTCAAGAGTGACATACTGCCAACACGACAATGATTTTGGTTCCATTTTCCCCACCATTTCTGGCGAGTACCCCAATTATTTTTGAAAACAAGCTTGAAGGGGATAGCATATGCTTGTAATATAAATCCGTCCTTCGGACGAATCCATCCTAGTACATTTAACGAGCCCTAGGAAGGAGAAAATTGAATATCATCATTACGACTAAATCCAATGTCATCATGGTTTAACGATTCTGACAAAGGAAGAACTCGGCGTATTTTCATGTTTAGAGAGTTTGAAAAGACGACAGAAAAGTAAACTCCAACGGTCCCTTTTTGTAAGGAGTTCCTCAGACTCGAAAAGGTAGAAAACTATGTTTGAGAAAACCTCCTAGTCGCGATAGGCTAGGGTATTTCTTTTTCATAAGTAATCTATCCCAGCCTGAAAAAGGGGTAAACGTATATTAGGTAGATGTCATTTCGTAGCCACTTTAACTAGATCGAAACGACAAGGGACTCGACAATATTTTCATGTTTAGAGAGTCAGAAAAGAGTTGAAAGTTGACTCTTCCTGGAGGAACGAGTGGTATAAATGGTAGCAACTAGTTCCGGTAATGGTGGAACTACTCAGAAAAAATAAAGGTCAAGAGGCTGGCTAACAAGACCACTCATCACAGTGGTTCCTTAGGAACGGGTAAAACAATCAAGTGAAGGCATATAATCGGCCAAGCAAATAATGACGATGGAGTGAGAAAACCAAGGCTCATCTAGCAAAAACAAGCTAATAAGATGACAATCAAAAGAGGTAAAATGGGAAAGGTTTCATTTTTACACAAGCTTGAAATCAGGAAACTCTGCTTGAAGTTGGTTTCATTTTTACAAAAGCTTGAAACAAAGATAAACTATGCTTGAAATCGGTTTTATTTTTACACAAGCTTGAAATGGAAACAAAATATGCTTGAAAAAGTAAGCATGCCCCCAGCATGGTGACTCAATTCGAGGTACATGCCCCTCAAGCTTCAGTCCATGCACCTGAGTAAACAGATGGAGGGAGTGAAGGTTCAAGTTATGAGATCTAAGAAAGACTCGACTGGGATTTTACGAGATCTGATCAAAGACTTGAATTGAATAGGAACATGTTTAACGAGGTTGAAACATTAAAAGAACTATCCTCAGGACACCTTATTTCATGGTTTAAGGAGCTTGGCACAAGACAAGGAACTCTGCTCCAGACACCTTGTTTCATTTCTTAAGGAGCTTGACACAAGAAAATGAACTGTGCTTCGACAAGCTTGTTTCATTTTTTAAGGATATTGACATAAGAAAACAAACTGTACTCTGATAGAACTCATCATAATGAACAAGAAGTCATGGCTTCCAAGAGTTCCACTCCCGATGGAAGGAAAACATCATGGAAGTTGGGACCCAATGCCCCCAACACCTGATGCACAACGGCACTATCACTGAGTATAGGCACGGGGTAGGTAGCCACATAGTTGACCTGCGATGGGGCAGATACAATGGGTGGATAAAAGCCAAGAAGGGATGATGGCAGGCTAGTTTCCACATTAGGACCAAAGAACGAAAGCTGATCAATGGTCACGATCCATCCTTCATGTGGAAAACAGAGCACACGAAAAAGGGAGGAGACAAGTGCTCGCATGGCATAGGTGTAATCGCGCTCCATAAGCAGATTGAAATCCAAGTGGCCTGGAACAACCATCACGTCCATATGAATGGTTTTACCTCCCAAAGTAACAGGTAACATTGGAAGGATCCCTAACGGTTGACTAGTTCTTCTGTTAAATGCCAACAGATTCTGCATAACAGGCACAAGCGGCAACGAACTGAAAGCTTGCCAAGTATTTGAAGATAGAATACTAATAGATGTGCCTTCATCTATAATAGTGCTAGGTACGACCAGACCAGAGGCCTATACCGTTATCTCGAAAGGCACATAAGACGGAATGCGGTATCCTGCAAATCGACTCCACTCAAAGAAAGCAACCAAAATACTCAAAGGGGCTACCATCAAATTGATATGGTCTTCCCCTGGTGTTATGGAAGAAGAAGGAGCATCCTCCATGACCTCCATATCGAAGGTGGGAGGGGAATCCTTTGGGACCTCCATCACGGGAGGTGGAGGAGGAGATTATTGAGGTATAGGGACAGGAGAATCTTTCTCCAAGTCTGAAGAATCTGAAGAAACCAAAAGAACATGAGGGGTGTGAGATCCACTCTCAACGAAAAAGACCTGGTGCACCAAAAACAGGGCTAGTTCAACCAATCCCACGACCAATGGTTGGTTAGGGATGGATTCTTGAATTTAAATTTCTGGGGGAGCAGGGTCGACCAAGGATGACTCTTGACCAATCGTAGGATCAGCGGGTGGAGGACTCAAAGAAAGCCGATTATAACCAGCTGGAAGGCATGGTGTAGAACTGGTTAAGTTGTCCAAAACTCATTTGGCTTCATATATATACAGACAAAGATGAATGGCATGGTGCCCCCCACACAACTTAGAGGGATTGGTGAGCTTACCCTGCCTCTTAAGAGTTTTACCAGCACTAGCTGAAGACGTGCCCCCAACCTGACTCCTGGAAGCCAAAGGTGGGCGACCATTGGACCACACTTCGAGCACCTTGGGAATTCCAGGGAAGTCTCGAAGAAGATGGTCTCCCATGCATAACATGCAAGGGAACTTGACTTTCCGTGGAGGGTTGAGAGGTTTATCAAGAGGAGGTGTTTCAGAAGCAGTAGCGACAGCTTTAGCCTCTCTCTTATCAGACTTCTTCTTCTTCTTAGTCACCTGGTTACTCGAATCTAGACTTTCACCAGGTGAAGTAGAAGAAGAAGACACAGAAACAGGCGAAGAAGGGGAGAGGTCCACCTTGGAATCAACATGATGTTTTTCAGGTGGAGGAACTGATTGAACAGTAGCTGAGACATTTGGAAACACAGAGGTTGAGAAAAACCAAACAGGCAACCCAACAGTTAACCCAAGAAGGGACAACATTTCCATATAAGGAGCACCAACATTTCCAAAAGGAGGAAAATGACCAGGATTTCCATCAGAGGGGACTCCTTGGTTGGTGAACTCTGGAAAAGTTGCCATCAACAACTCAAAACCGCACATGGGATAAAAACCAAGGCACACAATCAAATGACCAAGAAGAAAACTCTAACAGGGCGTGTGATCGTAGGTGATTTATTTTACCACATTGAAACTTAGAAACTTCACCGTTTCATGTTTTAAGAGTCGAGAAACGGATGAAAGGTGACTCTATCTCTTTCAGTTTTGAAGCAAGCGTGAAAGGACAAGCGCTTGGTGATCTTTTCAAATTTAAGGAGTCAGATAAGATCAAAATGACTGCTCAGGAATTCTAGGCAAAGGGTGTACCAAATAACCATGAACTGCAATATACACCTTGGTTTCAAAATGAAAGAGAAATCAACCAAGGACTTAACGTACGTGTAGGAAATCTCCCCGAATGCTGTGTCCGGTGTATCATGGGTATAGGGTGGTAGACTCAGCTTCCTATGGATAAAGGATAGAAACCTAGTGGGGTCTCCCTTTATATGCTCGACGGTACGGGGAGCACAAGTCCGTGCTAGTGCTGTCTAAAGCCAAGAGGCGAATGATAGCTACTAGGTTTAAAGACGCCGGAACACATCTCTAGCCTAGACCTCTAAATATTTTGTTAACGTTCCAATGCTGCCTTAGTGTAAATTGAATAAATTTTAATTTTTATCTTCAATTATGTTTCAGTTTTCAGGCCCTAGCGAGTGTTATGTCCCAAAATCTCCTAAATGCACACTACATGCCACAGAATATCATTTCATTCGATGAAAGCTAATTACGAGAGAGTTAAGAGCTTTTCACACAATAAAAAAATGATCAGACAACAACCAGTAATGTCTCTAATGCAGCTAATGGAAACTAAAATCTCTTCTTTCAAAGTCACTAATCATTAATAACACAGAAAATATTTAATTCACACTAACTAATCAGAAGAAAAAGAGATTTTTTTTGTATTTTCAATGTTTAAGATGAAAACTAATGAAAAGAGAAATTTGAGAAGCGATAACAAAGGAGTAAAAACAAGCAAATTTCACTCAATTCAAGCACACAGTCAGAGCTCAAATTGACAAAAAAATCCCTCAAAATCAAGAGAATCCCAAAGACTCGAATGAACCATGTAATCTAGGCCTAAAACAAGAGAAGGCAGAATTTGAATGGGGAAGAAACCAATCAATAAAATAGTGCAACGAAATGATAGACAACCACCAAACGAATGCAGAGAAGAAATCACAAGGTTGACTGAACAAATAGAAACCAAAAACTCCCACGGGAGGCTCGATACACTATAGCACCTAGATGCCCTAGGGCTAGAATGTAAAATCAATAGAAGAGGGAAAAAAACCAAAGGATGAAGGCCACAGTCAGTAAAACAAGGCTCCAAAACACTCAGGCAGTCGTAAAAATGAAACCAAACACACAGATCAAGCTCAGAAAGCTCAAAACAGAGTAAACCTTAGCACCTTACAGGATTGCCGCAACTGTCAGGTGGAATCTAGCGCCAGAACAGGATTGGTGCAGGTAATACACTGGCAACATGCGCCAATGGGTGTGATTGTCAGAATAATAAGCACGCTAGTCGAGTTTACTAAGGAAAAATAAAAAAGAGCAATCCAAGGAGCAGACTAGTGATGGTAAAGCTAAACAATAAGCCAAACACATAGAAAGAGCCAACCAAAAGAGCTGATCAATCAAGCAAAGTCAAGAATCGATCGAAAATACAAGACAGTACTCCAAATCAATGATCCCCAACGGAGTCACCAATTTGTTGTAGAGGTAAATCCCCTCTGTAGACAGAGGCAATCCCTACCAGCCCGGATCAGGTCTAGCAACAATTGTATCACACTAAGGTGCAAGTTCCTAATTGCAATAAACCAAATTGCGAAGAAGGCTTACCTTGAATCTGACGCTGTTGTTTGTAGAGAAGATAGCGCTCCCGTTCTCTTGCTCCGGCATATCACAATCCTCACGCTCGCCGTAATCGAACACCTGCACATGCAAGAAATACAACGAACATACAAGTGTAAAACCCAATATATGAAATTATGTATCAGTCAGAGAAGACACAACTCATGATCATAATGAACAATACGAGTGGAACCATAACTAAAGTCACTTATCATTAATTCATACAAAGGAAAATACAACCTGGCTCTAACGCTGAATCTTCCTTTGGCGGGTCGTCAGCGGAATACGTCTCGGTAAAGCTTGTCGGGAATTGGACAAGCCTCTCTCTTCGATCGTCAATCTCCTTGCTACTGATTTGGCTCTATGAGGACTATCATGGCTCTTGCAGCATTCTTTAGGCTATGAAGGCTCTTGGAGACTCAACCATTCAACCCCTTCATCAATGGAAGATGGCTATATTTATAGAGGAGAGGAGGTTGGGATCCCTACAATAGTGGAAGGGAGGCCTTATCCCTTGGGAGGTTCCCCATAAGGCGGAAACAAGAGGCCAAAGGAGGAAGGCCATGGTTATTCAGTCGAAACCACTCCTCATGACTCATCCGCAAAGTTGTTGTAATCGAAACTTCGCCTATTTTTTTAAAAAACTTTCCAGAAGCAGATTGGCGCAGGTGCTAAACTGGGACAGAGTGCCAACTGGTGCGCCCTCAGTGTTAATTTTCCTCATTGGCGTGAGGACATAACGGGCTACCAGCGCCAAGGAAAAAACAAGTGTTTTTAGGGGTCTGCTCAGGAAATGATCAACAGAAGGAATTTTGTCCTCATGGAAAGGGATACAATGATGGTATTTGCAAGGCATGACACTACTTATTGGTCACATAAACGACCCTCCAATGGGCGAGATGGGGATTGCAGGGACGGTGAAAAATTGCTGTGTAACAATAACCTTACGGAAAATGAAAAGAAAAACTTGCATTTGCATGTAGGATTGTGTGTGTTTTGCAAAAGGAACGTTAGGAAATCTGCATTTAGTTTGAGATTCATTGATTTTGTTTTTTCTCATTGATTTTTTTGCTCTCAAATTATTTGCTCTCTTCCCTTATGAGCTAGGTTCTTCATTGAAACAGATGAAAGTGAAATTTTGTTTATAATTCTTAGCTACATTTTAGGAATTTCATATACATCATCGTGGTGAAACTGAAAGGAAAATTGTTAAGCAAGATCAACATAAAATAAATCTCAATTTACTTAACAACACATTGGAACATTAACGATAAAATTTAGAATGTCTAGGCTAGAGACGTGTTCTGATGTCGTAAAACATAGCAGCTGTCGTTAACTTGTCTGCGATACATTCTGATTGTGATACCTCAATCCATGTATGTAACTATATCGTAGCTTGTCGACGTACTCTCCGGTATGTCGGGCGGTGTTACAGTAAGATAAGTAAAAACGGGTGCTCTCACTATGCGGTTTTGCATCATACATCACTAATACGGACTTGGGCCTCCATGTACCTTCGGGTATATTTGGGAGGACAAATTTTAGGTGCTATCCATCCATAGTGAACTGAGTCATCTACCCTAAAATTTTGATACACCAAACACAAAAATCGGGGAGATTACCTGCCCATACTTCTTGGTTCGCCAGGAGGTATTCTGTAGTTCACAGTTTCTTGGTAAACCCTTTTGCCTAGTATTACCCTCTTTTGGTTTATTTGTTTTTGGATAAAATAAATCAGTAATAGTGGAATAATATAATCCTACACCTCGTCGTTCATGTATATTAGCTTTAAAACCACCTTTACCACCGGAAGTTACTTCTGTAAGGCGAAGGCGATCACGATCTGCCGAATGAAGTACAATTCGTACCTCTGGCGAAACATCATCTTTTAACCCAGAGTTAGCTCAAATTGTTTCCACACATCCCGATTCATTTACTGTTGTCAAAACAGAGTCTTCACAGCTACCCAGGGTCACGCTCCATTCAATCTTTGAGACCATATCTCCTGGACCCGATGTTGTTCAATCACAAATTGATCGAGATCTTGTCTCTTCTTTTCTAGCACATCTGAATCCTGAAGTCAAACATCTGGAAGTTTTTCCTACCTTTGGTCATCCCACAAAGTTATGTAGTTATTGAAACTCCCATATCACACAGTAAACTGTCTAAAATATATTTTGGGCTTGACGGTGAAGTTCTTCCTCTTGTTTTTAATCACGATTGAAGAAATCTCACAACTTGATACACCTATAAGTCAAATCGATTTTGGGGGAGACCTTTACTTGTACCAGTCTTTTCCTCAATCATTTCCATCAGATTTTGTTGATCCCATTGCCATTCAATCACTCGTCAATTTTCGAGGGTATACATTTGGTCAAAAAACCATGTCTGAACCAACATCTTCGGTTGGGTCTGTTGTTCCAATTACGTCAGCTCCTACCCTTGCTACTCCGTCGATGTTCACAACACCACGAGAGTCATATTTCACAGTGGCCCTTCGGTCCCAATAGGTTATAGCTCATTATCTGGCACTTTCTCTGGTGCACCTTCAAGTTCATGGTCTTTGAAAATATCCTCATTTGGTGTTTTAACTAGTAGTCCTATAGTTAGTACTGAATGGCTTGAATCATTACATCCATCATCAGGGCAGTATCAAGTCGGTCCTTATGGGTCATTACCTTTAAGTACCATATCAACTGGACTCCTAGCATTCAGGGAACAATATTTTCTGTCTTATTATCCTCCTTATGTTGAGGGGAAACCTTTCGTCACCCAATACGATAGTACTCAGTCACATTTTTGTCAAACTAATGTTGACATGAATGTTTGTCAATGGCAGCCCACTTTGCCTTTCCAACCACAAATGGTTGTCCAATCGCATCAACCAATTCAACCTGTTACACCCACTTCATTACCACTTGTTAATAAATATACACCCTTATTACAGAATCAAAATCTTGTACATCAACCTTATCAGGCAAGTTCTTCAACTCAATATCATCAAATGTTGGGTCCATAGACTCAGAATCCTTCGGTTAATTTACAACAACCTATATCAGGGATCATTTATTCACAAGATGGTGTACCATTTTATGGGATGTCGCAAACGAAACCTGGTTATGCATATCAACTGAATCCAACTTACACTAATTTGGGTTATAATATTGGTGGACAAACCCCTTGGTAGCCATAGGTGCAAATTCCTCAAACTTTATTTCAACAAGTATCATATCCAGGTTTTGGTCAACAGAACTCTCAATCGTTTGCCATGCAAAACAAACCCTAACTGGGTTACCAACATCAAATCCCATATGCTGGTGCAAAGACCTGTTGCCCAAGAAATTCCATCTTACCCTGGCTATGCTCAACCTAATCTTAATAGATAGTTGCCTTTTTTTGCAACCTTGGAATTACCAGATTTAAACCGGTTAACCAATGATCCTATCAATTATGCTCCTTGGTGGCCGGTGATACCTCATAAATTACCCTTTGACATTCCTAAATTCAATGGAAACCCTGGAGAAGATCCGTTGACTCATGTTATGACTTATCATTTATGGTGTTCATCAAATTCCTTGAATGATGATTCTGTTTGACTACGTCTTTTTCAGTGTGCGCTTACAGGTCCGGCTGCTAAATGGTATATTGAATTACCTAGAGCTTCTTTTGACAATTTCGCTACCTTAGCTACTATCTTTTTGACCCATTTCTAGTTACCGATCATATACAAAACTGGAACGAAACTATTGACCAACTTCAAATAGATTAATGCTACTCACATTTCAGATCATATTCATGAGTGGCATCGTTGTCGACGAATGGTTAAGACATTTGTTCTCGATCAGCTCCTTGTTGAATGGTTCATTAAGTCCCTGTTACCATCTATAACTGAGGATGTGGCTAAAGGTGGCGTCGTCACAGAAGAGAAAGTTATCGCTCGTGCCCAGTACTTGGACTTGATTTACACTCAGTCTGGCATGCTCTATGAAAAAATTCCTAATGTGCCGCGATCTAATTTCAATGTTCCTCCTCAAATAAAGGACTCTCATGCTGAAGACGACTTGATAGGCACTGCAAGCACACACAACACTACTGCATTTGATCCTTCTCCTACTTCCAAAATTAATGTCGTGTCATTTGACAAAGGAAAAAGTGACAAGCAACCAAGAGGTAAGAAAAATGGGAAATCAAAGAAAAATCAAACTTCTAACCCACAGGAAAGATCATCTGATCAACCGTCAGGACCACAGAAACCTCTTTATCCATGCATAATCTGTATCAAGGAACAATTTTTTAGGGATTGTCCTCACCATGCTAAAGTGACACTGTTACCGATGAAATAGGTAACTGCACTGTTACCTAATTTTTTTTGGTAGCATAAAAAGCACTCGATTTTGAAAAGTGGTGATGCAAAATCACCCCCTTTTTTTTGTGCACATTTTTGACACTCTAATATTTTTATTTATGAAGTATGAATATTTGTTTTAAAATGTTAGTGATTTTCATGCTAATTTTGAAACGTATTGATGCAACATCAACTTTTTTTTTAGAGCGGTGATTTTCATGCTAATTTTGAAACATGTTGATGCAGCATCAACCTTTTTTTTTAGAGTGGTGATTTTCATGTTGGTAATAAAACACAAAACTTAGATAAAAAAAAATATATAAAAACAATAAAAAAAACCAATAAAAATGTTTAAAAAAACAAAATTAACTCGTAAAAATAAAAAAATTTAAACAAAAATTTAAAAAAATAAATAAATAAATATTCGAAAATTATATCAAAAGAAATGACAAAATTTGAAAAAGAAACACATAATTTAAAGAAGAAAAACAAAAATAAACCAAAAAATTAAAAAAAAAAAACATCAAAACATTTTTTTTTTAAGTTATTAAAAAAAACCATATAATTAAAAAAAAAAATAGAAAATTTAAAAATAATTTAAATTACAAAATTAAAATTTAGATAAAAAAGAAAAAATTTAAATTAAAAAAATGATAATAATAAGAAAAAAATACAAATTTTAAAATTAACCAAAAAAACAAAATTTAAAAATTGAAAAAGAAAATTAAAATAAAAGAATTAAAAAAAAAAAAAAACTGTCATTAAAAAACAAAAAATGAAAAAAACCACGTGCAAATAAACAATTTAAACTAAATAAACTAAAAGATTAAAAAAAAATAATTAAATTAAAATTTCGTAAATAAATTTTAAATTTTAAAAAATAATTAATCTAAAATATTAAATTAAAAAAAAAAAACAAAAACAAAGAAAAAAAAATTGAAACAAATTAAATTAAAAAAAAAATAATTTGAATTATTTTGAATTGAAAAAAAAAATAGAAAAAAAATATTAAAAATTAAAAAAAGAATTAAAAAAAAAAAGAATTTACCCGCCAAGCGGCCGTCCTCTGCCGCCACCTGGGCGGGAGGCTGATTCCGAGAATCGCCCTCCCGCCTCGGGAGGCCGATTCTTCCCTCCTGCAGCGGGAGGCCGATTCCGAAAATCACCCTCCCGCGGTGGGAGGCCGATTCCGGGAATCGCTCTCCCGCAGTGGGAGGCCGATTCTGGGAATCGACCTCTCGCCACAGGAGGGTGATTCCCGAAATCGTCCTCCCACCCAAGTGGCGGCGAAGACCGGCCGCTGGGCGGCCTGCCTCCACCGCCACCTGGGCGGAAGGCCGATTGGCGGCACCACCACGATAAAAAAATTCCCTTTGTTTTAAATCTTTTTTTTATTTTTAATCTTTTTTTTTTATATTTTTTAAATTCAAAAAATTTAAAATTATTTTTTTTAATTTAATTTTTATATTTGAAATTTAATTTGTTTTAAATTTTTTTGTTTTTTGTTTTTAATTTTTGTTTTTTTTTGTTTTGTTTTTTTATTCATTTTTTTTGTTTTTTATTTTTATTTTTCAAATTTTAGTTAATAATTTTTATTAAATTTTGTATATTTTTTTTTTATTTAATTCATTTTTATTTAATTTAATTTAATTTTTTTTTTAATATTAAATTTTAGGTTTAGTTTTTTCATTTAATTTTTTAAAATTTAATAAATTTTGTATTTTTTTTTTAATTTCTTTGAATTTAATATATATATATATATATATATATATATATATATATATATATATATATATAATTTTAATTATATAAATTTTTTATATTTTCTTATTTCAATTAAAATTGTGTATTTAAAATTAGATTTTTTTTTAATTAAACTTAATATTTTCAAATTAATTTGTTTTTTATTTTATTTTTTATTTAATATATATTTTTTTAATATATTTTTTTCAATTTTTCATTTTTAATTGATTTTTAAAGTTTTTTTAACTTTTTATTTTAACAATGTTTTTTTTTTTTATATTTAAAATTTATTTTTTATTTCAAAATTTATTTGTTTTTTTAATATATTTTTTTTTAAATTTAATATTTTTGTTGTATTTTATTTTTCATTTTTTATCTTTAATTAAATTTTCATTTTTTTACTTTTAATTTAAATAATATATTTTTTTTATTTTTTTATTTTTTTTAAGTTTTAAATTTAGTAAAATTTAATATATTTCTTTAAATTTAATTTTTTATTTTAAAATTAATTTTTTTATTTTTTTTAATTTAATAAACATTTTCTTTTTCTTTTTTAAATTTAATTTCTATTTTTTATTTTTTATAATTTCTTTCCTTTTTTAACTTGTTTCTTTTTAATTTAATATTTCTATTTTGTTTTTATTTTTATTTTTTTATTTCTATATATTTTGAAATTTTAATCTTTAAATTTTATTTTTTTATTTTTTTATTTTCTTAAATTTTAGGTTTTTTTTAATGTTTGAATTAAAATTTTATTTTGTTTTTATTTTTATTTTTATCTTTTTATTCCTATATATTTTTAAAATTTAAGCTTTAAAATGTTTTTTATTTTTTAAATTTATTTTTTTCTTAAATTTTAGGTTTTTTTTAATGTTTGAATTTTAAAAATTAAAAAATGTTATTTTTATTTTTAAAACTGTCAAAAATTTGACAATTTTTTTTTTGTTATTCCAGCATCAACTGGTTTTCTTTTTAGGGTGTTTTTTCAATCCTTTTTTCAAGAAACAATTTTGTTTCTAGCATAATTTTATAAAATGTTGAAATTTGACCTTAAAAAAAAACCAAGTGCGTTATGGAATACACCTTTTTTGTTTTTGGGGTGTTTTTTCATGTTTTTTTAGTCTTTTTGGGCTAGCGTTCCCGTTTTGAGGTCAAGTTACCTATTTCATTGGTAACAGTGTTAAGTCTCAAAAATCATCAAGACTTCTCATGAATGAGCTCTGTTGACCAACCCATTTCCAAATCTAGACACAAATTTGGTTGGTACAGATCTGGCTCCTAGTTCCCAAGTGTTAATTTTATCCACCACAAAACCTTCACAAGATATTTTGGTGTCGACGCGGAATAAAGACTATGGTAGTCCGGCCACTGATCAACATAATACCTCGACAATGAATCCATATAATGAATTGGTACCACCTACTATTATTCCTAAATTGACAACTAAGCCACCAAAGGGAGTAATTCATAAATCGACATATAATCCCCGAGAAAGAGCTGCAAAAAATTATAATATAGTTGAAGATTTGGCTCAATCCCCTTCAGCTATGTCTGCTCTTGACATATTACAAAATTTTCCCTCCCAAAAGCAGGCTTTATTGTCGACAATTGGTGGAATTGATCTGACTGATTCTAATCCTGTCGTCTTTAATCATACGGGCTATGTGCCACAATTACTAGCAAAATTGGAATTTTCCATACAAGTAAATGTTCTCAAGCACCTTGTTCATCACACTATTATTGATGAGGTATCATCTACGTGCATTGTGTCTATAAACTGTTGGAAGTCACTTGGCTCACTGCAATTATCACAATCATCAACGATGTTGAAGGCTTTTGATGGAAAAACATATAAACCTTGTGGTATTATCAATAACCTGCAAGTTGAATTAGGGGGAAAAACAGTAAGTATTGATGTTGAGGTTGTTGATGGACCCCTTGAATATAATATTTTACTCGGAATACCATGGGTATATGCGATGACTACTATTGTTTCTACATACTTCAGAATGATTTCCTTTCCACATAAATGTACAATTACAGTTGTTAATCAATTATCCTTCTTTGCCTCCGCTTCGCAGGTAACTGGAAGCATTCCATTTGTTACTTACCCCAACTAGAAATTCAGAGCATTGGTGTAGGACTCTTAAAGGATTCCACTCTTATGGGAACCTTTACATTACCGCCGCCCGTGACGTCGGTAGAAATTGCAAGCATAAAGACCTGCTACATTACCTCTTCCATTCTATCTGGCTTAAGGGAGAGTATGGGTGATTCTGATATTTCTACGTTGGATGATGTTTTACCGCCTAGCCCTATTGAGCCGGCATAGCAATCAATCTATTTGGCTTGAGCAGCAAATCCAAAATCAGTGTCGCCGAGTGTTTGGGTTGTTCATTCATTAGATTTTTATACTCCATCTGATCCATTTTCCTTAAAATTTTTGATAGATGAAAATATTTTGGAAGCTATGATGGAAGAAGGAGAACCATGGGAATATTATCATCATCATTCCCATCTTCCAAATTATGAAGAAAATAATCTCAGTGAACTATATCACCCATCCATTCAAAATTTCTTTTCGAATTCTTTTCCGATTAATGCAATTGACTCTGAGAAAAATTTATCTAATATTGAAGAAACAATTTCTATCGATATTTCGACTAAACCTAGTGTTGTAGAAAATATTCATATTTGTGTGTCTTGTTCTCCATAAGAACTTGATTCATATCACTCTCTTTTTTGTGAATTTCGTGATGTATTCACTTGCTCTTACGAGGAAATGCCAAGAATATATACTAGTATAGTTGAACACACTATTAATATGTATCCTGATGTCAAACTAGTGCATCAATGGCTTCGTCCTGTTCATCCAAAGAAAGCCACTTCCATCAAAGCAGAAGTTGAAAAAATTTTGCGTGCTGGTTTCATTTACCTTGTTCTGCTAACTGAGTGGGTTTCCAATATTGTTCCTATTACAAAAAAAAGGAACCAATAGAGTGTGCGTCGATTATTGGGATGTTAATCATGCTTGTCCAAAAGACAACTATCCTACTCCCTTTATCGACCAGATTATTGACGACTGTGCTTGATGCGAGATGTTTTCATTCATGGATGGATTTTATGACTACAATTAAATCAATATCTGCCTAGATGACCAACATAAGACATCATTCATCTATCCGTGGGGCACAGTCACATATAGGAAACTTCCTTTTGGTTTAAAGAATGTTGGGGAAACTTTTCAGAGAGCAATGGATTATTCTTTCAACAACATCAAGCACATTGTTCAACCATATCTAGACGATTTACCAGCACATTCACGAAAACGGATTGATCACCCAATGCATCTGAGAGCCATTTTCTTACGTTGCCGACACTACAAGATACGCCTCAATCCACAAAAATGTGTGTTTTGTGTTGGTTTTGGTCGATTGCTCAGATTCGTAGTCTCAAAAGAAGGAATTTGAATATACCCACTGAAGGTTCAGGCCATTCTTGATTTGCCTACACCATCAAAATTATTTCAGATACAGAAACTTCAAGGAAAGGCTAACTTCCTGAGAAGGTTCATTCCAAACTATGTCGAAATGGCTAAAGGATTTACTCGATTATTGAAAGAAGGAGTTCCCTTCCATTGGGATCAAGTTGGGCAAGCTTTTTTTGATGTTGTCAAGGACCATATTGTCTGAGCGTCATTAATGTATCCTCCAAATTATCAAAATGATTATTTCCTATATATCGTCGTGGCTGAAACGACCATCGCTATGGTTTTGGTCCAAGTAGAAAATAGAATTGAACATCGATATATTATTTGAGTCATCATCTAAATGATACGGAAGTTAAGTATTCGTACATGGAAAAGATTTCCTTGGCAATTGTTCAAGCTGTCTAAAGATTTCGCCATTATATCCTGCTCCGAAAAACAACAATAGTTTCAGATTGCAACCCCATGACTTACATCTTATCATGTCAATTGCTGGGGGGCAAGTATTCAAAATGGATCATTATTTTGCAAGAATTTGATTTGGAATTCATAAAATCCAAGTCAAAGAAATATTTAGTTTTGGCAGAGCTTCTCTGTGACCTTCCCTATGATAGTAATCCTACTACGTCGGAACCATCTATTCCAGATGAGTCTCTGTTTCTGATTGGATCATCTGATCCTTGGTATGGGGATTTCATCATTTATCTCCAAACCCAAACTTTTCGACCTAATAAATCTTGCTCTGACCAGTGACATATTCGATACCAAGCCAAAGATTATCTAATCGTTGGCGATACACTTTATCATCGTGGTGTCAATACCATTTTAAGGAGGTGCCTCACTCATGAGGAGGCCGAAAAAGTGTTAAATGATTGTCATGCTGGGGCTTGTGGTGGACACTTATCTGGATATGCTACCGCATAGAAGATACTCCGCGTAGGTTACTTTTGGCCTACTATTTTTCGAGATTACATCCTCGCAATCAGAAGTTGTCATGCATGCCAGATTTATGACTGTAAAATACGCAAACCGCCAGCACCAATGAATCCTGTTGTCTCTGCTAGACCATTTACAAAATGGTGTATTGACTTCATGACCTGTAACCCTCCTTCGTCCGGGGGGCATGGTTATATTATTTTCGCGGTCAACTATTTTACCAAATGGGCCGAAGCGATGCCTACATTTAATAACACAGGACAAACAAGTGCATTGTTTTTCTTCAACCATGTTATTGCATGGTTTGGGGTCCCACAAGCTATAGTTATGGATCATGGGAAGAATTTTTGCAACCATATGATGTCTGAATTGACAGCCAAGTTAGGATTGTCACATGATAATTCTACTCCTTATTATCCACAATCAAATGGACAAGTTGAGGCTATTAAAAAAATTCTTAAAATAATGATTCAACGAATGATATGAGTCTGTAAAAGGAACTGGCACTTTATCCTGTACTTCGCCTTGTGGGTGTATCGAATCTCAGTGAGAAATGTAACCAGATTTACTCCTTTTCAATTGGTGTATGGTCTGGAAGCTATCTTACCAATCTAATGCGAAATATCATCGTTAAAACTCGCGATAGACTTTTTACCTGACACCTAAGAAGAAGAAGCATGTCTCCTTAACCTCATCCATCTAGATGAAACGCGTTGTGAAGCCCAATTGGAAAACGAAGCACATAAGAGATGTATAAAGGTGAAATACAAAAAAAAAAATCCATCCTCGCATCTACTAAGAGGGCGACTTGGTCCTTCTTTACGACCAAGAAGCTGATGTAATAGGTACAGGGAAATTTGAACCATTATGGCATGGCCCCTATATTATCAAAATAGTTCTTGCTAAGGGTGCCTACGAGTTAGTTGATTACGATGGGATTCCATTTGCACAACCTAGAAATGGGTTGTATTTGAAACCTTACTATGCTTAATCATAAGCGTAGTAATTTTTTGTATTATATTGTTTATATGTTGTTGATTTGCATTCACTATCTTAATTTTTTTTTTAGATTTTTCTTGATGTTAGTAATCCACTTTACATTTTTTATGGCAGATGTCTGAATCTTGAGAACCATTTTTTGGATATGCTGATGGTGCTAGTCGTAGTACGCAGAATCTATCCTCTGTAGCATGGGCCATTTTTGTTCCGAATGGCGAGTTAGTGAGTTTTCGAGGGATTTGTATTGGTGGATCGACAAAAAATATTGTTGAATATAGCGCGTTGATTGAAATTCTCTTTGATGCCATTTCATTTGGTATTAACTGCATAATCATAAGGTTAGACTCACAACTCATGGTATTACAACTTACTAGTGTTTATACTATTAGAAATCGAACACTTATTAAATTGTTCCTTAAAGTTCGACTTTTGGAAAGACATTTTGATTTTGTTCAATATGAACACATTTCCAGAAATTTTAACACTTTAACTGATTCATTAGCTAATCAAGTTTTAGACAGACATTTGCATCATAGGTAAAGAACATATTCACAAAATTGAATAGGATTGCGCATTAAACATAGGAAAAACTCTGAAAACATATATATAGATAGTTATAGGTTTTTAACAAAATTTGTGCCCAAGAAACATTGGTCATCTGACTCAAAAATGTATGCAAAAATTCATAAATAAACTAGTGGTGCTTGTGGTAACATGCTATAGATCTAGCAATCCTACGAAGAAACTACATCCAACGGTTAGGAACCCCAATTGTGTGTCAATGCAGTCGCATAGGAAGCTCTTCGATCCGACAATCCGGAATCCCAAAGGTCAATCCCTCTATATGCTGCTAGAGCTCAGCTAGAGTCTCAACCATATCAAGATCCTAAAGGAATGCTCTCCTGACAGCCCTCTCTACTGATGCATCCACTTCGTGCTCTGGTTCCTCTACTGGTTGAATGCGACTGATATCTACATTACATCAAACATTTAGTTTAGTCTTGGAAAGAAATCAAAACACAAAAATATTGTATAAACCTTAGAAAAATAAAAAAACATGGTCAAATCATTCTTACCTATTGCACCCCACTGAGTGCCTTCTGGTAATACTATATCTGGATCTCCTCAGAAGTCGACGCCTGCGTATGCGTAATCATCGATGGCAGAAATTTGTCGCTAGAACCAGGCGAAGAATGCAGTAGAGAACACAACGGTCAATCAGCCTGCATACCGACCCATGAGTTCTACCCATCTCTGCATTCAAGGATCTCTAGGACTAGAAATATCCAATGTTACATGTTGTGGCTGCATATGTGGAATCCATTCCAAGGCAAAGGAGATAAGGATTGAACCATAACTGAAATTTTTCTTCCTTCCTCCCTTTGCTTTATTCAGTTGTTCCTTTATCTGAGATAGAATAGCTTCAGACCAGTTGAAGACTGTTGTCTCTAAGCACTCTAGCACATACTTCATATACGATCTGTTCGCTACATGGACTGTAACAGTGCCAACAAGTTTAGTGATCGTGAAAAGGATGGTTCTCAAAGGAAAATCCCTGACATCCCGAATTTTTATTTTTCCATCTTTGCTAGGTTCTAACCCTGCATAGCAATAATGCATAACATAATCGCTCACTGTCTCTCCTCCAACGATAGACCCCATGATAGAAATAGGCAAACCTCTCCTCGAAAAACCTGTGAGAAAATACACATCCTCAACTGTTATGGACAACACTTGATGTTTAATGTGAAATGCCTCTATCACTGGATCCCATGCTTGAACAAGGAACTCTAGGAGTTCTATTTTTTTCCTCATTCCCGACAATTTGGAGTACTTGAGTAACCCACAATCTCTTAAAGCTCTTACAGTACCCAAATCATTCAAGGCAATCATATCTTGTTCCTCATGTTCTCTTTCTCTCCATGTAATCGTCATTATTATCTGATGGAGACCTGAAAATCAACCATAAGATCCATTAGATACCATTCATTACAAAAGATTGGGAAAATTTTGAGCACATCATGAAAATCAAAACTTGTACGCCTAATGCACTCCCTGAGTTGAGACAATGCGTTGCATATGCAAGTACCGTTCACTGTACCTACTATGCAATGCATGTTTCAATGTTCAAGTGTGTGTTGCCCTCAATTTGGGTAGAATTTACCCTAGGAGCCTTAAAACCCTAAAAATATTCATGGAATGGGAATGAAATGAATACTGAAATAATGAGGAGGTTCATACTACTAACCTGGAGCAAACGGCGATGAAATCCGTCCACAAAAATGACCGCAATCAACGACTAAAGTTCGGGGGAAAAATCAAGTTCAGAGCTCTAAAATGAAAATGGTAACTATGGAATGGTAAAAATGAATAGTGAAACTACTTTATATAGTCATTTAATTGCTTGCAAGTTAAATTTATTGCTATGACTATAGTTTTGTTATGTTTTTATCATGAAACAGGTATTTTTAATCCATTTGATGTTGTTCTGAACAGGAAATACAATTGATGAATAGATTAGTCGTGCAGATTTATTCAAAGAATGAATTTCCCACAAAGAATAATTTTTCTCCTTATTTTTCGAGCTTTGTTAAAAATGAAAAAGGATTTGAAGTGCACTTTTATCTCTTTTTTGAGCTTTGATAACATCGAAAAAAGAACCCCTAGAGTCTTCTTTCAGCTCTTTTTAGACTCCAATAATGTGAAAAGATTGTTGAGCACTTGTCATTTTGAGCTCATTAAAGTAAATGAATTGATATCTACTTAGTATAAGTTTAACCCTTTTCCAGACTGAGATGGATTATTTACGAAAAGTGAATACCTTTGTTAAACATGACCAAAGATGTTCTTTCAGATATTAATTTACACTTTTTCCGGATCCGAGAGACAAATTTACGAAAAATTAATTTTGGAGTTCTCTTTCATCCTCTTTTTTAGACTCTATAAATATGAAAAAGGACTGCACTATCATTGTCATTAAGCTCGTTAAAACATAAAATAGTGATGGGCTTGTCAATCATGGTAAGAATCGAGTTTCATTCATCTCTAGGGTCGTTAAATTATTAAATAGCAATACTTTATTCGCCTGAAGGGTTGAAGTATAGATCAAGCAAATGTTATCCTCCTCAATATTGTTAAAAAATAAAGAGGTATTGGTCAACAAATGACCGGGGAAAATTTTGGAAAAGTAAGAAAAGTTTCTTTTTGGTAGCAATTCGCTCTTGAACATGACACTTCTTTCACTCCATGTCCATGACTGTTTGGGTTGGGTAATTATCTTGATGATTCATTCACACCTATGGTTCATCATACCTTCACTTCGATTTTGGGTCAATACTACCAACTCATCATAGTGTCACTGATATGTTCAAGAGAAGTCATCCAGTGATTAAAAACTCATCCATCTACAATACTCGTAAACCTTCATTTTCATGACCGTCATCCCTTAAAATTGCTATATCAAGTCATACCCTTGTCTCCAAAATTAGTAACTCTAGTTTTTCAATAAGGTGACTTCCTGTCGACAACAAATCAATATCTAGGAAGTTCACTTAAAAACGTCAAATTCTAGTACCATGAGGCTTGTTACATCATTGACAAGATCCTCACTTCCGGACTTTTGATCAAATTATTTTGTTTGGCATTCGACATCAAATCATCTATTCATGCCTAATGAAATGTACTGTAGTACCTTGAGGGCCATTGACATTAATGGTGGTTCTCTCGTGTTTTCTAATAGCTCACATTATTGGCTAGTAATCAAATGATGTCTTTCCATGTTTGACTACAAATAATATATTCACATGGCTATACTTGTACCCGAAAAATCGAGTGAATGAGATAAGAAAACCCTGGATCTAGTTTCAGCCATCCGAGCTGCAATTTTAGGATTGTTTTACACATCATCTGTACGGTGACCTTACATACAGATTTTCATCCAAACATGGGCCTATATCTGTAGGAATGTCTGCATCTGGGCAACATTCCAATGTAGACGACATTCTAAATTATGTACATGTTATTAGATTGTTTATGTGCTGACTATGGGAATGCCTACCCTCAAAAATTATGATTAATAGAGGATATATCATGATATAATGTATTGTAATATTGATGCAGGTGACCATTCCGCTTCATTTCCGAGCTCATAATAGTGTAAATCATCTCAATCAAATGTTCTTATTATTTTGATCTCATGATTTAAGGGGAAATTGTTATAGGTCAATTTTGGCGCCATTCCCAATGACCTGGTTAACTGGGAATCATCTCTAGCACCAATGACCAAGGGTCTATTATTCCCTATAATTTCAGTTGCTATATGCTCTAAGACATAAAACAAGACAAATCAAACAAGACTTTAATTAAGCAAAGGTTTCCATGGTTTGAAGCTTATTGTATAGCATATGAGAGCTCACCAATGCAGGCCCTAATGGGCCTAAGTGCATTGCATATGCAGGTAGCCCCATGAAAATCACTTCCTGACATTCAAAGGTGTGTTGGTCACATTGGGAGCGAAATTCTCATTTTTCCGAAATCTCCACTTGGTCAATGCCTTCTAGAAGAGTTCACATGTGTCAAGCTTCGGATCCAAGTGTCCATTTGGCATCTACATGAATGGAAACATGTCTTGCATATTTTTGGAAAGATATTGATTGCAAAACAGCCTACAGTTCATATATAAATTGAACATGGATCTAAGTGTTAGAGAAGGAAGAATTTGAGTAAAGAAATGTTGGAGAATTTTCAATTGAGAGTTTGATTTGTGGAATTGCTGCTGGGGAGATTTATGTTGTGATGAGACTTGGAAAATATGTTGTAAGGTCACTTCAAATCAATAACTAGGTTGTAACCTCTCCTTCTATCATCAATAAAGAGTACTTCTTATTTTTCCCTACATGCATCTATGATTAACTTTGATTTTCCATATTGTAAGATCTTAGTTGATGAATGTAGTTTATGCTTTACTGATTTAGCTAACTAGCTTGAATAGTATCTATATTATTGCATCTTCTACTATTTCAGTGTTATTTCTTGCAGGAAGCATTCAACTCACAAACCGCTTGAATTTGAAGTTGTAGTGGAAGTAACAGAAGGAGCCATTTGGAAGCGACTGAACAAGTAAGCCTCCAATCCTATCTATGTATCTATTCTGAGTAAGGAGAAATGGTTGTATGTTCTTTCACCTGTTGTTATAGACTAACACCTATCTAGGGAAGTGTATTTTATCCATAGATTACAATTCTAGCCCAACATATATCTTAGGCTTTTGTAAAATATTTATAGCAGTCGGCTGCAAACTCTATGATGTACCCCTCCAAGGTAGTTTGTACCCAAAAATCTACTTCTCGGGTTAGATCTGTATCTAATCGATGTAGCATTTTTAAATAGCTGTGCATCTAACTGTGATGGGCTCGACATAATCCTCTAGGATGTGACTTTATCTGGAGTCTTCGCAACCAGTTATGGAGCTCTTCACAAAATTTTACCCAGAATTTCATACAAATCTCTTGTCGAGTTAGAAAACAGGACTTGATCCTTGACGGTATTTTCCCTCTACTGTCAAAGATCCTCTTGTTGTGATATGATTTGATCTACATGATTTTCCCACCAGCGACGCAATTCTCTCTCATAAATCCTTGATACCATGATCTAGCTTCTAGATAAATTTTCAGGTCCTAGGAATAGAACCATTTGTTGGCGAAAAACGAGGTCTTTAGGCAAGACCCAGGTTCAGGCTTGGAGCCAACAAGGTTCCTATGTATTCTATAACAACACTAACATTTTCACCCTGCTCAAGAGAGCAAGGAGTCTCACTCGAGGCGTGTTGTGACCTTACTAGGATTAGAAACTAGACCATTAACATTGAGGAGAGATCACTAACAATAATTCATTCCTCATTTCATATAGAAGACATTCATATATATCAACTTAAGAGACAAGTTATCATTCATCCATACACATTCTGAGCATTGACTTAAAATTTTAAAAAAACCACACATACAATGATTAACAAGTATCAACTAGTCCATAGCATAGAACCCAACATTGGTTTGATTTCATCAAATTGACTCAAAAAATTACAAAAGTACTCTGTAGATTTCAATATATTTTAGTCTAGTACATATAGCTCTGTAGAGCTCCCCCTAGGCTCTGACCCACTATATGCCTCCCACTATCCTCAGAGTCTTTCCTTCTTTGCTTATATGTTCCTACCAACTGACACTATTAGTATTTTCCCCTTTTTCCGCTCGGCTGTTCCCTTGCTCTCTGCTACCATCTGTCTCTTTTTCTTCACTGCCTTTGTCTCTAGGAGTTATACTACCTGTTCATTATCTCTCGTCTCTTCCATATGTGCCGCCACCTATATGTGATTTGCCACCTGCCTTCAAGTTTTCCACAACCGCAACGGCTCCTTGCCTATCTTGATTGTGCTCCACCACCTATCCTTTTCGCTCCTATCCTTCCAAAACTCAAAATTGTCTTGTCCAAAGCAAAGGCCCCAACATTAGCTATAATATTTCCACAGGAAATTGTTTGTGTTGTGTGTGATTGATCTTTCTTCATGTTCATGTGATTAGCGATTATGTTTTTTAATTATGCAAAATATTTATAGAAGCGATTTAGTATTTAAATTTAGTACATTGTTATATCTAGTGAATCCAAGATATACACACATGATGTACAATTTTTACATGGTATCAGAGCACAGGAAATTGCAGAAGTGAAGTAGGAGTTGAGTTTGTGACTAGATAGAATTCGAATTTGCAGAAATAATTTCTTGGTGCTACAAATAATTCAAGATCGAAATGGCTTTCAATGGCTTGAGGTTAGATTATGCACTCAAAGGAAACTCGAACTATATTTCTTGGAAGGACAGGATAGAGTCACTACTAGAAGACAATGGCTTGAACGAATTCACTGATAATGATGTTCCTAAACCCGTTGTGGCAGATGCTGCAAATATTGATGCATGGAAAAAGAAAGTGGCAAAGGGGAGGATCTTGTTGGAGGGAGTACGAGACCACATTGTCTCCAGCCTCCATGGGAAATCCACACCATATGAAATGTGGAAGGCTTTGACAGATATATTCCAAAGCAGCAACGACCATAGGAAATTGGTGCTCAAAGATAAACTTAGGAATATCTAGATGGAAAAGGGTGACACCATTCCAAAATATCTAAAAACGTTTTTCCAATGTTGGGATGAACTAGGGAGCATTGGAATAACATTCGCTGATGATGATTTGGTGAGCTTGGCTCTCCTAGGACTTCCTAAGAGTCGACACAGTTATCAAGACTTTGCCAATGGAAGGGAAAAATTGCTAGATTGGGAATGACTGTGGTCAGATTTGGTGCAGGAGGATTTTAGATGGAACACCAGAGATGGATCTTCATATAAGAATGAGGATGAAGAGGATTGTGTTTTGGCTTCCAAGGTGATAAAGGGGAAGGGGAAGAAATTCCATTCTAAATCCAAGTCCAAGAATGGAAAGAAGTAGGACATGTCCAAGGTGAAGTGTTTTAACTTTCACTAGCATGGGAATTTTTCTACTAACTTTCCACAAAAGAAGAAGAAAAATAAGGTTGGAGGATCTGCGGCTAGTGAGGACCTTTCCTCTCAATTTATTTTGACTTCTCATTGATCGCATGCATGGTTTCCAATGCATTAGGATCTATGTGGTATTTGGATAATGGCGCTTCCTTTCACATAATGGGAGATAAGGAACTTTTCAGTGACTTGGAGGAGAAAGATATCCAGATGCATATTTAAATGGGCGACGATAGATGGTACAAAGCTACCAGGATTGGTACCATTATCTTTTAGAGGCATTGAGGTAAACCCTTTCAATTAAAATATGTAATGCATGTACCAAGTTTGAACAAAAATTTGGTCTCAGTCGCAATGTTGGAGGGTAGAGGCTATGATGTTATTTTTAGTGAAGGAAAAACTTTCCTATGACATAAAACAATGAGACAAGCTAAGAGGATAGGGATTTGAGTTAAGAATCTCTACAAGCTGGAGGTAGATGGATGTGCAACAATGATGGGCAAGGTAGATCAAGTGGTGAGTCAGGATGAGTGCAAATTATGACACAGGTGATTGAGCCATCTTCACCATGTAGCCTTGAAAGTCATGCCAAAAATTTATACTAGTCTTCCCAGGCGTACACTTGTGCATTCAAACACATGCAAGGGATGAACTATGAGAAAATATGTAAAGGCTACCTTTCATGAGAAGGAAATATGAGCTTCAGGAATCCTTGAGACAGTTCACACAAACGTGTGTGGTCCTTTCTCAGTTGCTTCAACAACAAAAAATAAGTACTATGTAATTTTTGTTGATGAATTTTCTTGTAAGTGCTAGATCTTCTTCATGCAGAAGAAAGATCAAACATTCTCTAAGTTTTGTGAGTTTAAGGCACTAGTGGAGAAAGGGTCGGGGAAGCAAGTGAAGGTTCTTAGGAATGATAATGGTAGGGAATACATCTCTAAGGAATTCAAGAACTTCTATAGAAAAGAAATAATTTGAAGAGAATTCATAGAGCCTCATAACCCACAGTAGAATGGGGTCACAGAGAGGAAGAATGATCATAATTGGATCAAGGACCTAAAGATTAGCTCAAAATTAAAAGTTATAGGATTGGGTTGAAACTAATATGGTTGCATAGGTCTTGTCTTCCTAATTCTGGAGCTGCAAATGGTTCAAAAAATGGACACCGTATGAAGAAGTTATTGCACTTTGAATGCTGAGTGGGTACGACGGAGCACAGAGGGGCCAACCCTCCTCCCATGGAACCTCATCATATGACTAGTGTGGGAGCTTATTGTTAAGAGCCCTTAAGGAGCCTAATATCAGGTTTAATATTTAATTAATCTTCAGTTAAGTGGAGTTTAATATGGCAGATATTCTGGAGGCGCTCCCAAATTTAGGTGGAATTCCACTTTTAGTGGAGTTAACTGGTAGTTTCCCCACATTTAGTGGAGGAAATTGGGGAAAAGTTGTTTTGGTCATAACTCTATCATTATTGAATGAAACTAGATGGAATTTTGATCAATTTTGTGTCTCTTCAACCTCATTAAAACTTCAAGATATGTTTCAGGTTGAATGGAGGTGATCTTCCGAGGATCTTGCTTCAGGGAAGATGAAGGAGCCATTAGGGCCACCATGAGAAAAATTCAGTTTGAGGCCTAACCAGGGGAGTTAGAGTCACTTTTCAGAGTTCCAATAGGATAAATTGGATAATTAATATGTTTTGAATCTGATTAAATGATTTCTAGAGCCTGTAGAGAGCATTAGAAAGCCAAAAAGCTTCATTTAAGTTCCAGAGGCCATTTTTTCCTGCTTTTTCCAGCAATAGTGTAGGGCCTAGACAGTGGAGATAAAGACTATTTGCAATGAACCAGTGGTCATTATTGACTAAAAATTTTATTTTGAATCTAATGACAGAGGTTTCAAAAATTTTGGATAACTTCTAGATGTTGAAAACTCAGCAGAGAGGTTTTCTTTGACCGGAGTGCTAGGGGGTGCCAACAGTGTATGGAGGCAAAACCAGAGTAGCTAGAGGCCGTTTCTGATGAAAAAATAGTCGAAATTGGCTAATTAAGACCTTTTGGAACCAATGGAAGTGGTTTCAAAACATTTTGAGAACTTATTTAGCTCGAGAAGTTGATGGGAAGTTTTGGGCAGCCCTCGGCAAACTATGGAGGATAGCCTATTTGGGAAATGCAGTGCTCAATTTGAGAAATTTAATAGTTGGTAACTGATGTCTGATGTGTATTATATATATAAGGAGTTTTTTTAGTGATAGAAATAGAATTATAATGGATTTTGTGCCATTTAGAAGCTCAGAGTAGCTTAGTGCACCGACAAAAGGAATCGTGTCAACAAGAGCCTAAAGCTGTTTACAAAGTTCAGAAAACCAATTGAGGGATATTTATGGTATTTTTAGTCCTTTGGATCATTGTTTCATTCATTGGAATTAATTATTTTCTTGTAAAAAAAATTATCATAATCCCAAAGAGCTGAGTCATGATGACAAAGCTCAAAGGAGACGTAGCCCACGATATTTCGGGTGAACTCCTAGATTAAAATTGTTGTTGTGTTTGAATAATTATTTGATGAATTATGTTGCTATCATAAATGTTAGAAAAAATGAATTTAAGGCAGATAAACAGTAAAAATTCATGGGAAGTTTTGGGCAGCCCTGGGCAAACTATGGAGGATAGCCTATTTGGGGAATGCAGTGCTCAATTTGAGCGATTTATCAGTTGTTAATTGATGTCCGATGTGTATTGGATACACTATGAGTAGTTTCAGTGACAAAAATAGAATTCTGAGGGATTTTGTGCCATCTAGAAGCTCAGAGTAGCTTAGTGCACCAATAGAAGGAATCGTTTCAACAAGAGCCTAAAGCTGTTTACAAAGTTTGAATAGCCAATTGAGGGATATTTATGGTATTTTCAGTCCTTTGGATCATTTTTTTATTCATTGGAATTAATTATTTACTTGTAAAAAAACTTACCATAGTCCCAAAGAGCTGAGTCATGATGAAAAAGCTCAAAGGAGACGTAGCCCACGAGATTTCGGGTGAGCTCCTTGCTTAAAATTGTTGTTGTGTTTGAATGATTATTTGTTGCATTATGTTGTTTTCATACATGTTAAATTACAACAATAACAAATGAAGTTAAGACACATAAAAAATAAAAATTCATACACTACTTTCAAGTGAATAATTCCGCAAAATTGTCAAGTACAGGCTAGATCATTTTAATTAAAACTGAGTGGTAGGTTCTTGAAATACATACAAGTTATCCAAAACATTTTTAGATCCGGTTGGTATCAGAGCACTTGGTTGCTTGATTGACATAGCAGTTTCTTGCTTGTATGGCTTGAAAGGTGTTTAAACAGTGTAAAATATTGATTGTTTTACTATTTGCAAAGTGATTGTTGTTTGAGTTTGCTTGAGATTTGGGGATAGCTACTGATTAGCTATGTCTTGGAGAGAAAAAAAAAAAGAAAGAGTTGAAGGCTTTTTCCTTACCCCAAAGTACCTTATGGTTAACATTGGAACACAAACCCTCTTGACATTTGTTTGTTAAGAAGCTCTTGGAGTTTGTTTGTTATTTGGCTGCTTGAATAAGAGTTTGTCTCTACAGCCATTTGGTTAAAAAATATTTGTCATTTGTTTTTAAATCTTTGAGAACTTTGTTGAAGTTCCTTTTTTTCATTGACATCATAATGACAACTTCTACAAGTGAATATTCCTCATTCACAATATTCTTCGATGATGATTTGAAGCATGACTTTATTATAGTGAAGGACATGGTGAAAATTCTATTTGAGGATAGAAGAGAAAGCGATGAAATTCATGAACAGTTTTTTGCCATGAAGCAAGAGAAGGAAGAAATTCTTCAAATATTGCATGATATGGAGAGGCAACTCCATCAAGCCCAAGAGGATTTTCCCAAGAAAATTCGTGAGGAAGATGTAATCCATTCTAATTTGTCTTCAGTTTCCTCTTTAGAAAGATGTGTTGGTTCTTTCGAAAAACATACAAGAGGTATAGGGTCCAAATTAATGAATAAAATGGGATATGAAGGCAAGGGATTAGGCAAGCATGTACAAGGCATGGTTGAACCTATTTTGGTTGAGGAAAAACCCAAGAATCTTGGTCTTGGTTATGTGCAATTTAATGGTGAAAACTCCAAAGCCATGAAAACATGTGAGGCAAATTCAAAGAGAAATTTTGTTCCAAGTTCTAAGATGCAAATATGTCAAATTTGTTTCAAATATGATTTCCATTGCTTTAATCCTTTGTTGCACCAAGAAGATGGTAGACATGCAGCTTATGGTGAGCATGCAATTTTAGACAGTTTTAAAGGCAAGAATGATGATGTTAGTCTGCAAATGAAAGCTATAGCCTCTACTAGTTCATATTCTCATGAAGACAAAAAGGATGAACATTCAAAGTATCACAAGAGGTATAAATCTTCTCATGATCAATTTGATTGTGTTTCTGCAAGGCATGATAATTTTGCATACTTAAATGGAAGAAAGATTTGTTGTACATATTGTGGTGGATTTAACCATGTTGTTTCAAGATGCTGGATGAGGAAGAAAACATACAGGAAGTAGATGAGGCAAATACAAATTTCAAATAAGGTGAATAATATTTGCACATTTTTCCAAAATAAGGGACATGATGTCTCTCACTGTTGGACTTTGCATCCAACTAGTCGTCCAAAGCAGCAAGAGGACATAAATATTGGTGCAAGTGGAACTGCGAATTCCATTATTGATGTGAAAATGGAAGATCCACATGAGGAAGAGTTGCAGCAGTAAAAGTCTCCATGGAGGTGGCTTGGAAAGAAGTGGATGGACTTCTTAAGACAGTAAGAAATAATCCTTGGTACATATGCACATTTCGGTTGTATGCATGTATTTTTGTTGAAAATTTTGATGCAAGATTGCATTTAAATGCAGTTCAGTTGAAGGAATTTGTTTGTTGTTGCAAAATTTCACCATGGAGGTGTAAAAGATGAGTATGATACTCACTTACTTTGCAGCAATATCTTTTATTTCAGCTCTTTGGCCACTCACATGTTTTTGGGATTATGTACTTGTTGGTACTTGAAAGGAAGAATTGAAGGTGTACATGTGCATGGAAGTTGTACGTGTAAATAGCGAACTATAAATAGGTTCATTGTACATTGATACATGAAAATGTGTTTGTCAAGATGTATCATGTTGTTTATCGACTTGTGTCGATTGTGTCGCACATGTTTTTCGACTTGTGTCGATTGTTTTGCACACTTTTTACATTGATTTTGTGTCAATTGTATAACACATTTTATGAAGACTTGTTGTTGATGTTGCATGTTGCACGACTTATGTTTGGGCCACCTTGGATCATTGATCAAGGAAGAAATGTTCAGGTTCCTTCTGCAAATTTCTCACCAATTTTTTTTTGAGAGAGTGCAAGAAAGACAAATCTTGACAGGAGGATAAGCGCATCGAGGAAGGGAAGTGTGAATTGTTTTCTAGTTGTGGTTAAAAGTCACTAGCCATGCAAGGAAAGTGTTTGGAGGCTAAAGAGAAGAGGGTGTAGTGCTCTCATTTTCTATACAGATTAATTTCAGTAGTCCAAGAGAGCTTTTGGGGTCCAAAAGCTTCTCATTTGGGAGGTGTGATCAGAATTGGATCAAGGACCTAAGGATTAGGTCAAAATTCAAAGTTACAAGATTGGGTTTAAACCATGATGGTTGCCTAGGTCTCTTCTTCTTGATTCTAGTGCCACAAATAGTTTGAAAAATGGACACCGTATGAAGAATTTATTGCACTTTGAATGCTGAGTGGGTCTGGCAGAGCACGGAGCTGCCAGCCCTCCTCCCATGGAACCTCATCATATGACTAGTGTGGGAGCTTAATGTTAAGAGTGCTTAAGGAGCCTAATCTCAGGTTTAATATTTAATTAAGATTTAGTTAAGTGGAGTTTAATATGTCAGAGATTCTGGAGGTGCTCTCAAATTTAGGCAGACTTCCACTTTTAGTGGAGTTAACTGGAAGTTGCCCAACATTTAGTGGAGGAAATTGGGGAAAAGTTGTTTTTGTCATAATGCTCTCATTATTGAACTAAAGTGGATGAAATTTTGGTCAATTTTGGGTCTCTCCGACCTCCTAAACACTTTGCGATAGGTTTCAGGTCGAATGGAGGTGATATTAAGAGGCTTTTGCTCCAGGGAAGATGAAGGAACCATCAAGGCCACCATGAGACACATTCAATTTGAAGCCTAACCAAGGAAGTTAGAGTCCTTTTTCAGAGTTCCAATAGGCTAAATCAGATAATTTAGATGTTATGAATCCAATGAAATGGTTTTAAGAGCCTGTAGAGAGCATTAAAAGGACAAAAAGCTTCATTTAAGTTCCAGAGGCCATTTTTTCCTGCATTTTCCAGCAACAGTGTAGGGCCTAGCCATGGGAGCTAGAGAATATTTGCAGCAAAAAAGTGGCCAATATTGATTTAAATTTGATTCTAAATCTAATGATAGAGGTTTTAGAAAGTTTGGATAACTTCTAGAGGTCGAAAACTTAGCAGAGAGGTTTTCTTTGACCCTAGTGCCAAGGGGTGCCAACAGTGTATGGAGGAAAAACCGGAGTAGCCAGAGACCATTTTTGATGAAAAAATAGTCAAAATTGGCTATTTCAGATGTTTCTAAACCAATGGAATTTTTTTCATAACATTTTGAGAGCAAGTTCATCTCAAGAAGTTGATGGGAATTTTTCGGCAGCCTTGGGAAAACCGTGGAGGATAGCCTATTTGGGGAATGCAGTGCTCAATTTGAGCGATTTGTCAGTTGGTAATTGATGTACGATGTGTATTGGATACACCAGGGGTGTTTCTAGTGATAGAAATAGAATTATAAGGGATTTTTTGCCATTTATAAGCTTAGAATAGCTTAGTGCACCAACAGAAGGAATCAGCCTAAAGATGTTTACAAAGTTTGGACAACCAATTGAGGGATATTTATGGTATTTTCAGTCTTTTGGATAATTTTTTTATTCATTGGAATTAAGTATTTAGTTGTAAAACAACTTACCATAATCCCAAAGAGCTGAGTCATGATGAAAAAGCTCAAAGGAGACCTAGCCCACGAGATTTCGGGTGAACTCCTAGATTAAAATTAATGTTGTGTTTGAATGATTATTTTTTGCATTATGTTACTGTAATACATGTTAAATTACAGCAAGAATAAATGAATTTAAGACACATAAACAGTAAAAATTCATACATGACTTTCAAGTAAATAATTCCGCAAAATTGTCAAGTACAGGGTACACCATTTTAATTAAAACTAAGTGGTAGGTTCTTGAAATACATACAATTTATCCAAACCATTTTCATATCAAAGAACAGAACTATTTTGGGTACAGCATGAGCGATGATGCATGATCAAGGCTTACCGATGCATGTATGGGCGGAATCATGAAATACAATGGTACATGTGTAAAATTGTTGTCCTGATAGAGTACTTGGCATGAGTACACTTGAAGAGGCTTTCACTGGTAAGAAACCTGATGTTTCACACTTAAGATTTTTGGTTCATCTGTTTATGTGCATGTGACCAAGGATGCTAGGAAGAAGCTAGAACCAACAGCTGAGGTTGGGATTTTTATGGGGTATACTGAAACACCCCATAATTATCGGATGTATTTTCCAAATAGAAGAATAATTGTTATGCGATGGGATATAAAATTTGATGAGGAGAAATCCATGTGGTTGTCCCTTGAGAGAGAGAAATGATTTCATGTAGAGGAGGAATTGTTGGTTCCTAAGGATGAGTCTCAAGATGTGGATCAGCCACATGAGGAGGTTCATGGAGTGGAGGAAAACACTCATGTAGATCCATCCATCGGAAATGGCAGAAGGTGTACCACGGAAGTTGATATATTGAGACTTGATGTTGCAGAGAATGTAGGAGCCCCTACTTCACAGCGCATCCAGAGATAGTCTCCTGACTGGTTTACTGGATACATGGCTCTTATGAGTAAATTTATTGTGACTGAACCATCTTCCTTTCAAGAAGTAGTGCAACAACCAACTTGGGTTGATGCAATGGTGGAGGAGTATGAATCCATTGTCAAGAATAGTGCATGGGAGATAGTCCCAAGACTAGTCAAAAAATCAGTGGTTGGATCGAGATGGATCTATAAGTTAAAGCAAGATGTAGATGGGAATGTGGAGAAATATAAGGCCATATTTATGGCCCCGGGATTCTCACAGATCGAGGGGAGAGATTATGATGAGACTTTTGCACCTGTTGCAAGGTAGGCTTCCATAAGATCCATCCTTGCACTCTCAGCTCAAATGGGCTGGTGCATTCATCAGAAGGATGTGAAAATTGTGTTTCTCAATGGGATCATAGAGGAAGAAGTGTACATAGAGAAAAATGAAGGTTTCAAAATCTTCAATAGTGAGTCGCATGTGTATAGTCTCAAAAGAGCAATGTATGGCTTAAGCAAGCACCCCGTGCTTGGTACACTCGGATAGACAACTATTTCACCAGATTGGGCTTCACCAAATGTGAAGCAGATGCAAACTTGGACTAGATTGTGGTTGACGGTAAGCTATTGATTATTGTTCTATATGTTGATGATCTAATTTTGACTAGTGATGAGCAGCTGATACACTCATGCAAGGAGGATATTGCAAGGGGGTTCTAAATGAAGGACATGGGACTCCTTGATTATTTCCTTGGATTTGAAATATGGCAGTAGGATGGTGAAATTTTTGTGTCTCAAGGAAAGTATGCAAAGGAGATACTGGGTAAGTTTAAAATGGAGAGCCACAAACTCATGGATACTCATCTTCCTAGAAATTGGAAGAAAGAGGATGCTACTTCTGGAGAGGTAGTGGATGCTACTATCTACAGACAGTTTGTGGGTTCACTAATGTATTTGGTGAACACGAGACCAAACATTTTCTACGTAGTTAGCCAGCTGAGTCAAGCTATGGTTAGGCCTACCAAGCTCTTTTGGAAGGCAGGGAAGCATGTCCTGAGATACCTGAGGGGCACATAAGAGTATGGTCTATGGTACAGACATACAGAGGGAGTGAAGTTGCATGGCTTCATGAATGCAGATTGGGCTGACTGTCCATTAGACAGAAAGAGAACATTAGGAGGGATCTTTAGCATAGGATTGATAGGAGTTTCCTGGTATAGCAGGAGGCAACAATCTGTGGCACTCAATTCAATGGAAGCGGAATACATTGCCACTAGTCAAGCTACATGTGAGGCTACTTGGATGAGAAAGATCTTGTTTGGCTTGCTTGGTTCTCATATGGATCCGACAATGATTCATTGTGATAATCAGAGTTGCATTAAACTCTCGATTAATCATGTGTTTCATGATAGGTCCAATCATATAGATATCTAGTACCATCATCTCAGAGATTGTGTGTATAAAAGGATAATTTTGCTTCAATATATTCTCACGGAAGATTAGGATGCAGATATTCTGACAAAGGCACTCAGTAGGAGAAAATTATAATACCATAGAGACAAGATCGGGGTGAAGGATAATCCCTTTCTTGTTGACAGGAAACATTGAGATTTAATAAGAAAATTTTAGCACCCATGACTAGTTGAATTAAGCACCCAGACTAGGGTGGGGCCCACAGTGCTATTTTTGGGTGCGTATCTATTTTGGTTATCCCTTAATTAAGATGGACATTAAACTGTAATCTATTCTCAATGTGGACTTGAATCAATTAAATGAAAGTGAAAAATTATGTTAGCTAGTGGATTTCGAGTTAGAGGTAGTTAGCGAAGCATGCAAAGTAATTATAGTTGTAATAGAGTTCAAGGTGCAGTGGTGCATTAGTTAATGCAAGTTTTAAATATTTCAACTCAGTTAAGTGAGTTAAAATCAGTTGTGCTAGTTGTAGCTGAAGATACACTAGTGAGAGATATAGTGAATAAAATATTAATTAAATCACAATCAGTGATCTCACATGAAAATGAGGATTTAATATTATTAGTTGCATGCATGTCAGATCCAGTGGAGACCCATTTGAGTTCTAGGTGAGAGGGAAGTTGATTATTAGTTGTAGGATTACTGGGTTGCACACATGCAACCAAAAACCCATTGGAGTGCCCATGCTACTTGCACAGTCAAGGCACACAAGAATTCATATATTTTATGGATCTACACCATTAGGGATTGCACAAGCAAGGAAGATTGTCTGGAGAATGAGAATTGGCTATGTGTTGGTCAGTTTTTCATATGAAAATGTGAGACAATTAGCTGAGTACTGGAGGGCTCTTGTGAGAATATTTTTGTATGTAATTGTTTCGTGATCCATGTTGAATATAAAATAGAATATAGTGGGGTTTTTAGCTGTAAGCTTTACCCAGGAAATTATCTTTGTTGTGTGTGATTGATCTTTCTTCATGTTCATGTGATTAGCGATTGTGTTTTTTAATTCCGAAAAATATTTGTAGAAGCGATTCAATATTTAACTTTAGTACATTGTTAGATCGGGTGAATCCAAGATATAAATGAATGTTGTATAATTTCTATAATTTTATAGCTGAAGGAGGAAACAGTGACACATGGCACGTCGTACAACTTCGATGTACTAAACCAGTCCATAATTAGGTCATTGCGAGAGATTAGGCATAAATTTGCCTTGAAGAATCCCAATCAGGAAGACTTGTGGCATTGGAAAGAAGATTCAGAGGGATACTAAATGACAGAAGATAAAATCTTGGGGATCTGAAATTCCAGAGATACGCCAGTTTCAATATCGAGCTCCTCAAAAGCAAGAAAAAGGTGTGTATTTTGTATTTTCAAATGGCATAAGGCTTGTTTGAAAAATCAATTTGAAGTGATTCCAAGGGCATATTGAAGCATAGATATCAGTATTGAATTCTAAAATGGCCCCTAAAATGGTTAAGCCTTCAGAAGGATCTACTATGGCTCATGAAGAGGAATAAGTGCAACACGATATATCAAAATTACAAGACCAAGTGCACCAAATCTCACTCTCGCAAAGAGCAAGAAAAAAAGAAATGGAAGTTTTGAATAAAGTCATGGAAGCTAAGATCGATGGTTTGAAGAAAGGCGTGGAAGCTAATATGGATGGTTTGAAGAAAGGCATGGAAGCTAAGATGGATTTTTATAAGAATGGCATGGATTACATGGAAGCTAAGATAGATGAAAAAATGAAAGACAACATGGAAGACGTGAAGAATGATCTAAAAACAGACATGGAAGGTTTGAAGGAAGGTTTGACAAAGTTGATACAAGAAATTATTCCTAATGGTGAAAAGGTAGTATAGGAAACTCATGATGAGAAAAAAATAAATGCTAATCATGATTTCATAAACTCTAATGTTGGATTGAAGACCCACCATATTCCGAAGATCGATATGAGAAAGTTTTATGGCAAGGATCTTGTAACATGGATACTACATATGGAGCAATATTTTGATCTCCATAATGTGCAAAACACACAAAAGTTACGCATTGCAACTTTACATTTATATAAAAATACATTTGTATGGTATCGATGGAATTACTCTCGTAAAAAAATTGTCACTTGGTCAATTTTTAGGGAGGAAATGATAGCACATTATGAGGATACAAAGAGAAAAACCTTCTTTATCCAATTGAGAAATCTCAAACAAAAGGGTTCAATGGTGCAAGAAATTGAGGAGTTCCAAAAATTGAATATAAAGGTAATTGATATTCCAGAGGAACACAGGATTGATGCCTTCATAGGGACTTTAAAGGATAACAACCAACATGAGGTTTTCCTTTGGGAACCTAATCCATTGGAGAAGGAATTCAGGTTGGAAAGAAAAATTGAAAGTAAATTTATGGCGACAAGGAAGCCTACCACTGACATCTATAAAGATGTAAGTGTTTCTACTCCTAGACTTCTACAACATACAAGGTTTACACCACAAAAATTGGAATAAAAAATATCAAAAGGACTTTGCTACAGTTTTGATAGAAAATACGCTAAATTTCATAAGTGTGCTGAGAATAAATTATTTTACACAAATTTTGAATAGGAGGAATAAAATGAACAAGAAACTTCAAAAGAAGAGGATATACACCAGGAACCAACCCTATATAAAGAAGAAATGAGCCTGACCATATCCTATAATGCACTGGCAGGAATTAACACTCCTCAAACTCTCAAGATAGAAGGACATATAAAGAAGAAAAATGTAATAGTGTCGATTGATTCAGATAGTACCCATACTTTTATTCATTGTAAGGTAGCCAAGGAATTGAATTTATTCCTATACCTAGCACCATAGTTTCAAGTGATGGTTGCAAATTGAGGGACTATAAATTTCTCTACAAAATGGCATAATATCAAGCTAACCATGGGGGAATATGTATTTAATAGTCTAATGATTTCCATTCCAATGGGAGGTGCTGATGTTGTACTAGGAGTACAATGGTTACATTCTTTAGGGACGATAACTTTTAATTTTCAAGAACTTTTCTTGAATTCTTTTTTGGAAGGAAAGGAAGTTGAATTACGGGGTATCGCAGGGAATATGGGAAATATAATAAGCTCTAATTTCATGACAAAGCTTCTAAAGAAAGAAAAATATGGTGTAATTGCACAATTATGCTCACTAGAAGTTCCAACATCAAAATCATATATTTCTCCAAATATCCAAAATTTCTTAGACAATCATTCCTAGGTGTTTGAAACTCCCAAACGACTCCCAACTATTTGTGATCATTATCATGCTATTCATTTGATTCCAGGAAGTTTTCCTCCAAGCATTAGGCCATACATATATCCTTATGTCCAAAAAAGTGAAATTGAACGTATGATTACAGAAATGTTAGAGGCTGGTATAATTCAACCTAGTTAAGATTATTTCTCTTCTCCAGTAGTATTGTTGCACAAGAAGGATGGATCATGGTGCATCTGTCCATATTATAGGGAGCTCAATATTCTCACTCTTAAATATAAATTTCCCGTTCCTGTGATTGATGAATTATTTAATTAATTACATGCTGAAATTTATTTTACCAAGTTGGATCTTCATTCAAGATATCATCAAATTAGAATTAAGACTGAAGATATTATGAAAACAACATTTCTAACTCATGAGGGCTAGTATGAATATTTTGTCATGCCTTGTGGCCTTACCAATGCACCTTCTAAATTTCAAGGGCTGATGAATTCCATTTTTAAACCATTCCTTAGAAAATTTGTGTTATTTTTTTTGATGATATAATAATCTACAGTCGGCCTTGGAAGGATCATGTTGAACATGTTCACAGGGTGCTCAAACTATTGGAAGAGAAAAAATTATATGAAAAAACCTCCAAATGTTTCTTTGGATTACAAGAGGTGGAATATATGGGTCATATTGTATCTCAGGATGGTGTTAAGGTAGACCCTAAAAAAATTAAAGCCACTAAGGAATGGAAAGTCCCCACAACCATAAAATAGTTGCGAGGATTTCTCAGGTTAATAGGGTATTATCACAAGTTTGTTAAGAATTATGGGAGAATAGAAACACCTCTAACAACATTATTGAAGAAAGATGAATTTCATGGACTCTTGAAGAAACTAAGGATTTTTAACATCTTAAAGAGGCAATGTGACTAACACTAGTCTTAGCTATGCCAAACTTCACAAAAAACTTTATTGTGGAATGTGATGCCTCGGGAAATGGAATTGGTGTTGTTTTAATACAACAAGGAAGACCCATTGCTTTTGAAAATCATCCAATCAAAGGAAAGTATTTAGAGAAATCTATTGATGAGAAGGAAATGTTAGCAATACTACATGCACTAACGAAATGGCGACCTTACCTAACAGGAAGACACTTCAAGGTAAAAAATGATCATGATAGTCGTAAATACCTTTTGGAAAAAAGTTTATCTTTAGAAGAGCAGCAAAAATGGGTCACAAAGATGCTGGGTAATGACTTTGAAATCATCTACAAAAAAGAGAAGCTAAATGTTGTTGTAGATGCACTCTCAAGAAAGGACGAGGATGTGGAAGCATTTCCTTGTGCCATTTCTATTATCCAACCAAATTGGATAACCAAAGCAAGGGAGGAATGGAAGAATGACAAAGAAGTGTGGACACTCATTCAAAGGTTGAAACAAGATCCCAATACATCTAATACATTTAGTTGGAAAAATGATTCCTTATGGTACAAAGATCACTTATATATTTGTAAGAATTCCCAACTAAAAAAAACATATTCTTTTGGAGTTGCAAACCTCTACCGTAGGAGGACATAGGATTTTTAAAAACTTACCATAGGGTGAAGAAAGATTTTTTTTGGGATGGCCTTAAATCTGATATTCAAAAGTTTGTGGCAGAATGTTTGGTTTGCTAGAAAAATAAAGTTGATAAAATTAAGACCCCAGGTCTGCTACAACCTTTACTCATTCCAAGTCAACGTTGGGAGGAGGTTTCAATGGATTTTATCATAGGTTTACCTAAGTCTGAAGGACAGAGTGTCATCATGGTGGTAGTCGATAGAATTACCAAGTATGCACACTTTTGTGCATTATCTTATCCATTTAAATCAAGTACAGTTGCTATTGTATTTATGGAAACAATTCAAAAGCTACACGGAAACCCAAAGATTATTGTAAGCAATAGAGATCCCATTTTCATTGGAAATTTGTGGATGAAATTATTTTCTTGTTTGGGTACTCAACTAGCTCAGAGCTCATCTTATCACCCTCAATCTAATGGAAAAAATGAGATCGTGAAATTTTTTTTGGAAGGATATATTCGCTATTTTGTATATGATAAAAAAACAAAATGGGTCAAGTGGCTACCTCTAGTTGAATGGTGGTATAACACTTCCTTCCATACTGTAGAAAAAATGACCCCATTTATGGCACTTTATGGATATCATCCACCATCCATCACATCACCTTTAAGAGAAAATTATTAGGTTCAAGTAGTGGTAGATCGCATCGAGCATAAACAACAAGTTCTCCAACTCTTAAAGGATAACCTAAATTTTGCACAAAATCAAATGAAACAACAAGCATATCAACATCGAAGTGAGAGAATTGTTGATGTAGGAGACTGGGTATTTTTACGGCTACAACCATACAAACAAATGTCCCTCAAACAAGCTAATAAGGATAATAAATTATCTCCAAAGCACTATGGTACTTACAAGGTGCTGCAAAATATTGGTACTATGAAATACAAATTGGATCTTCCTGCTTCTTCTCGAGTGCACCCAGTTTTCGATGTTTCATGCTTAAAGAAGGTTATAGGCAAAAAAATTCCAGTTCAAACAATATTACTAGAACTTCATGAGGAAAGAAAAATCATATTGGAACCTGAAGCAGTCATGGAAACAAGAACTCGATAGATACAAAATCGATCAATTTCAGAGTGTCTAATCAAGTGGAAGAACTTACCCACTGAAGATTCCACAAGGGAGGATGAGAATTTTATACAGAAGCATCCAAAGCTACTCAAGCGTTGAGGAAAAAAACATTTTTATTGGAGAGGGGCATGTTAGGTCCCTATATAACTAGTGTAGTCCCTTATTATTGTTAGTGTAGCCCCCTTATTGTTATTTTTCTACCCCTGTAGTCCCAATATTGTTATTATTGTTCCCCATAGAACCCCACTTTTTTTTATTTTTGTGCCCTTAGATTATTATTGTTAGGTCGGATAGGATTATATTGTGACCCCATGGACTCCTATATATAGAAAGGAAGATTTTTCATTTGAATCATCCAAGAATTGTTGATTTATGTAATGTAAAGGAGGTTTCCCCCTAGAAGTGGTCGATTTCTAAGGCACTGATCTCTCTTTTCTTCTATTTTTGGAGCTAGTTTCATAACATCCAACGCCCTTTTGAGGCCTCTTGTCTTTGGAATTCTTGGATGTGTTTCAGTTTCCATATCCTACATTTGATCAAAATCTATGACCTGCTTACCTTTACCTTTATCTACCTCTAGTTCTGTCTTGGGTTTTATTTGTAACATATGCTTTACCTTCAATTGAAAATCATCCCACTATAGGAAAGTAATTTGAGAATTATCAATTGAGAAGATCCTCCTCAACTCTATTATTTCCTCATCTTACTCTCTAATGATCTCCTTAGTTGATTTTATCTCAACCTGCTCTGCATCTCATCCTTCACTGGTGCTGATTCACTATGTTGGTGCAAAGGTGTTTAATATTGATGCATAAGAGGATGCTCCTCCATTTCACTTTGTTCAACAATGGTGTCAAGTGTAAGCACACTTTTGATAGATTTAGGTGCAAATACATATCTCTTCCCCTTATCATAGGTATGAGTAAACTAAACAAATCTAGGAGCCTTTGAAATCTGAATTTTCATGCTATAAGATCCAACCTCCATTAGTTGTGTTGATAGTGATGGTGATGATGTGCTATGCATGACATGAGGGCTAGTGGTAGGTGTTGCTGCTACTCTTCCCATGAAGGTTTCCCAAGTCATGTTGATGGATGAAAGGTGATGTAATACAATGAGCTTGACCATACCATGATGAAAAATACTAGGGCGATGATATTGTTTTATACTCTGAACATTCTTGGTCATCTTAATCAAACTCCTGTACAAGTAATGTGGAAAATCAAGTGTTTTTATAGAGGTGAAATGCATCAACAACCTGATATGATATCTATACAACATGGAAAATATTCCTTCACATGTGAAATACTTCATTATTAACATCATCAAAGGAGCAAATTTGTTTCAGAGGTAAAGGGAAGAGATAATTTGGTTCCTCTCTAGCATGAGGTTTGACAAATTGTTTGTACTCTTCAATGTCTAAGTCCATGCCCTTGAACAAATTCTCTTCATGACAAGGAATACCTATTGCTGAAGAAATCAGGTCTGCTGATAAGTTCAACTCTACACCTACAATGATGATGTTTCTCATGTTGAAACTTGTGGAAAATAGGCTTTTAAGTTGAATATGATATCCTTCCTCCACGAGCTTCTCACAGAACCTCAAACATCCAGTCCTTTCAAAACATCTTTTGGACAAGGTTGAAGCATTGATTTCATGCATGGTGAAATGTTATAACCTAAGGTGGCACCATGCCTTGAAGTTATTCTTCTCACTCTCCATCTTGTTTATCATTGAAACGATGAAAACCCTAGTGTGTTGATAGGATGGGTATGTGTAGTGAAATTTGGGAAAAAATGAGTCTAGGTATGGGGTAGGTTTAGAGGGTGAGATGAAGGGTTATGGAGCTAGGGAAAATTCTACAAAACATTTAGTAGATAGGGTTGCATGTTAGCTCCATGTTGCGAGTGAAATCAAGTGAAATGGATATGAGGAAGGTGGTTAAAACAAGGAAACACAGGAAATTTCCAATTTATCATTGTGAAAATTAGCTAGAATTTAGGGTTTCATGAGAATGACTATTATGGAGGTCATGGATGGTGGGAAATGATATTATGAGGTATATGGGAGGTGTAGGGTAGGGATATATGGTAGGGTTAGTTTTTATTCAATTGGAGTATTTCAATGACATGGAGAAGTGATGATATAGTGTAATATGGAGTGAGCATGAAAATAAATCATAAACTTAATAACTTGACTACATGAGGATATCAGAGTGATGAATTACTATTATGGGAGGTCCAAGGAGTAATTCCCACAAGCCTTGAGCTTTTTTGAATGAATTCGGAGCCAAAAACCTAAGTTTTTTCCTCCTTTCCTGAAGCGTAAGAACAATCCACAGAAGCATAACAATTGTTCTGAAATCATAGCAGGAGGCTATATAAGCATAAAATTGGGGTCGGAAAGCATACCAAGAGGCTAAAAAAGTGTAACAATAGGGCTTGGAAGCGTAAGAACTGTCCAGATGAAACGTATCAGGAGGTTATAGAAGTGTAACAAAGGAATCCCGAAGTGTAGCAAAGTGTTCTTGCATTGATTCTTTGCCTTGGTTTCGAACCTTTGACCACCTAAGGAATGAAAATGAAGTGATAGAGGAGCTATACCAAAAAAAAAAGGAAATAATGAGTTGGGATAAGCTTTATTTTGTCTTTTATAACCTTGAAATTAGGTTTTTTTGTTCTGTAGTGTAACAATAATACAAATTTTCCTTTTGAAACTTTTTGACATTTAAACACATTTTAAATAAGACAAGTTCTCTTATTTTAAATCCTAAGTATTCTAAATCCCTTTTAAATTCTTAAGAGTGAAATGAAGGATGATTTCCTTGTTTTGATGACAAAGTAGTCTATTTTCAAAGGCAGATGATGACACCTAGACAATAGACCTAGATGAGATGAAGTGAAATGACCCTAACTTTTAAATGTTAATGAATGAGATGAATTTTTAAAGTGATTATGGCCATGGGTAAGATGACGGAGAAACAATTTTTAGCTAGACACCTTCAGTGACCAAAATTATTTTTGAAAACTCGTTTGAAAAAGTAAAAATTTTGACCTATGACTTCTAGGAAACCAACTAAAATATTATTTTTATCACTAACATATTGACACTAACATTGGCTCCAGTTGGGGATGGAAGATCCTTTAGGAGGTGTCAAGAACACCGTAGATCAGGTAGCCTTACCATTGGGCAATGGTGTTAAAAATAGAAATTGGAACAACTTTGACAAACTTGAAATGATGAAGTAAATATGGAAATGAATTTGACTAGAAAAACTTACTTGAATCTGACTTGACAACTGACTGAAAAATTTCTAAAATTTTTGAAATAAAACATGAGCTGAATGTAGAAGTCTCATGGCCTTCTCCTCAAGCTTCAAAGTTCTGCAACAACTTCCTTATTTCATTTACATCAAATTGAAATGATATGTACAATGAAAGTGGATTTCATCTTCAATGATCAGGTAAGATAACGTTTGAGGAACCTACCATTGATTGGTCCTCCTAGAACTTCTTTCCCTTAAATATCCTCTAGTAAAAATGATTTATTATTTCTGAATGCAATGATATTGTAAGGACCTTTACATAGATTATCAAACTTTCCGTGCTTACCTTTGTCTTCATTCAAAGAATCCCATCGAAGAACAAAATTTCCAATATTAAAATCATCAACTTTGGTCTTCTTATAATAAATATTTTTTATTTTCTCGTGAAGCTTTGAAGTGTGACTGAAGACTTCATCTCTTGACTGTTGTAGATGGATCATTTGGCTGATTCTTCATTGGATATCATTTGGTTCACTGTCGATCTCTTGCAGAATTTTCATCACTGGTATAGCTAAAGAAGTAGGGAACTCCGTGTCAACATCATACATGAGCTGGAAAGGTGACATGTTTATTGATATCTTCGTGCTAACTCTATCTGCCCATAGAGCATTGGTGAACTTTTTGTGCAAATTTCTCTTGTTTTCTTGCAACATCTTCTTGATTATGTTCACCAAATATTTATTTGACGATTCAGCGAGCCTGTTGCCTTGAGGATACTATGTTGTAGAATGAGCAAGCCTAATGTGATACTTATCAAAAAATTCAATCATATTATTGGAATTAAAGGTGGTTGCATTGCCAGTAATGATTTTGTATAGACAGCGAAAACGAGACATAATATTGTTCTCTAAAAATTGAATAATGATAGTGTCAGTAGCTTTCCTCGTAGGGATGGATTCAATCCATTTAGTGACGTAATATGTGGAAGTGTGTATCCATGTATGTTGATCTGATGATGGAGGATGAATCTCACCAATGAATTCATGTCCCCATTGCTGGAATGGCGTTTGCACTTCAACTAGTTTTAAGGGAAAAGGAAAGAGCTTCCTCTTTCCCTAAAATATTTTACATTCATGATAACTCATGACCATTTTATAAACACCAGAAAATAGACTTGGCCAATAGAAAATTTCCCTCGAGATATTGTTAATTATAGTCTTCCAATAAATATGTCTGCCACAGTCACCTTTATGAAAATCAATCGTCACTTTTTCAACTTATCCTTCAACCATAAAATTCAACAGCATTCCACCCATGTCTTTCTAATAAAAGACATCGTTAAGGATGCAGTAATTAAGATCTCTCAAATTTAAAGATCTAGCCTTACTACTTGGCAAGCTGGGAGAAGGATTCAGGTGTTGAAAAACATGAACTATATCATCATACCAAGGCGATGAAGAAAAAAATTCAAATATATCAGGTAAGGTTTCAACCTCTTTCTCTTCAGATAATGCAACATTAAAATTAATGTCCAAATCATGTACGTTTGAAACCACCATAAGCTTTTCCAAGACTTGTACCTTGATCAGCTTTGTAGGCTTGATATCCAAGTCATATTCGAACATAGTAGTGATCCATTTACCTTGCCACCCTTCAGGATCATTCTGCATAAGCACACCTTTGACAACAACGTTTGGGACATATGCAATGACATGAGAGTGGAGAATATTGACTTGAAATTCCTTCAATGCTTTGACTAATGCCAAGGCCTATTTCTCAATGATGTTGTACTTCAAGGCTGCATCTATTGTGGTTCTACTGAAGAAGGCAACAACTTTCTCCATGTTCTAATTTTTCTTTTGAATAAGGACAACATTTAGATGTGCTCCGAGGAAAATGAAAAAAATGATAAAATGAAGTGCGTAATATGGAATAATAAGAATATGAGCATGAAATAAAGCCAATTTAACTTGATTGAATGAATTATGTGCCTCCTCATACCATTTTATTTCACTATATTTCTTCAACATATCAGTTATTTTCCTTAAGTGTTGAGCAAGATTAGGGAAAACCTTCTCAAAAAATTGATTCTCCCATTGAACGACTGAATTTAATTTTTACTCCTAGGATAGTCCAAGGTATGAATTAATTCAATCATTGAAGAATCTATCCTAATTCCATATTTTGATATGATATGGCCCAGTAATTTAGCTTCCTCCATAGTGAAAAGGATCTTCTTTGGGTTCAACGATATGACAAAACTTTCCACATCTCTAAAAAAAAAATTTCAAGTGCTGCAAGTGTTGCTCATCTGTCATGGAAAAATCAGTGATCTCATAAATATAAATGACCAAAAATACATCAATTTCATTGGAGAAAGAAATATCCATTGCTCGTTTAAAAGTTGCCCCTGCATTCTTCAATCCAAAAGGAATTTTTTGCATACATGAAGGTGCCCAATGGTGTTGTAAAGGTTGTTTTTTCCTGATCATTTGGATGAACTAAAATATGATTATACCCAGAGTATCTATCCATCAATGAAATAATGGAAGATCCAACTAACCTTTATAGAATATGGTCCATTTTTTGTAGTGGGTAATTGTCTTTCAATGACACTTTATTCAGATTTATGAAATCTATAAAGAAGAAAATTTCTCCTGTCTTCTTTCTCACTGGCACTAGATTAGACATCCAATTTGAAAAGAGAAGAGGAAATATAATACTAGTAGTAAATACTCTATTTACCTCCTTCTGAATGGAGGGAAACAACTTGGGATTCATTCTCCTTAACATATGATGGAAAGGTTTATGACCTATCTTTAAGGGAATTGTATGTTGGATTATACTCTTATCGTACACTTTCAAATTAGAATATTCCCAAGGAAATAAATTATAAAACCGAGACATAAGAGCTGTGTATTTACCTTTCATTTCTGCACTCAAGGATTTTGAAATTTTGACCATCTTTGGATTTTCCAGAGTGCCAAGATTGAGATATTCCACTCCCACTTATGTTGGTAGAATGGTCGGTTTGCATGCAAAATCATCTTGATCGAAAGGCTCCTCCAAAGGTACCAAACCTCTTGGAATGGCGTTGTCTTTCAGGTGAAGCACTTGCATCTCAGCGGCATGGAATTTTTGGTCATATTCATAGCACTGGTTATCCATTTATGAATTCACAAATTCCTCTTCTATCTATAAGAAGTTGGTGATTTGTTTATCATCTTGAAAGACCTGCCAACACTGAACATTATTTGGGACAACCAGTGTTTTAATTTTATCTCATACTTCTTATTAGGATACAATGGAATTTTTAACATGCTGGCTGAAGTATCAAGAAAATTGGCAATAACATTATTGTCCCTTGGGATCAACGACAAAGTATGTTGGGTGAAAGTCTTGAGGATATCTAACAATGCATTTCGTTAAGGTCGCATCCTTGGATTATTGGCCTAGTATTCCCCTTTGACTTGCTTTATTACTAGCTCAAAGTCACCATACAAATAAATATTCTTGGCACCTAACTTCTTGAGAATTTTCAGACCAACTATAAAAGCCTCATACTCAGCTTGACTATTTGAACAATCGAAAGCCAACTTATAAGAGGACATTTGAACATTGGGAGGAATTTTTAGTGACTGATTTATAGGTTTGTGGATCCACACTCCAATGGCAGCCCCTTCTTTACCCAAAGCTCCATCGAATTCCATGGTCCACAAACTACTTTCTTCATTAGGAAGATGCAAATCATATTACTGAACTTTACTTTTTTCTTGAGAGAGTTTTGTCGTAACATAAATTTATATTTATTTCACTGTTATTACCACTTGGAATCTTTTCATGAATTTCTACATTTTCTATTTCTAAAACATAATTTGAAAACTCATAATTTTCTGCATTTTCTTCAATAAAAACTTCAAAAGATGGTGAAAATTCATCATTGAATAAGATAAAGGACTCTAAATCTGTGTGGATACAATGTATGGAATGATTATTTGTTTTTTCTTAGCTACTAATCATGTGCTTCATTTTACTTTCTCGATATATTTTCCTAAGTTTCCCAAAGATGGGAATGGTAGCATATCAAAAGTCAAGTTGTAAGGTACCAATAAGCTTCGCTCCACATGACCCAGAGAGAAACATTCCATATATGGGAGGTTTTTCAGCCACAACAACATCCATGAGAACATTCTTGGTTGGGATTTTCTCTAATGACACCACTAGATCCTTAATTAGGCCAAGAAATTTCGCCCTCCCTAAATGTATTGAATAAATATCATGATAAGTTCTTGTGATATCCAATCTTAATCTGTACATAATGGCCTTAGGCATGAGGTTTTGAGAGGCTCCGAAATCAGGCATGGCGTTATGGAGGATAAAATCATGGATTTCGAGGCTTATATAAAATGAGAGGCCTCATTATCTTCTAGATCACCATTAACAACAGTAACAAATAGAAGCTTAGGGTGATCATCACTCACATTAACCATGTCAAACAATTGATATAATCTAAGAAACTTAGCTACTTGAACTTTTTACTAATAATTCTTGACTATTTCAATTAGAGGAATGGAGACTTTCAATTTGGAAATTTCATTTTAAATATTAAAAAGAGCAGCATGTCTTTCTACCTCTTTGAATGTTGCATCTTTCCTTTCGGGCTGATATTTTTGTAAATTCTTCTTCTTCTTTCCCGCTTATTGGAATTATTTATCCTTTCTATGACTATTTGAGGAAGCTTCATTGAATTTATCATGATTATGAACAACATGTCCTTTGTCTTTACTTTGATTTGGAGTACCAGTTGCTTTATGATGAGCATCAACTTGGGCATTTTTTTTTTAATCTTGGAGGGTGTAGGAGCATTCATACTCCTCAAACCATACCGTCTCTGCAGTTGAGAAATATCATTTTGATATCCCCTCTAATCATCTTTCATCCGCACTGACAACATGTCATTAGTTGACAAGACATATCGTTGATCACCTGGTGCACAAATTTCTCTAGAAAATTGATCTTCTTCAGTGAGGAAAATATGTTGTCGATTTTCCTCAAATAAATGATTCTCACCAGAAATTTATTCTTCATTCTCTTCATTAGGGCCTTTAGTGTAGTTTTTCTTAAATGGAGTGTGCATTTTCTGTTGACTTTGTGGAACTTGACCCCTCTATTCCCTTTTCCTGATCTTGTACTAAGGCTGTTGATTTTGACCTTTGAAATTTGGATTTCTAATGGAGGGTTCAACTTATCTAATAGTGATGGACATTTTATCCATCATATTCTCCATGGTCTTGATCAAGGTGTCTAATTTTCCCTCGGATGAAGTAGATGTTTCCTCTTTGATAGTGGTTCTTTTCTCTGTCTTGATTTTAGAATTTTTGATGATTAAATTAGCTTCCATGCTCAATGTGTTTCTCTATATTTATTCAATAGTTGATGGAATTATTTCCATAAATTGATAGGCAATGTCAGGATCAAAACCATTAGGGTAATGAAGTAAAGAAAGGCCTGGAGGAGGCTTAATATTCTCAGGATTTGAATCATAGATTTTATTGAATCTAGCTGTAAAGTCTTCGACAAAATCATTGGGATTCTTTTTCAAGGAATTATACTCAGCTAGAATCTACAATGGATTCTTCTTCTATTCCCATTTCTCCATAAAAAATTCAATCAGTTGATGTGAATTACCTATTGAACCAACTGTGAGAGAGTGAAACCATTTCTTAACCTCTCCTGAGAAACTTTGTGCAATGATGTGCATATTGGCATATTCATTGTCGATCTCTTCAAGATCTATGAAATCAATCACTTTGGAAATGAGTTGATAAGAAGTAACCTCTGATGTTCCATCAAAAAGAGGAAGTATATGACCATAGTTCTCAGGTAGTGAAGTGAGTTGTAGAGGTAGGATCAACAAAGCAAATATGGCCATGAATAATGCAGGAGGTGGTGGAGGTGTTGATAGAGTCAAAAATTTCAGAGGTAATGATGGAATTAAAGGAATATTTGATGATGTAGCAATATGATAAGGTGTAATGATAGGTGGTGAAGAAAAAGCCTGCTGCTGATATTGAAAATAAGCTATTTCTGAAGATTCTTGAAACTTATCCACCAAGCCTTTAAGTTTGTAGAAATTAGACCAGACTTCATTATCAACATCAGAATAAAAAGACTCAAAAAATGGTGTAAAGGTCTTGAAATCGAAAGGATCAAATATATTTTCTGAAAGAAAGGTTTCAGACTTAGTCCTGAACAAAGATATTTCAGATTCTGAATTATAGAAAAAATATTCTAAAGCAAATCTTGTAGGCAAGGAATTTTATTTGACAAGTGGATGAATAGCTTTTCCAACCTTCCGAGACTTGGTTTTATTCTTTCTTAAAATAATATTAGGGTCATTCAAAATTGGTGAGGGATTTGGGTCTGGATTTGACCTAGTATGTCTTTTAGGAGCCAACTTAATATATGAATTTTTGACTTTGGCTCAAATTTAAGAGTTCAGCCTATTTTCAATGCTAGAGCTTATCACCTACGAGTCTAACTTTCATAGGACTAAAAAAATATTCCCAGTGAAATTTTATCTAGTTCTCCAGAAATGACGCCAAAATTTTTATCACTCTCACCAACTTACCAAGGTTGAAAATGGGATTGAAGAAAGGTAGCCGCAGACCAAGCTTTAGTTCATGTAGCTAGCCCTACAAGGACTAGAGAGGGCTCTCTTTTTTTCACTTTTTAGTCAAAGTAATGAATACATATATAATGATCTTAGGCTAGGTATGTAATATTAGTAAATAGGATTTTGTTTGATGTTTTAAGTGCTGGATAGAAAGGTCAGTGAAAAGGCTAAGTCTAGGGTTTTTAGGTTTGTATTTCAAGGTCAATTTGTAGAGAATGTGTGAGGCTAGATAGGTAGTTTGAAAGCATTCTTAATTGGACAATGAGTATAGGAAGAAGTGATGGAGATTCTGAATGAGCATTGCAGTGAATTCATTCATTTATAAGTAAATAGACATAGCATGTAAACCTTGTCTAAAATAGAGCATGAACAAAAATTATTTCTTCTTATAAAATTACAAGATAAACGCATGGAAATATGTATTTGAAAGAAGACTATATATCATTTAGCATGAATAGATAAAAATACATAAGAAGAAAAAATTCTCCAATGCATACCACAAGATTCTCAACACAATTTCTACAAATCTGTCGTTGATTTCATTCCAAAATGTTGTTACAATAGCTTTACTACAAAATAAGACTATCCAACCCCAAAAAAGACTAAATAGAGTCTAGTTATAGAAAATATGAACCATGAAACTTCATTAGGTCGAAATTCCATCCAAAATGTATCATAATACACAATATGAGTCATCTCCTAGATTCTAGGGAAGTTAGAAACCATTCCCTAATATTCAGCTAACTAGGAGTGTTTGTACCTTACATTAAATTACATATACCCTCATGATATGAGGCAAAAACCATCTCAATTACTCTAATTCCAACTCATAGGACAGAAAAACCTTGAATTTTTGACAATTTCTTATCTTGACAAGTGTCCTAAGGAATCTAATGTCGATATGTAACATTTCTGACAGAAGCATAGTAGACATTTGCAGCCACTTTTGATGCACTTTTAAGAGTCAAAATCCAATTATGAAAGAGCGGTCCACTAGACCTATTTTTCTAGTTTCCATAACATCTTAAATTTTTCAAAATGACCCATGGGAAGGCCTTGAAAAATCCGTTCTCCCAAGATTAATCCAAAAGCATAACAAGCATTCCAAAAAGGTGGCAGAAGCATAGAAAATGAGTGTTTTTTTGGACTTTCCTCTAAAATTAATGCATGTCATGCAAAGAGGGTTCCTGATATTTGATGTAATCATCAAAATTCATCCAACCATGTACATAAATCATCATTTGTATGCCCTTAAAATAAGCGTAGCAAAAGTTTGCTACACTTCTATGAGGAGGAATTTCCAAAATTGTGGAAAAATCACAAAAAATACCAAAATTTTTCAAAACTTCTCCAAATTGGTTTTGTAGAACCTATGAGTGATAGGATAAATATCCAAGGAAGCTTTATCCAACAAATCTAAGATATCCTTCTCTTTAAGCTTCATTTGAGTTTCTTTAAGCCTTTTCTTCAACTGTTTTAGCCTTATTTGAGAAATTGTGTTCCCGGTGAAATAGTGATTTGCCATGTGTTTTTGAAGTTTATTGTCCCTCTTAGCTCTCTTCAAGATATTATCCAAATTATCATTTACCCTTGCCAACCAAAGTTCTCTATCTTGACTATTTTCCATAGTTATAAGCTCATCACAGGCCAACTCTTGAAGTGGATGAGTTGACTGCCTTTCTAACTCCAACACCCTTTTGAGGCATCTTGTCTTCGGTCTTATTTGCTATGTTTAAATTTACATATCCTGAATTTGATCAAAATATATGACCTACTTACCTATACCTTTATCTACCTCTAGGTCTGGCTTGGGTTTTCTTTGTAACAACTGCTTTACCTTCAATTGAAAATTACCCTGTTGTAGTAAAGTAATTTGAGAATTAGTGATGGAGAAGATCCTCCTCAACTTTGATATTTTGTCATAGTTCTCTCTAATGATATCTTCAGCTGATTTGATCTCAGCCTACTCTACTACCTCAACCTTCACTGACATTTATTCACTATGTTGGTGCAAAGTTGTTTCATCTTGATACATAAGAGGATGCTCCTCCATTTCGCTTTGTTCAACGAGGTGTCAAGTGTAAGCACACTTTTGATAGATTTAGGCATAAATACCTATCTATTCCTCTTCTCATAGGTATGAGTAAAATAAAAAACCATAGGAGTGTCTGAAATCTAAATTTTCATGCTAGATGATCCAACCTCCATTAGTTATGCCGACAGTGATGGTGATGATGTGCTATACATGACATGAGGGCTAGTGGTAGGCGTTGCTACTACTCTTCACATGAAGGTTTCCAAAGTCATCTTGATGGATGAAAGGTGAAGAAACACAATGAGCTTGACCATACCATGATGAAAATGACTAGGGTGAAATGCATCTCAGTCATCTTAATCAAACTCATGTACAAGTAATGTGGCAAATCAAGTGTTTTGATAGAGGTAAAATGCATCAACAAACTGATATGATACCTATAAAACCTAGAAAATATTCCTTAACATGTGAAATACTTCATTATTAACATCATCAAAGGAGAATATTTGTTTCGGAGGTGTCTGAAAGGGAAGAGATAATCTAGTTCCTCTCTAGCATGAGGTTTGAGATATTGCTTGTACTCTTAAATGTCTAAGTCCATGCCCTTGAACCACTTCTCTCCATGACAAGGAATACTTGTTGCTGAAGAAATTGGGTTTGCTAATATGTTAAACTATACACTTGCAATGATGAACTTTCGCATGTTAAAACTTGCAGAAAATAGGATAATAAGTTGAATATTATATCCTTCCTCCATGAGCTTCTCACATAACCTAAAACATCTAGTCCTTTCAAAACATCTTCTGGTCAAGGGTGAAGAATTGATTTCATGCATGGGGAAGGGTTCTAACCTGAGGTGGTGCCCATCCTTGAATTTATTCTTCTCAGTCTCCATCTTCTTTATCACTTTAAGGATGAAAACCCTAGTGTGTTGATGGGATGGGTATGTGTAGTGAAATAGAGTGTAGGGATGGGGTAGGTTTAGCGGGTGAGATGAAGGGTTATGGAGATAAGGAAAATTCTACAAGTAATTTAGTAGATATGGTTTCATGTTAGCTCCATGTTGTGAGTGAAATCAAGTGAAATGGATATGAGGAAGGTGGTTAAAACAAGGAAACATAGGTTCCAATTTATCACTGTGAGAATTAGCTAGAATTTAGGGTTCCATGAAAATGACTATTATGGAGGGTATGGATGGTTGGAAATCAGAGTATGAGGTATATGGGAGGTGTAGGGTAGTGATATATGGTATGGTTAGGGGTTATTCAACTGGAGTCTTTTAATGACATGGATAAGTGATGATAGAGTGTAATATGGAGTGAGCATGAAAATCAATCATAAAATTAATAGCTTGACCAAGGGATGCTATAATAGTGATGAATTATTGTTACGAGAGGTCCAAGGAGTAATGCCCAATATCCTTGATCTTGTTTGAATGACTTAGGAGCCAAAAACCTAAGTTTTTTCTCCTCTCCAGAAGCGTAACAACAATCCACATAAGCATAACAATTGTTCTAAAAGCATAGAAAGAGGATGCATAAGTGTAATAACAGGGTCTGGAAGTGTAACAAGAGGCTACAAAAGTGTAACAATAGGGTATAGAAGTGTAACAACTACACAGAAGCATAACAACTATCCAAAAGAAACCTTACATGAGGCTACAAAAGCGTAACAAAGGTAGCCTGAAGTGTAGAAAAGTGTTCTTGGAGTGATTATTTGCCTTGGTTCTGAACCTTTGACCACCTAAGGAGTTCAAATGAACTAAGAGAGGATCTATACCACACAAAAAAGGAAAGAATGAGTTGGATAAGCTTTCTTTTGTCTTTTATAACCATGAAATGACCCTTTTTTATCCTGTAGTGAAACAATAAGAAAAATTTTCCTTTTGAAACTTTTTGACATTTAAACACATTTTAAATAAGACAACTTGTCTTATTTTACTTCCTAATTATGTTAGATCCCTTTTAAAGTATTATGAGTGAAATAAAGGATTATTTCCTTGTTTTTATCACAAAATAGATTTTTTTCAAATGCGGATGATGACACCTAGACAGTAGACCTAGATGAGATGAAGTGAAATGACCCTAAAATTTTAAATGATAATGAAGGAGATGAATTTTTAAAGTGACGATGGTCATGGGTAAGATGAGGGAGTAGCAATTTTGACCTAGACCCCTTTAGTGACCAATTTTTTTTTTTTGAAAAATTGTTTGAAAAAGTAAAAATTTTGACCTATGACTTCTAGGAAAACAACTGAAAGAGTATTTTTGATCACTGACATATTCACACTAACACCATAAATGAATATATTTCAGGAAATTGGCAGCGAACTAAATGATGTTCAACAGTGGATAAAATAAAATGATCCATTTGCAAAAAACTGGGGAGGAAGTGTTTCAAAACTCTTCTAAGCTTCAAGAAAGAATAAAAAAAGTGTATGAATGCAAAAAAAGGTAGATGCCTTCAGCATTGGTGATGTCACTGATGTGGTCCTCCGTTGGATGCTCGAAATGAAGATAAAGGAAAGCATGATAAGTTCTAGAATTTATGGAAGGGACCGTAGAAGATTTCAACTTCAAGAGGAAAGCATGCTTACTTATTGAAGGAAGTGAATGGGAAAGACTGTGAAGGAGGACCAATCAATGATAGGCTTCTTAAGCACTACATGTTGTGATCGATTTTTTGAAGTTTCTCAAACACCATTGTACATATCATTATACTTTTTCAGCCGAAGTGTGAAGGAGTTAATCATAGAATCTTCGAGCCTAAAGTGAAGGCCATAAAGTTTCTGTGATTGGATGCTAATGTCTAAGTACAATAATTTTTTGTTTCAGTCAGAGTCAGTTTAGTTTGTCAGTCTATTTTCACTTTCGAGTTTAGTATTTTTATTTTTTTACTTCATGCCCCATGGATAAAGCTACTTGGTATACGGTGTTCATGACACCTCCAACGTGTTTCCATCCCTATTTGGAGCCAATGTTAGTGTCAGACAGTTATGCCTGTCACCAATGATCAAATGTGCTCTTACAAAGCTTTTGTTAGGGTGTCAAGTCAAATTTTTATGTTTTTAGTGGGTCGTCAAATAAAAATTTGGTCATTGGCCAATGTTTCTAGGTCTATTTATAATGCTCCTTTCAAAAATTTCATGTGCTAGTCATTGCCATATTTTAGTTGGATGTGTGATAATTGAAAATTCACCATTTTCATCTCAGTCATACCATCATGGTCCTCATTCAGCTTAATGTCAACATTAGGTAATTAGGTTTTAAGTCACCAAAATCTATCATTTCATCACTAAATCTGGAAAATGGAGAAGTAATAGGGAAATTTCCCATAAAGTTTTGTTTCAAGTATAATTTATTTAAAAATATGATGTAATATGTGCTAATGTTCCAAATATGTAAAGGTTTCAAGACAAAAGTGAAAAGCACATGGTGGGCCACCACACCACTATGAAGAATTTGACTTCCACAAGCTATAAAATACTATCAAAATAATTTCTCTCACTCATTTCATTGGCATAGAGAACTCACTCACAAGAAAAAAATACCTCAACACTTTCAACACCAAAGGACACTCTAAATAAGTGATTGGCACCCTCTCCAAGTAGCCACGCTGTGTTTTCAGGAAGCCACGTTGTGTTTTTTCCAATACGTTCTATTTTCTCTCCTACAAGAAACAAAATTGTTTCCAAGGGTTCTCAAGGGAAACTAAAAGTTTCATCAATAGTCTAAGTAATTCAAGGCCTTTTACATCTCCTATCAACATTTATTTCCTTGTTTTTATGGTGAAAATCCTCGTATATCCCCCACGCTGCGTTTTTTGTGGGTGGGCTTCATTTTCAAAATTTCCATAAAAAAATACCTATCCCATACATATTTTACCCTTCCTCACACTCAAAAACACTTCCCATAACCCTCATACTCCCCCACTCTCATTTTTCAAACCCCTACATCCAAACCCTATCTCCTACGCTGTGTTTTTGGAAGTTTTAGGCCTAGGACCATGTATAATTTCCATAGGCTAATTCATTCACTCTTTTCATCACTTTCCACTTCCCTAAAATCCCTAGTAAACTTGTCTACTTCCCTAAATTTTCCTACCCTCATATCCCTTCCCTAATCCCTTCATCCTATCCCCTCGACTACTTCCCCTATTTTTCCCACTAGGGTTTTTCCTTGCAAACTGTCAACATGGAGGGAGAAAGGAAATCTTACAACAAAGGAAGTCAAATATGAAGGTTTGAGCCACTCAACACTCATGAGTTGATGCCTTATTCACTAGCCAAGTAATGTTTTCAGAATGAAGGATGCTTAGGGTTCTGTGAGAAAATTCAGAAAGTGAAATATCATGTCAAGTTAACAAGTCTGTTTTCCACTAACCTTAGGAGGGATAAGGTCGCAACTGTAGGTGTGAGCTTTAAAATTTCAACTAAGGCCATATCTACAACTACATGGATACCAAACAGTTGGGAAAAATGGTTTAAGAGCTTAGATTTGGATGTGCAGAATTACAAAGTCTTCATCAAAGGTCACTACAAAGATGTCATTAAGAAAGTTTTTCCTTTTGGATAGCTTATTGATAATTTTTATCCATTAATGAGGGACATTATGAAGTAATTTACATGTGAGGGCATATTTTCTAGATTGTACAAATATCATGTCAGTTTTCTAATTCAATTCACAAGGGTAAAACCTCTTAACTTATCCTACTACCTCTACAAGAGCTTCGCTAAAATGGCAGAGAAAGTGAAACATAGAGAAAGTTAAAATCAAGCCAACCCTTTTCAAAATTACCTAATCAAAATAATTGAATTGAACCATCTTGCATAGATTAACATCACTTTGGATACATTCATTCAGTGTAATGTCTTTTTTCCCTTCTAGTCAGCTTACTAGCCAAGGTACATCATCAACAACACCATCAACACCATCCAAGTAAAGGGAGATTGGCTCATCTAGTAGAATTTCAGTCAAGAGGACACCTAGGGGTAATGTGACTAAAATATATCAAAGAGGTAGGAGGCTTGTGTTTTATCCAAACATTGTGGAAGGGGCCAAGCCTACATTAGCATAATAGAGATCACCACCATAACATGAGGCACATTTGCAAGGTGAGGAGCCATTCCATCTTGACACTGACATGTCAGAATTGGAGGTGGATGAAGAGAAAACAAAAATGAATTAGGTTATCATGGATAAAGACATTGAGAACAGAGAAATCAAGGACATCTTGTCCAAGGCTAATTTCTTGATTTCATTCCTAGAGTAGGAGAATATGCAATTGAAGGGAAACCAACTACTCTTAAATAGGTATAAAGTTGATGTTAGCAAGGAATATGTAAAGGGAAATGAAGTAGTTGAAATAGATGAGTCATATGAGCATGAAGAGAAGGTGAGAAGGAAGAGGCCAAAAACTAGAGGCCTAAAAAGGGCACTTCTGCAACAAAGAGAGGCATCTCCACCAAGGACCCAAATTGATAGTGAATGAGCTCATACTGGTAGAAATTGAGAAGGACATGGAATATTGGATTGGTAGATCCAATGGTCATTTGGAAAAAATCCTGAGGAGGGAAAATAATAATAATAACATTCATAGACACATGGCCATGCACTATTACACGAGAAATCAGGTGACTCAAGAAAAAATAAAGCAATTGGAGGAAAAACTCAAAGTAACCCTAATGAAGGAAGAAGAGAAGGGTAAGTTGGAATTTCTTGTTGATGCTTTCCTCATAGCATAGAATTCCATCTTAGGGCTTCATGGAGCAATTTTGGAACAATTTTGAGCAAATTTGAAGAAATTTTGGAAAACCTTGAAGATTTTTTACTTTTTTGCAATTTCTGCACAGTCCCTAGGCCAAAAACGTGATGTGCCTCATGCTGCGCTTTTTCCAGGGTTATAAAAATGTTAAATGATTTTCATATTTGGGTTTCTAATGGATTCTACATAAAATTTAGCCCCTGGGAAAGCGATGTCAGCACTTTCTGGTGTGTCAAAATGTAAAAAAACACGCAAAAAACACCTTCATGCCCTATTTTTCAAAAGTTCACTGCGTTTTTGGAGTAATTGTGGGAGAATGGATTTTTGGAGGGATAGGAGCAGAATTTTTCAGTTCTTGAGGATTTTATCATGTAGCATAAAAGAATATATTTCTCCAACATCTTTTAGATCAAGATTTGGACCTCAAGAAGGCCTTAAAAAGCCTCTTGCACCAAATTTGTTGCATTTTGTCCAAGCATGCTGCGTTTTGCTGATATTTCACTGTGTTTTAGACTGAAAGATAATTTTCTTTAGTTGATCAGTCAAACTCATCTCTGCCTAATTTAATTTATCATTTTTTGAGTTTTGATGATGTAATCATATGTAACTATGCTGGTTAGAGTAAAAAAGAGGCAGATACATGATTGCAAATGTCTTTTATGGTCAAATGTATCAATTTATCTATCTAGAGGAGAGTTTTGTTAACCTCCCTAGTATTTAGGTTTTAAGTGAGGGAATCATGTGAACTCCTCCTCCACTCTAGGATTCGACCCTTGAGAGAGGGAAAATGGTTTTTTGTCTATATGTATGCATTTCTTAGTCATTTTGATGGTTGGACATCAGAGCGTCAGACTATTGTAGCCTGTGCTTCAGCTTTTATTCTTAAAATAAAAGGATCAGTTGCAACTATTATCTAGGAATTCATGTGCAGTGAGTTTTTGATGTTGTATTTTCTTTGTTATAGTATTTTATAAATGATATACATCTTCTCTTTCCATACCTTTATTTCTTAAGTGATCTTCCTAAAATTTTGTTAAGAAAAATTCTTCATAAAGCTCTGTTTTGTTTCGGAATATAATTTTATGTTTTCTTCCTTCTGTTTTAATGAATTCATGACACATGCTCATTAAGATCATCATTTTCAAACCCCACAATACACCGAAAAAACCCTAAGCCCATCATAAAGCATTGCTATCTTGCTCCTTCATAAATTTGTAGTTGTAACCCTTTGAAATTTTGACCTAGATACCTGGTTTTCATCTGTGATCCAATAGAAAAACCATCAAACTTTCAAAACCTTAGAGATAACCTAACTAGCCTAAAATCTACTCTTCATATAGTTAAACCCTTGGCTGCAATTTCCATAGATAGATCCCTCTCTGGTTTGGTATGGCTAGCTACCAAACTGAAAGCTTGGTTTCAGGTTACCTTATTCAATATCCTTTCTTAGCCTTGGGACATTGCGGAGGCTAAAAAATTTCATCCATGAGTCATCCATGCCATCACTCGAAAGTGATCCATGAGTCCATATCTGGTCTATATTTATTCCATGATGCTTTCTTCATGCCATGTTTACTTAAGGATATTTCATCCTACTACATGTGCATCGATGTTGGAAGACATCCATAGATCTTTCGTTGGCATCCCTACATAAAACTATCCAACTATTCAAAAAATAAAGGAATTAACACTGAAATCAACATTAAAATTTTTGATGGTATTTAATCATGACATCTACAAGTTCGTATCAACATCCTGCATGCATAACGACACATCTCCCATAGATATCACTAATACAAAATGGCTAATTAGTTACTAAAAAAATGACTAAAATTTGCATATAAATGACTATTTTTCGGTCGGTGACCAATAGTAGCTAATTTACAGTATCTTATAATGAAACCAACTTTGGTCATTTTTAGCTTAGTCATTAATTAGTTATCTAAATTTTTTTGTTTAGTTGTACATTTGGTCATTAATTTAGTCACTAATTTAGTCATTAATTTACTCATTGATTTGATCATTAATTTAGCCATTGATTTGGTCATTAATTTGGTCACTGATTTAGTTGATTCAAAATTTATTACTATACGATCATCTGAAAAAACCAATTAATGACCAAATAAATACGACCAAAATGTTGGTCGTATTATAAGATACTGTAAATTAGCTACTAATATTCATATATATGCAAATTTTAGCCATCATTTGAATCCAATTAATGATCGAAGAAATATTACTAAATTTTAGTCATGTTATAAGATATTGTAAATTAGCTACTAATAGTCATATATATGCAAAATTTAGTCGTCATTTGTAGTCACAAATTTATCATTTGCAGTAGTCATTTATTCATTATATAAACAACTAGTTTAGTAGTTTATATTCATTTCATTTACTTTCATTAATAATCATCATTATAAATGACTAATTTAGTCGTATATTCATTTTATTTGTGTTCATCATTAATCAATATAAACTACTAATTTAGTAGTTTTAAATTGATTTTGTGTTCATTATTAATCAGCATAAATTAATTTCTATGATTTAAAAAATGTCATACAATGTGCATGTTCATCTAATATGAAAACACAAAGTCACATATTTTAATTACAATACTAAACAATATCAAGTGCAACTATAAATAATTTCAACCACATAAATCATATTATATGAAATTTTAAAGTATTACAATATGATTTTCCAACTTAATATTGGTTGGACTAAAATTTACACGTGAAATGGTGTTCATCACTTCAAAACATTATCATTGTGTTTTGAAGGCATTGCAAGTGAATTCACCAACTCTAAAGACTTGACCATCAGTATTTATATGTGTGTCTTATGCGGGATTTTGGCTCTAAGAGTATCACCAGACCAATTCTCATCTCTTTTTGCATTTGTCGCTCCAATGTTATTGCTCCCCTCTTTTTTCAATTCATGCTTCTTGAAATCAATACTGAGTTCATTCTCTTAAAACAAAAGAATATGCAATGTAGAGTGTAAAACATGAAAGACAATTAACACTAGAATATAAACTAAATTATACTATAAATAGTATATATGACATATACCTCAACATCAACAATGTCAAAGCCATTTTTCCCCATACAAGTAAGAAACTCGAACAAATTTTCTTAATTGGGGCGATAATTGCCACTATAATGTGGCCAGATAACCTATATAAACAAAGAAAATAAAATATCACCATATATAGAAAAGAACACCTTAGTAACTTAGTATTCAACTTTCAAGGAAAGCTTAGGAACAATCATGTCAACTAAGTTATATGCTAAAAAGCTCAAGCTATAGATAACTTGTGAAAACAAAAAATATGAGGTGTGATGTTTAATCCTTGTCATTATATTCACAACAACATTTCATTTTCTAACGCATGAACTTAGTCATGTATATAAACATGTACTCAAATAACAACATAAAGTAACTTTTTTTGATAGTTATGAAAATATTTTAACACAAAATAGCTATAAGGATTCCAATCAATATAGTGTAATACTAATTTTTTCTTCAAGATTTGGTTGTTGTTTAAATGGACATGGTACTAAGTATTTTCAATTTCATACTTAAAAGACAACAAAATCAAAGGAAACATCCAAAATACAATCAAACAATAAAGAGAGGATATCATGGAATGGAAATTGCAGTTATAAAAAAATTGTTTACCTGTCCACCGATGTCGCATCTGGCATTCCTAAATCATTTTCTTGCCCAAAATAACCATGAAGTGAAACAATCACAACATTAAAAACCATAGGAATTCCTACTAGAAACATTTCCAAAGTTTATGGCTTAGGTGTCTAAGTGATCTCTAACAGAAAATGAACCATATCCAAGACATGATATGCATAGTATCCCCATCCTTTTTCCAATCACATTTCCTGTAACCTACCCACAATAGAGTCAAGTAAAAATCAAACAAAGGCATTGACATTTTTTTTTTATCATTTATATCTATAAAATTTGAATCTGATTTGTTTCATGAACATATTAATTCATATTTAAAGCCTTCCTAACATATGAGAAAGTATCAATCAAATATGACATCAGAAAAATCGACCTTAAGAACGTCCTCAAAAAATTTCTACAATATAAATATTTTTCTTCTTTTGATATCTTGGGTAGAAAAAATAACATATCTACAAAAGAAAAATGCATATATTACTTATGGTCAAACTTTTTATATGGTGTATTCTTAAGCAGTTTTTTAAGATGTTCCTCCGCATTTACGAAAGTGAATTGTAGCTTGGTTAAACTATGTATCCTTTCATTCAACTCATTTAGCATCAATTATGAAAGATAAATGTCACACATTATTCTTTTCCATTTCTCAAGATGCTACATATGATAAATTGAAAGTCACATAAAACCAAGAGAAAACCTTTTTCTAACCAAAACAAACAAACAAATAGTGTCTCTAATAAAACTTCATTATAATATTAGAAAATGAAAAGAGAGTAGACCATTTTTGTTGTTTGACTTCGCCTATTTTTGTTATGAAAGTGCTTGAGCTTCAAGAAACAACAAATGTGAGGAAAGTCGTAAATGTGAAAAAAATTATGTTGACCTAATTTGTAGACTTCTTCAAAATGATGTGAATGATGCCATTTTTGGATGTGGTAAATATCATATTAAGAAATGGCATGTATTCTAATAAATTACATTGAAATGACTACCATAGACCTCCACGGGTTATAGGTCCTTGGTATGTTAATCTTGATGATGAAAGAGAGACGGCAACGATAAGTATGGGTGATCCTACTTTGTATGGTGGATATCTTCAAACCAAGGTCGTCATCTCAATGAACCTAGGTTCTGACATGGTAAACCTAGATCTGGTCTTCACCCAATTTCATTCCATTATAATTTTTCAAGACCCAAGAGGACATAATGGTCCTTCAACTTATAATAGGGTTTCTTTTGAGGTTAAAGATAAAGCTTATCCAAAGAAAATGGATTTTTGGGCTCCAAGAGATATGGATAATTTAAATGATAACAATTATATTTTTTTTTCCCAAGATTCAAATGTGGGGATACATTCTGTGGATTTTACTAATAAATAGAATGAGAGAAATAATCCATGAGGAGAATCTACTGGTCATTTTGATTAGGGAAATACTCAGAGATAATAAGACTATTTAGGTTCAAATCTAAGATGGTGTTGATTCTTGTAGCTCCTTAGTGGTTGGTAGTTTTTAAGGTAGGAATTTTGGTTCCTAAAGGGTGGGGTCCTTCAACATAATTGCATCTACCTTGGTCCTATCACCTGAAAGAAAAACATAATCAACAAAGAGTAAATATGTCAAGTTTAGGGAAATTCCTATTTGTATAGTTGTCAAGCTTATAGTTATTTTTGACTCTGTTATAACTCTGTTGATACCACCTACTCTATAGTAAAAAATGATGAGGAGCCATTATTCATACCTACCCATGGTCTCTTATAGGCATGATAGAAGAATAGGTTGAGCCATTATTTAGAATTGCACATATATTGAGGAAATACAATTCATTATCTAGTTAACCAATTACACATTGAATCCTATATGGATGAGTAGCCCTAAATAAAGCCAGTTTTCTCTATCATATGCCTTGGAAAGACAAACTCACTAACATTTCTTGTAATTTTTTGGTTTCATGTTATAAATTTCTTCTTGGGAAACTCCTATTCCATAATGTATTTGTTTCCCAAGAAGGATGCAAAATTGTTCTAATGACATGGAATTAGCTTAGTAGATTTTGACCCTACATGAACAAGGAACTCAGAAGCCTTGGGTGCATCAACAGTAGCATCCTCCAATGAAAATAGTACAGTCTCCAACCTAGAAACATAAAAATTATATATATTTATAATTCATAATCGCAAATGACCATAGACTGTAGCAGTACTTAAATAAATTCAAACTTGAATAAGAACAAACACAAAATTTCACACTACCCTTCAGTAAGTTGTCCTTGATTTAGAAATAAAGGCTCAAACTTGCATAAATGTGTAACTAGATTCCCAATAAGATCAATTTCAACATCTTTCCTAAAAAAAGAATCTAATATCCAAAGAAAAACCATAGTTGAATGGAACAATGGTGCTTTAAGGCCATCTACATAAAAAGTTGTCTCCTTCAAATCTCTCACACTGAATGGTATGTCATGCAAAATTAAGAAAAAGTCAGGGAAACTCGTCGACTTATATAAAAGACATAATGAAAATAAATGGAAGCTTTGTAAAGGAATACACCTATAATATTATTTGATTTCCATTCCAGCCATTTTTTTAATTTGGACCTCAATGAGTTGTGAACTCAAAGTTCTCTGAGAAGAATGTTCTTACAGTTGAAATTCAGCATTTGTAGTCTTCCCACCTTTGTCACCTGATGTGTATGAATTCTTAAACTCTCTTATGTCATTATCTGAAACATTTCTTTCCTAGATACATGATTTTGCAAATAAAGGCTTTTCTGCAACATAAGTCCTAGTCACAATTTCATCTCTCATACCAACTGGCATCCAGTCATAACTGCAACCTGAAATCGGACTTGCACCTGTTCATCTATTACTCAGAGATGTGAATGGTGGAATATTTGATAGAGTGCTCTTAGCATATGCCAGAGGCTGAGCCCTCCTTCCTATTCCCTTGCCAAGACCTCCCTTAGGACCAAGAGTCAAGTGGCCCATCAGAAGCTCTATGTGTTGAAGGGCTTGGCATAGATTGATTTTCAAATTGAGCCTTATCCATAATATGAGAATCTTGGCTGGTGAATCCATGGTCACATGGTCCCATATGGGGTTGTGGCCCTTTAATCCCACCCATATGTGGAAGTGAACCCATCTGTGCACCTACCATGTAAGGTGGCATCGCAGATCCTCTCACACCATGATCAAGTGGTGTCACAAGCCTCCAACCTGAATGTCTCATATTGGTACCTCAAGAGCAGCCTCCCTGTCCATGTAGTTCTTGCATGACATCTCGATGCACTTCCTCTATTTTCTTGGGGCCCTCAACTTTCCTCCTTTTTTTCCATTGATTCCTCTTCAGATCAACCAGATCCTTCAACATGAACCTCAAACTAGAGGGAAGCCCTTGATTATTGGACATTTTTTTCATCCTATCAAAGTAAGCATCAATATGTTCCTTGGCCTTTGAATGGTCAATAATATGACCAATATTTCTCATCAGTTTGCACAAGGCTTCAACATTTTCCTCCTCTGGATGTTGAAATTCACCAATTAATTTCTTGATGCATGCATGCATAATTCTTTCGGTCAACATAATTTCTTTATAAATCTCACCAATAAACCTTCTATTTCCTAGCATTCGTCATCATGCTGCAGCCTTCTTCTCCCATATTTCATCTACGGAAAGGATTTTTTCACTATGCTCTTCAGATTTCTCAGCCTCAACCTCTTCTCTTTCATATTTTTCAATTTCTTCCTGACATTTGTTCAAAAGAAATTGCTTAAAAACAACCTTCTCAATATCTTCATAAAATTTAGGTATTCCTGTAGCAAGCTGAAAACATAATTTTGTATACATTTCACACAAAGCTATATCCCTCAAGGCTTTGTCATATATTTGAGATATTATACCATGAAGACATGATGTAGAGTCAATGTTCACTTCTTTGACCTGTTTAAAAAGTTTCTCAAATTTTTGGGGCGTTAATTTATTAAGAATGGATTTAATTTGTCTTTGTTTCAACTAATCCTCATCAGAAACCTTGCCCACTTCATATCGGTTCTTTGATATATGAATTGTGAGCAGAGAAGGCTATGGAGGAGGAATAAAACCCTTCTGCGAACCAAAAGCACACTGCCACCTATCAGCATCAGAATTATTTTTCTCTACTCCAACGTGTGGAAGTGGTGCTTGCACATAAGGCCCTCCAGGAAGGATGGCATTCATACTCATTTGTGTTGCACATGTATTTCTTGCAAAGCCAGTATTATAACCTTGGCCAAGTCGAAACACAGTAGAGGAACCATTAAGATCTGCATCCATCCACATATCACAACCATCAGCAAAAGCATCCACAAGCTTGGCCCATCTATCATCATCCAAACTGGACATATTGCTCCCACGATGTTCAAGTAGATAATACCCACTCAGCTACCTCTCAAGTCCTCTTACAGTGCTTTCTTGTGCATCAGCCTCTCCTACATGAATTGCAAGTGCTTTTTTCACACCATAATGTTAAGGGGAAAATTTCATCAGATCAATCACCTCACACACCTTTACTGTGATTTTACCTTAAACAATTTGCTAGAAGAAGCCCTAAATCTTGCAAGCAAAGAACTATTTTCCTCGACTTATCCTTTTTACGCTTATCTTACTTGAGCTTTCTTTCAGGGAGGATTGTTGGTGAAAGTTGTGAACTAAATTTTAGCTTTGAAATCATACAGTGATTGGAAGAAAACTGGTGGAAATGGTTTTTGGAAGTATGGGGTAACCTGAGGCCACCTAGTGTGGAAAAATTTCCCATCGAACTAGGGAGAAACTCTAATCCATTCGCCCAATATATATTGAAGAATTATTAGCCATCTGCAGATTCAAGCACTCTACTAAATAATCTTGGCTTAAACTTACCAGAAAGATATATTTCCATGGAGAATTTGAATCAGGATCAATCTCTAAATTCAAATGGGATGGTATTTAAGAGAACCCATTATTAATTCATATTTTTTATTTTGTTCACTTAATATGATCTGTAATGATGCACACAATTATTTTTTTTCACACTAAGAAAATGTTTGGGAATTATGTTGAGCAGGATCCTTCATCACAACCACTTAATCAGCTCATTTTGTCAATTCTGTCTAACAAAAAACCAGAAGAAGTACCTATAGTAAGCTCTTCAATTTTTTCTTCAAAAATAACAAGATGTTCACTTTTATTGCCTCTACATATCTATGATGTTCACTGATATCCTTTAATACTCCTATGGTTTTCTATCAGATTGTGGAATCTATGTTAGAAAAAGTAATGGAAGAGTTTGAGCGGCATCTAGCCACACATGGCGAGCAAGTATACTACTGAGTCTCCTTTATAATTTTGAGGATTTTTTCTCCTTGGAGCTTTGTATTAGGGAAATATGATTTTCTCAAATGATAATTTTGCATGTATAGCTTGTATGCTTCTGGGTTCTATGATTACACCTCAGTTTTGGAGAGTGTTGTAACGGATTGGTGACAAGTTTTTATAGTGTAAGTCATGGATTCTTTCATTTTATAACATAACCTTATCCTTTTTTGACTCATCATTATACTTTTCTTACATTTTACAATGTTGCTTTGGGAATATTTCATTTTATAACCTAACTTTGTCCTGTGCTGGCTCATTATTATATATTTTTCCTTTAGAAAGAGGAAATATTGAGCACACTTGAAATGCTTGGTTAAATTGGAAGATTGTATACATATAAAAAATAGAAAAGAAACTAATTCATTTGATGAGTGATTTCACATGATTTAAAAAATTACCTAACCTAGACCATAGGAGTCAAGGGGATAAAGGGTTGGGTTATTCTAATGACCATATTCGCTAATTAGGTATAGGATTTTTAGAGGCAAAAACTTCTGTGAAGATGGAACTAGTTTAATTACAACATAGAGTAGGTGGTTCTTATTACTAAATCAACAATATCATGCTTCCACATCAATTCTTTTTTTCTATGTGAAAAGTTAACAAGAGAGGCTAGTTGGAAATGCATAGAAATAGATGAAAAATAACTTAATAAGTGAATTCTCATCTGTTGTGTTATTGTGGCCTGCAATTGAAGAAGGTAGTATAGGACCTTGTTCTTAATGGGGATGGAAATTATTTCCCAAAGTCAAAAAAATTGGCAGCACTAACAATAGCTTCAGGAGAGCCCAAGGTTTGCTTAGAATCCTTACTGCAACATATGTAAAAGTTAATTTAGTTTCAAGTTGCTAGGATATAATTTTCTACGAATATAGAAAATATTAACGCTTATGCTATAGAAAAGCTAAAATTCAATGACTGAAATGGATCTGATTACAGATGTTTACTGAAATGGACTTTGATAAATATAGAGCTGAGCTTGAGCTGCAATATTATTGTGTTCATCACTAAATACTTGTAATAGATGTCTATTTTTAATTAACATCCAAGACTGAAACTTCAATATAAAGGTTGATGTCAATGAAGATGAGGGAAAAGAGGAAATTTATGGTGTTAGACAAGGAAAGAATGAGCACTGCTTCTCTAATAGGTGAAGTGATGCAGATGAGGATGAAAAAATTGTTCCAAATATACGAACACGTTCTGATCTCCAACAAAGGGGAGTTGGAGTAAGTATTTAAATCTTACAAGAGTGTGTGAGATTGTGATTCAAACATAGGGATTGTTCTGATTTTTCCATAAAATCGGAAAGAAATGAAATGGATGCTACATAACATGAAGGAAGGTGTTTAGTCGATGCAAATGGAATGGAATAAATAATTGTAGAATCTTGGTGAGCTTTGCACAAACAATTTTTATTATTTGAACCATGCTTTTCTGCATTCTTCAATTTTGACTATATTTATTTTATGTATAGGAAAGCATATGTGTGGACTAGTGCAGGCTGTAGTAGGCTACTACAAATTTCTAAAGGAAAATTGACAACTATACAATCAAGTTCAGGATCTGAAAGGTGTGCTTCCTATTTGTCTCTCATAGTGTTATAGTTTAACTGACATGTCTCAAAAATATTATAACGGAGTAAGAATTAGGAGTCTCTTTAAATTGTATATATCAAATATACTTCATCTTTATTCCCCATTCAGTGTGAATGAATAGTTTTAGCTAATTCGATGTGGTGGGAACATATCCACAACTTGTAGTAGGAACATAAAAGGCCAAAAAATGCTAGAAAAACGTAGTTTACTATGCATTTAAAGAAGCTCGTGCTCCCACTAATTGGGAAGTTTGCAACAAGGTTGGTTCAATAGAGTATGATATAGATGAATGAACTGGGTAAGATTGCTTCCAGAAAAGTGCATATGCATGAACAACTTATCTATGCTACATCTTCCTATGACTATGGGCTTTGTGTTTGAATTGAGTGCTCGACCTTTCCTCAGGCATGGAAGATGAGAATTAGTAATTCTGTGAGAGAATATCGAATTATGTAATATGCTTTCACTCTAGCCTCTTCTTGCATGGTGATATTTTATATCATTCTTCTTATAAAACATAAACTTATAAGCTGAGTCAGGGCATACTTGCTTGACCAAGCTGGTAGTGAAAGCACAACAGATGCCATTTGATAGGATAACAAATTTATGTTGTTTTGTATATCGAACTTCATGCTGAGTCTGTGTTTCTTATTCTTCATAGGAAGCACAAGGGTGTATTGCTGAGTCAGAACATTCTTGCCTGGCCAATCCAACTGTCAGAGTACAATGGATTATATTGGGGAGGATGGTAAAATTATGATTGCAAATCCTGCAAAGCAAGGAAAGGATATACGTAAATCATTCACATTAAAAAAAGTATTTGGATGTAATATTCCTTTTTCAGAAATATCACAAGTCTGTGCTAGAGATGGACTACTGAGGCATTTACTTGTTATGTCTCCTTCCAAAGATGGGAGAGAACCAGAAGCTATGTGGCCTTTTACAGTCTATGTCTACAGATATGTGATTATTCCTACTTAGGAATTGCTCAAGCAAGCTCCTTAGGGATGCTGTATAAGGAAGAAAATGTGAAGATAAGGACAACCACTGCTGGAATTCCTTAGAACATATATGATTCAACCTCCTTGCATAATGTAAGCTCAAATAAATAACCCTAAGTAGGTTATTTGGATCTCCCAAAACGAAGTAGTTGAAAATTGCAGCAACATATGAGCACAAAACAACTGTCTTCATAAAGTAACGCTATACAAGTGAGAAATGGGACTTATATCCCTTATTAGACATGAAATACAGCTCACATGTAGCAGTTGGGTGAGACAAATGATTCTAGCTCATATAAACATATCTCCCTATTTCTATGTGCCTCAAATGAGCTTAAATCCCATAGCCTATCTTATGCAGAAAGCACTAAATCAAGAACAGCGTTATTTTATCTAGGGTCTATGCAAATAATAACATGAAATATCATATCTGAAATGGAAAAGCATCCAATGGCTAAGAAAATGAGATTCCTTTCCTCTTTATACACATTAAATATCTCCCACAAGGGGGTTCATGAAAATACAAAATGTACAAGTGCAGATCTACAAATACATGTAGCTGGAAAATGCAGTCACTGCAACACTGAATATAAATATGACTGAGAATATAAAAATATATAAGATGAATGGAATATAGAGCTTCTTGGGAGAAGGGTTGGCCCTTCCTCCAGGAATCAACTCTCAAACAAGGGATCAAACCCTGCAGCTGCTGCTCTCACAAGAATAACGCAGTTTACCTAGTGAACTGTGCTGTAATGGATGGAACATGAGTTGGCCACATGCCAAGATCTGAAATTAGCTGTAAAATCTCCTATACAACTCTGTCAATGCAAGAGAAAATCCCTCTAGTGAATTGAAATGCACAATAGTAGATGAAACAACCCTCCCACTGCACTGCCCAACAACACAGCGTCCTCTGCTACATAAATAACGCTATAACTATGAGAAATGATTAGCCTAAAATCCATATGTGGGAGAAATGAAGCACAACCACCTCAAGAGATCACTCAATGAAGGAGAAGGAATTCCGAAACAAGAATTCCTCCAAACTCTGCTGAGCAGCAGGAGTTTGCAGAAAATGTCTAAGCAGACATGAAATCGAAATACACAAGCTAGCTCCACAATGCTGCCCTTCTCCTTCTTATGAATTTGTGAGCTCCTTATCCTTGGGTCCCACCTCTTAGGGTTTCCATCTTCATTTAAATTTCTTCCCTCCAAAACTGCGTTGTCTTCTTAGGAAAGCTACTCCTTAGGCTGCGTTGGTTGACTTGGTCAACCTGACCTTATCCTCATACACTTGGCCCTTTTCACACTAGGAGGCATAAAATAAGCTGCTCAAAAGGTCCCTTTTTACATTAGGAAGGGTTTTATTCATATAAAAAAGGCTTCCTCTTCCTTTTTATTCACCTACTACACAATATGAGAAAAAATTAATGTTCCAATTTATTCATGAAAATTTTGGATCATTGCAGTCCTCCCCTCCAAAATGTTGCTTGTCCTCAAGAAATTGCAAGGTTAGAACTAAGTGAATCTCTTCACCCCCTTCAGTAGCATCAGCATATGATGGAATACTCCAAATAGTATGATGCCATCTCATCCATGAAACTCCATAGTGCCTCTCCCAAGCATATAGACTAGCATTTGGTGAAGCACCCCAAATGACTAAGATCATGAGAAGGAAAGTGCTCAAAGAGGCAACCATGTGTGGTCTGGAGGTCTTCTCAAGGAATGGAGTACATGATGCATGGGAATTACTCTCCCCCAATTTGAAACCTGCACCCCAAGCTATCATCCATATGGAATGAGCCACCCTCCTGTATGGTAACTCATGAAAAGTTTCCTCCACCTTTGGCTCCAGAAGTGTAGGTGGGATGAATAACTGAACATGATAGGCAAGAAAGCCTATCCCATGCTCTCCCTCTCTCCACTTATGAATAGTTCAGAGTATGTGCTATTCATGGGCTGCAAATGTATTTCCTTCAAGTGGAAAAATGTAGAGCAATCCACCAAAGATTTCTCCTCCAACATTGAAGAACAAGCTGCCCCAAAACATTTCTTCCATGATGAAGAGGACATGATCATCATAGAATGTATGAATGAGATGTTTGATGTAGGATTTAAATTATGTTGTATGATACAAACAAGGTCTCAAAAGGACAAAACGTAATCTCATCCATTGCTCCCTCAGAAAATGGCATGGCAAATAGTATGTTGATAAATGACTAGTGGTGTGAATACTCACATCCACTAGTCGAAAGTAAATGGCTAAATGGATCAGCTGAACATACAAATCATATTTGGTCACTTGCCCATGATTATAAAATGAATTATCATCATACTTATGGCCCACATCAAAAGGAAACAAATACTTAGCTGTAGTGGCCATAGTTTTTCTCATGTTCCCTTTAGAACATGTGATGCAGGAAATGTGGGAATCCTTCCCCTTTAAGGAAACTCCCCACACACGTGTCATCCTTCCAATCATGCACCAAATTTAAATAAGATCGACATCAGCAAGGGGAGTCATTATCAGCAACAAAATAAGGAAAATTCTGAAGGTTTCATGTGATGCAAGGAAGTACCAACAGTTTCCCCAATAGTTGCAGCGCAGTTTTCCAAGTTGCTGCTTCAGAAATTTACATGGAAAAATGTTTTGTGACTCATGGATAATAATGTAAATTAGCTGAACATGTATGCAATGGAGAAACATCTACCATATTCCATGTGAAAAATGGATACCTCCATCATATAATTTGGCCCAACTTTTCCTGGGGAGTAGTCTGGTCAACTTTCCCTCTTGTAGAGCCATGCACTGCAAGATAATGGTAAGAGTATACAAATCAGCCAATGTAAAAATAGAATTATTACCATATGCTAGCAGTAAAATGATGTATGGATCCATGAATGAACCCTCCATATTTTTTTGGCATGCTCCCATGAAGAGGAATGAACTAGGTGCTGCAAGAAGATCCTTCTTCTCATGCTTGGGAATCCAAGTCAAGAAGAACGTAGCATAGTAATAGATGACTCCATCTAATACCTCATCCATCTCACCTCCTCTCTCCTCATCAAGTGCAACCAAGATTAAATGATCCTGGGACCTGTGGGTTATGGAACCACCACACCTCCGCTGGGCACACTTCATCCATCGGTTACTACTCCAAAGAGACAACGTTGTTGGCCTAGACACATAGGCTCTTATCCATATCAAGCTCCATTATTTGACATGTAGCTTGTCAAAGATATTCTCCATAATGCTTCCATATATGAGGGGTATCCTCTGAGATGTAAACACCTCTTGCACCATGATAGTGCCATACTTCACCCTTGCAACATTATGCCAAGTGGGACAACAATTTTTCCCTTTCTTTCCCCCAATTCTCCGAAGCAACAAATATCCTTTCTGCCTCTCCATACCTCCATCACTCATCATATGTGGTGGAAAAAAAATGAACCTACCACCATAATGCATCCACACTTCTTGCTAACCCATGTTGAAAGTATCCTGCCAAGCTCCTTCCATCCACATACCCTTGAGAAAAGGACATGTCTCATGATGGCCAAACTCTCTCCTTAGTAGCTAGCGCAACTTTGCCTCTTGTTGCCCTATGTCATAGATATGCAAGTGGCTCACAAGCCTCTTGATATCCAACCACTCTCCTCCATTAAGGTATGGATGTCCCCAATCCTTCTCTCCTTTGGCATCTTTCCAATGAAGACTGCCATTATCCCAAAGCAAGTGTCCCTCCTTACACCTCATGGGATGTTGAGATGTAACCCCTTGAAGAATTTCCAGGAAAGGCCTCTCATTAATCAAACCCTTGAATCCACAAGAATCCAAGAGTGCTAAGGACAAGACATCCTTAGGAGATGGCACATCATGCATGATGCTTTCCAAATACTTGCACCATAACTCCTCATGCTGCATGCAACTCAATAAAGTTGCAAAGGAATGAGTGCTGATCCCTTCTTGGATCAAACCCCTCTTGTACAGTGCTATATAAACTTTCTCCTGTTTATCAACATGAAGTTTCGATCCTGGGCCGTGTGAATGCAAATTTCCAAATCCTCCTATGAAATTTTTTGAATTGTTACTGCATGGAAATTTTTTCATACCTTTGTGGGTCTTTGAGACATCTTGTATGGCTGCAAGAGTCCCTCTCTCTAATTTGTTGTCTGATCCAACTGCTGATATGGTGGGATGCTCCTCTATGAATTGGAAAACACTGGTAGAAGCCCCCTCAAGTGGAGAAGAATGCTCCTCCTTCCCTGGCCATCTATCCATTTCCTCTTGTGGCCCTCCATACTCTTCACTTCCCTCATGAGCATAGGAAGTGATTTCATCTCCTTCTACCTCTTGAAACCCTCTAGAGTTTTCACTGCAACTTCTCTCATCTTGAAACCCTCTTGGAATTTTGCAGCACCTTTCTTTCCCATTGGTTGAACCCCTTTGGAGAGGCTCCTTTCTGATCTAAAAAATGGATGAGAGTAACCTCATCCTATCCATATTTGTTCTCCTCTTCTTTGTATTCTCTGGTTGTATTTGAAATCCACAGTTTGAGCCAAGATTTCTGCTCCTTTCTCTTCTCTTTAGTTTTCTGAAAGCTTGATCTCACATGCTGGGCCAAAGATCATGCTCTGATACCACTGTAATATTCCTTTTTCAGAAATATCACAAGTTTGTGCCAGATATGGACTACTGAGGCATTTACTGGTTATTTCTATTTCCAAATAAGGGAGAGAACTAGAGGCTACCTAGCCTTTTACAGTCTCTGTCTATAGATATGTGATTATTCCTACTTAGGAATTGTTCCAGCAAGCTCCTTAGGGACGTTGTATAAGGAAGAAAATGTGAACATAATGCCAACCACTACTAGAATGCCTTATAAAATATATGGTTTGAACTCCTTGCATAATTTAAGCTCAAAGAAATAACCTTAAGCACGTTATTCAGATCTCCCAAAATGAACTAGCTGAAAATTGCAGCAACATATGAGCACAAAACAGCCATCTTCAGAAAGTAATGCTATAAAAGTGAGAAATGGGACTTATATCCTTTATTATACATGACATAAAACTCACGTGCAACATTTGAGGTGAAAAAAATGATTCTAGATCATATAAAAAAATCTCCCTATTTCTATGTGCCTCAAATGAGCTTAAATCCCATAGCCTAGCTTCTGCAGAAAGCATTGAATCAAGAAAAACATTATTTTATCTAGGGTCTATGCAGAGAATAAAATGAAATATGAGATCTGAAATGGACAAGCATCCAATTGCTAAGAAAATGAGATTCCTTTCCTCTTTATACACAATAAAGATCTCCCACAAGGGGGTTCATGAAAAGACAAAGTGTACAAGTGCAGATCTGCAAATATATGTAGCTAGAAAATGTAGTCACTGCAACACTGGATATAAATATGACTGAGAATATAAAAATATAGAAGAGGAATGGAATATAGAGCTTCTCGGGAGAAGGGTTGGCCCTTCCTTCAAGAATCAACTCTCAAACAAGGGATCAAACCCTGCAGCTGCTGCTCTCACAAGAATAACGCAGTTTACCCAGTGAAATGAACTGTAATGGATGGAACATGATTTGGATACATGAAAATATCTGAAATCAGCTCTAAAATATCATATACAACTCCCTCAATGCACGATAAACTCCCTCCACTGAATGGAAATGCACAAGAGTAGATGAAACAACCCTCCCACTGCACTTCCCAGGAACACAACATCCTCTGCTACAAAAAAATGCTATAACTGTGAGAAATGATTGGCCTACAATCCAGATGTGGGAGAAATTAAGCACAACCCCTTCAAGAGATCACTCAATGAAGGAGAAGGAATTCCTAAATAGGAATTCCTCCAAACTCTGCTGAGCAGTAGGAGTTTGCAGAAAATGTCTAAGAAGACATGAAATCGAAATACACAAGCTAGCTCCACAATGCTGCCCTTCTCCTTCTTATGAATTTGTGAGCTCCTTCTCCTTGGGTCCCACCTCTTAGGGTTTTCATATTCATTTGAATCTCTTCCCTCCAAAACTACGTTGTCTTCTTAGGCAAGCTACTCCTCCTTAAGCTGCGCTGGTTGACTTGGTCAACCTGACATTGTCCTCATACACTTGGCCCTTTTCACACTAGGAGGTGTAAAATAAGCTGCTCAAAAGGTCCCTTTTTACATTAGGAAGGGTTTTATTCATATTAAAAAGGCTTCCTCTTCCTTTTTATTCACCTACTACACAATATGAGCAAAAATTAATGTTCCAATTTATTCATGAAAATTTTGGAACATTACATTGGAGAATATGCTATTCAAGGTTGGCTCTCTTTTTAGAGTGTTGAAAACCTTTTACATGATTGTAAGGTGTAATCTCTTAAATCATAAGATTATTCATGTTGAATTACAGAGGAAGTGTTTTTGGATACCAAGCCATTGATCAGATCTGTTCTGGATGGTTACAATGTTTGCATTTTTTCATATGGGAAAATAGGTTATGGAAATACATACACAATAGTAATAAAAACAATATTCTAGTTAGTCAATTGCAGTTTGAAGCAATGTCTTGCAAAAATAATAAGGGAATGAGTTCACTGCTGAAGAAATTCTTGCCTAGAAATACTTTGCTCTAATTTTTGTGCCTTGCTTGTCTAGACTGGTCCTAACTTCACATTTTTTGGGGGTGCTATTTGATTATAGAGCTAAACTGAATATGGAAATCAATCATCTTGTCAACTGTAGGAAAGGGGTTTATGATTATATCCTGAGTCAGATTTTCCATTGTACTTTCCAAATTTAATGTATTGAAAGGGAATGACCTGCAAAGAAGTTATGCTGCCTACAGTTGAGTGATTGCTCTTTTGGATCTCGTGTTGATTTTATTTCATGGTCGAGCTGTTGGGTCCATTTGGAAGCTTTACAATCTAGAATGATCTTAGTTCCATCTTAAAAATTTGTCAACAACACAATATTATGAGGGCTATAATTTAACCGTTTCCGTAATATGGTATTTATAATAATGATGGCTCACACAGATATTCTATGAGTTTTGATTATGTGTATTTTTCTTGCTTGCAATAGTTGAAGCCTTGCCTCTTTATATCTAGTTAGTTTTGTATATGGTATTGCGTTCAACTCTGAAATTCTCACTGTATATATCATTGGCCCTTAATTTTGAGATTTCTTCTTAGATGGAGACTCTATTTTTCATTCAAGATTTCTCCCAAAAATTATTCTTAAAACTAAGTAGGCCCTACCAAGCCAAAATATTTACATTTGTTCAAGATATTCCCAACTATAATTACTTAACTGCCTAGGCTAGGCACATTTGACACCTGCTGGTGAAGATATGATATCACACATTAAAAATATTCTATCACTCCAACCTGAAATGTAACGAAATTTGGCAATTCAGCAGCAAAAGAGCACTTCATTTATTTTCAAATATATGACAACTCAATAGCACAAGAATCTAGAGGGTTGTGCCAAATAAATCTCACAAAATCAACCTGCAGGAGGTTATAGATCTTATTATGCACACAACGATTTTTTTATTTTATGGAGAATTTGTTGAAGATGTGTTTTTTATTTCATTCTAAAATTATGGGTAAAACTGAAAAAACAGATTAGCTTGTAAGTTGTGATCAATTTTTCTCATACTAACAAAAGTTTGATCTCGTAGAGAAGGAAACTGCCTCGGCACCCTAACAGGCATAAAATGTTTCACATAAGGGTTTTGAATGCTTGCAGCATATTAAGAAAAAATTGCCATATGAAGATTTGAGAGGTTGGTTCTCATGCTTCAGCTCCAAAGGAAAGTCTAAAAGGCCAAAGTGTCAACTGGTGAAAGTTGAAAGAGAGAATTTATTTATCTATTAATGCCTTATATTTCTTTCAAAAAGTTGGTCTCAGAGCCCCCTCAACAGTTGTTGATGTTCCTACTAACTCCTAAGGTGATTACAGAGGACAGTTGGGGTGTGAAATATGAAGCCTTGAATGACTTATTCCAGATATCAAAACAAAGAAATTATACCTTTATATATGAGGTTGTTATTCAAATGATTGAAATATACAATGAACAAGTCTCGGGTCTTCTTGTTTCGAACAGTTACAATAAAAGATATCCTTCTTGATAATATGGAGTTGTATTTCTTGTTTTTAAATCTTTGGATTTCAGTTTCTCAGAATTAAATAATCCTTGACTCATAGCACATTGGAAATCCACAACAATTCACAGCAGAATGGACTCAATGTGCCAGATGAAAATCTAATACTCGTTGCATCTACATCTGCTGTGATGGAGTTAATGAACCTTGGACACAAGAACCATGTTGTGGGATAAACTGCTCTGAATGATCAGAGAAGCCGTTCACACAGGTTTGAAACACAATCTTTGGAGAATTTAAATAACACTGGTCTCTCTTGAAACCTTTCTTCAAACAATAAAAACATTGTTTTGTTTGTAATGTTTTGACAGTACATGTTCAGGGTAGATATCTTACTTCTGGAAAGATTCTTCGAGGGTGTCTTCATCTTGTTGACGTTGCTAGAAGTGAAAGAGTTGAAAAATCTGAGGCCACTAGAGATAGGTTAAAGGAGGCACAACATATTAATAGATCACTTTCAGCTTTATGAGATGTGATTCTCGCTCTTGCACAAAAGAGTTCCCATGTTCCTTACCGAAATAGCAAGCTCACACAACTACTTTAGGATTATTTAGGTAACAAATTCAATATTTTCCTTAATGAATAGTTATGGAAGAAAACACCACTTTTCTCTAGTCTGGGGTGGTAATGATGCTGGACTTTGTTCATAAGGTGGACAGGCAAAAAATCTAATGTTTGTGCACATAAGTCCTGAATTAGATGCACATGGGGAGACAATCAGCACTTTAAAATTTGTAGAGAGGTTTGCAACTGTTGAACTTGGTGCTGCTTGTTCCAACAAGGAAAGTGGTTAGGTTAGGGAGCTGAAAGAACAGGTTTGTGTTAGATTGATTCTTGAAAAATATGTTGCTTTTTGAATGATAGTATTATTTTTTCTCCATGGATCAAAAGGACTAAAACAAAGGATATTTTGGTCTATTTGTTTGAATACCTATGAGTAGTTGAAGAATATTGATAATGAATGATGTCCTCTATAGCACTCAAGAGTTAAAGGTTTCCTAATATTTGATGTTGCCGATTGCTAGCTTGAAGAATCCACTGGCAAAGAAGGTAGCATAAGTTGAGTAGAGAATGAGCATTAGTGTCTCACCAATAACTATGGATTCCAGGAACAGTCCTAAAATACAGAGAATGAGGACTGGTTTCTCACCAATGCATCAAAAAATGCAGACCATTTTGTGATTATATATGTAAAAAATCCAACGAATTATCTGAAAAGTGATAGAGATTTTTTCAGGCTTTTAAAAGCTCACACAATATATAATTGGAACAAAATTTTATTACTAGAAATCAATCAATTACTTCTACATACCACTAAAAGTGGAAAAATATCTATAACCTTTGATCACCTTGAACATCAAGCACACTAAGAACCTTGACAATGGGGTCTAATAACATCACCAAAGGTCCAAAATTGACAAAGCACAATTTAATGAGTATTGATTAGTCAAAATTACCATGTAGATCAACTAATCAAGTCGAAATGGTGGTATATTGGATTAGGTGTGGGTTTCACTTGCATTTGAAAGAGTGAATACAACGTGGATAAAGAACATTGACTACAGTAGGAACCTTGACAATGGGGTTCTAATAACATGGCCAAAAATCCAAGAAAGCTGACTAGGTTGGCCTTAGCCTAAAATAGTCAATATTGAAAAAATACAATTTCTTGCCACCTTTAAAGGGTTCATGGAAAATATATAACTTACTCTATTCACATTGCAATTGAAAATAACTCTAAGAACTAATTTGGATTTTTTAGAGGTAATATGGCTTGCCATCCATTGAAATAAAAGTTAAAACACTCTCAAAATGATTCACTATAGGTTGTTTAACAGGTGACACTCACACATCATCTAGAATAAATAACCTAGGCACCTTAAAAGAAATTATTCTTGCAACTTTTGAGATGGCAGGTTGATAATTAGTCTTGCAACATTCTTTCACTAGATCCACTATTTTGCAACTAGTCAAAAGTTTACTCCCATTAATTTGTTGTTCAACCTTTTTTATGCTCTTAATAAGACTAGAGCCTTCAGTGAGATTTGATGGTTTAGTAGAACAAATAAAAGGAAGAATCTCATTTTCACCCTCACTTGTCAAGATATTTTTAACGTCTAAAAATCAATAATTTGCAACTGTTGTATTCAAATAAGCCACACATTGATTTTGTTGGACTTCCCAATAAGGATATGAAACATTGTCTCTAGTTGTGGACAACAAATCACATTGCCTAGGTATGGTTCTAGTGAGCTCCAACACTTAACTACCATTCCACTTACTATATATGTTGTTGTTTTACAAAATTGAAATCACAAAGCCTTGATATGACTAGGACAGTTGAATTTTGAAAGAAAGGGTGTAAGGGAGAACGAGAAAAAAATGGATTCAATGCATCAGGAGAAACACTATGGGAAGAAGGCACAAGAAGAAGATTTATTTCTTCTTCCTTTTGGATTGCATTTGGATCAATTGAAATGGATGGCTTTGTATCTTTGGCATTTGGTTTTGCCTTTGATTTTGGAATTGATGGTAATCTTACCAAACAATAGAATGCATCTCATTTATGTTAGAAAGGGAGTGCATATATGTGGAACAATCATCCCCAGTTGTAGCTTCAGGTTCTTAAGTTGTTTATGCTTGAGATGTTGAGTAAAATTACAATTAGTTTGATAACCAATTGTGACTTGGAGGGAAATAAGGGTGGTGGGGCCATGGAGGTATGCTTGATCAGGGAACTTATTTTATGCTGAAGGAGCTAAGGATATATCTAAATATTTATCATATTGTATGTATTTTACACTTCATAGTTGCATTCACCATAATAGTCTTCATGTTGATAGATATTCTACTAAAAATAATGATCTTGATCAGTTTGTAAAAATGTCTTTTGTTTCCAATGAGGGGATGTTAAAGTGGAAAATGTTAGCATTGAATATAGAGATTTATATGTCTCAGATAGTGATACATTCTCATTTGAAATTGGAACAAATAATGTTCCCATTGGAGAGGGTATTTATGGCTTAGTCGATTTCACCCAATATGGTGAGATAGAAAAAAATTTTGGATGCTAGAAACCCTTTTAGACTAGCCAATCAAGTGAAGTGATTCAGAGAAAGGCTTCTAAAAGATGCCAAATTATTTCCACCCATATATTCTTCACAAAAATATTATTAAATATCATATTATGTCTCTTAGCATCTATGCTAAGATAAACTACCAAAGAAGTAGAGCAGAGCAGGTGGTGTCAATTGACCGAGTACACCACTGAATAATTTAAATTTAAATTTCAGCGTTACCCTAATACCTGAAATCGTATTTTAAAATTTTCTAAATTGAGTGAATAGATGAGTTAATTAGATCTGAACTAGTACTGACCTTGAAGTGACAAGACATTTGGTCCTATCACTGCCATCCTATTCATATTCTACCACCCAAAACACACCTGGAACTCCGTAATCAAGTAGAAGTGGTAGCAGAAGCCAGAAAATAGCAGTAGTGCCTACGTTTTTTGTTCACACCCGATAATTTTAACAGTCTTTATGGGGGAAGATGTATGCAAGTTGAAAATTTTATTATTATGGATGCTCTACCCTGAGCACAAAGACCGTGCAGTATGAATAGAGATATATAGACCTAAAGCTAAACTTTCAAGCTTAGCAAGTTATCCATCTATATATATATATATATATATATATATATATATATTGCTCTTTCACTATGTTTACACCGATCCCAATATAAGAAAGGTGAGAAAATTTTTAGAAAAAAACCTCTTTATGCTTTTTTTGAGGTCTAAGGGTGTGCCTATTTTTCTTGGGTTTTGATTTAGTGGGGTTGTTTATAAAAAATTCTGCTCTAAGAGCTTGGATTTGGCTTAAATATTTGCTATCCATTTTTATGCACACGAGGGCAGTTCAGTGGCCTCGGAACCTTCTATCGGAAGTGGATTTCACCACTCATTTTCCAAATTATTAACTAGTCATCAAAGCCCAAGGAGAAGATTTTATTTTGATTTTTTTTTTCTTCCCATGTTTTTAAGGCTGTGCAGGCTCAACTGTTGAAGTGGTGTCTCAACAACTATTTTGTGTTTGGTGTTCTTACTTGAAGAAAATGACTGTAGAACTTTGCTAGAGAATTAAATATATGAATAACTGGCTTTCCTTCTCTCTGTCACCACACTTAGCAATTGATGTTTCAGCTTTTGCAGATCAGTTTGCATAGCCACAAAAGTTACATTTAGCAATTGATGTTTCAGCTTTTGCAGATCAGTCTGCATAGCCACAAAATTTACACTTAGGAATTGATGTTTTAGCTTTTGCACATCAGTCTGCATAGCCACAAAAGTTATCTTCAGTGCCCACTACTTTTAACTGCTTGCAGGCTACTCATATGCCCCATTCTACTTTCACTTATCAGAGCTATGGAGTTAACATGTGAAACCAGGGGAAAATAATTCTATGCACCAATGCTCTTGAAGTCTGATGGCTCTCTCTCTACTATGGAAGCACTGAGCAGGTCATAGATGGAAGGTAGAGGAACCAAGTGGCAGACAAGCTTTCCAAAGAAGCAGCGGAGTTAGACTGGGGCAGATGGCTCATCACTGAACATGATGGGGAACAGGTGTACCAATATTTTCACAGACCATTCATAGATGGCATTCAAGATACGAGAGAAGTCACTCTTTGACTGCAATTTTGACAGGATCATTATTTTTGGAGTTTATACTATTATGTTGATGTATATTATCAACTCTGTTTATATCAGTTTCTACCATGTATTTTTTGTACATATTGTGACTAGTTTAGAGATCTTTAGAATTGATACTTGTAGACTATATTAGTATTGATATTTGCAGACTACTTTGCCTCCTCGAAGATTATTTAGAACCATGAAAATTGATGGTTATTATATGTAAAATGTAACATGTAATTTTTCTTTATATAATGAGAAATTAGGACTTTTCCCTGGGAAAAAAACAATGATGAACTACCAAAATAATTACAGGTCCTCTACTCAAGTAAATAAGAATTGAAATCACTTTTCTGAATCTTTATACACCTCTGAGTGCCTCAATTTTTTTAGAAACAAGTTTTTGGTGTAACCTGTTAAGAAAATCTCATTAACTCACAACATTTCACCAATCAAAACCTCTTAACTATGTCCAATACTTCCTAAACGTAGTAAATTTAACCAAATAAATGTCTAATTTGTATCATGATTCATATCCTCCTCACTCATATAGAACACCACTCTTTGGATGAATTCCCTCAAAAGTACCAAGAAATGGTTGAAAGTTCAATTTATAAAGAAGCTATAAATGCATGATTAATTGCCAATCAAAAGAAATTTCCAAAAACCAACACAACACATTCAAAAGAAGAATTCAAATCTTAGAATAAGATTACATAAAGGGCTCAAAACCACTATTTTTGTTTTTCTTCAATGAAGATAAAAGGAGAAGAGAATAAATTTACTCTGTAATCAAGCTAGAACCTTTAATAGATTTATGATCCAAGAGTAACTTCCATGATCATCATTCAAACAAGTCTCAACCATAATGCTATTGGGATGAGTTCTCTACCACTGCCTATTATGACCAACTAGGAATCTTCAACAACTTCTCTTCTCCTCATCAAACTCTTGAAGAATATGAAACCTACTCTAAAGACCATAAACAATGCATGTTGTCAAACGAGTAACTTTGATGCCCAATTAATTTGGTCTTTACATAGTATCATTTACATTGTAAAAGAGTTATTTATTTCTATCTTATTTATGTAGATTCTCATGTAATTTATTCAAAATAAATAACATTAGTTGGTTGATAAAATATTTAGAAAGATATCCAAAAACTAAACCATTAAAACTTCCATAGGGATGTTGGTTTGCAAGGATTCAGAATATTGTCAAACATAGCTCTCGGGGTTGCTGGCTGTTATTGTCTTGAAAGAGAAAGGAATTCAAAAATGATATGAGAAAAACTATAAATTTATCATTTTCAAAGTGCTTGGGACAAAATAATTCCATCAATCCAAGGAGAAAATCACTTCATTGCTACCTCTAAAATTTGTGCTTCAAAATATAGATTCAATTATCAACTACAAACCCCAAAGTTACTTGAGGACATCACCCATTGTCACCTTGGTGATCATCCTTCTCACATAAGGAAAGCTCTTCTCCAACATAAGGGAGGAATCCATGAAAAGCCTACAAATCTGTCCTTCAAATGCTAAAAAAAAATATTTGCAAAATGATATTGTTTTTTTCTTTTAAGATTTAAAATGGAAAGCTAGGCAAGACCTAGTTCATAATCCCTGGACTATAGACTCTAGGAAACACACATATCTTTAAAATTGATGAAAAATATGTGAGTTTTCACAAAAAAACCACAAAGAAAGTGTTATCAGTCAATAATATATCCAATAAATATGTAAGTGCTATCTCCTAATATATGGAACATTTGAAGACAATGTGCTCCCCCAACTTGATCTCTTATAAATCAAATAGTTGAAAATTCCATTTGAGGTGTGGGATGCAGTGAGCTATCTAAAACCAAATCTAGTGGGAGCCGACTATGAATGTACCAAGGGGAATCCTAAGGTTGTGCATCCAATGTCTATTAGTATAGATAGGCACTTAGCTACATAAAGAACTCAAAATAATAAAATGACATATTCAAGCTAATGCCCTCAAGGAGGGAAATCCAAGTGATTTGGATGTAGTTTGTAGATATGATCTCTAATATCCTATGTTAAGTCACATTTAGATAGTAGGATATGACCTAGAGTGTCCAAATATTACCTAAAAAGGGTAATTTTATTGATAGAAACAAGCACTAACTGAAGTAGTTAAGAAGAACCCACAACAATTACACCAAGGAGGGGTCTATTGAAGTAATACCCTGAACTCCACCTAGATGATAGATTGAGGAATTGCGTGTTAGAAGCAGCTGAAGCATTGTAATATAAGGTTTTAGAATCTCTCTATCCTATCCCAATCAACCCAAATAAATCCAGGTCCCTAGATCTTGAAGCCATAACGGGTCATGGCTCTAATGATCATGTCCAAAGAGGTGCATCTTGAAAGATATGTCCTAGAGCACTATATCTTTAGCCAATTAAACCATATTCCTTATTAATTTGGGGCTAGAAAGCATGCCTCAAGCTAAGCTAGAATCCTAAGATCTAACCGCCAAGTATGTGTAGGTTGTAGTAATATGAATCCCATCTCCTCCAACATAAAAATGTTAGTCAAAGGGAGCATGCTGAGACATGTTGAAGATCATAACCTTAGTCTTACTAAGTTAAAATTTCTACTATCAAAGATCACAAGAGTTGGAGAAGGCCTCAATTTGTCTCTACACCCCCTTAGGTGTGGTGCCAAGAGGATCATGTTGTTGAAAACTAAAAGCAAGGAGATGAAGACATCGGGTAGAAGACAATCAACACCATCCTATATGTGCTCCTAAGAAAGGAGTCCATCTAATCGATATAGAATCAAATGATAGTTAATGCGAGAGGGAATTCCTATTTGACCTCTATAGTAATCCTAAGGTAGTCTAAGAAGATGTCGATAGTGATCAAATGACCAAACACTAACTCATATAGTCTTGTGATATAAGCCGATGTCACATCACATGTTCAGATACATGTTTGAGACCTCTATCTGAGTTGACATACAAGGGTTGTTTTGAAGCATTAGAAATCCACAACACAAAGTGAGTTTTCCATTCAAACCTACAGAGGTATGGTTCATTCTGTTTGAAGTTATGTAGCCATCAATCATATAGTGTTTGCTTGGAATCTAGATTACACTAGAGTGAAAGTCCTGAGTATATACTATAAACCTCCAAAAAATAAGTTTTCTTTGTAAGTTATGTTGAAGCAGTAGTAAACAGGTTTCCAAAACACATATTTTGGCATTTATAGAATCTTGAAGTATTATTTGATCCTATTTATTATAGAAATAGAAGAACTTGAATATTTGGTTCTGTCAAATTTGAAAATTCCATTTAATAATATTGCTTTGTATCATTTCTCCCTGTAAGTTGAAATATTACCAGAGATAGAGACACAAATGATAACTAAAGGTGGGATACCTCCAACAATATAAGCAATGAAAGCTAAAAAAATGTCATAGTTCTTCTGGTTTCCAAAAGTGAACCACAAAAAATCTCTAAAATAGCAAGGAATGTGGACACTTATTTAGGTTCAATGGACTCTGGCTAAATGGAGATGTGATGATAAACTAGATAATAAATTATGGACTAAAAGCTATATAAACCCCATGCCAAAACCAAGTATCATCACCTTGGAATAAGGTGAATGACAAGAATATTTTCAACAATAAAGAACACCATGAAGGGGCAAATATGTGCTATAACTTCTCGATTACAGGATGGGACAATCATATTTATTTCTCAATTGAATGACAAATAGTCAAACTAATAGATTCCTAAATGTCAGTTGTACATTTCTATCACTTAGAAAACCTTTACAGCTCTTTGCCAACTTGAGATTTTCTAGGATTTTGGAACCTTCATAACAATACAGAAATGGCTCTCAAAATGAACATTGCCATAGAAAAGGAAAATTTACCTACATCACCAAATGTGCCTTTTCTTAACAAGGACAAAGGTTAGTCTTATGTCAAATTCTGTAGTTGTTTTAGAAAAAGGTGGTTGTGTCATAGAAAGTAATTTTTAAATCCCATAAGTCCATAATAGATGCACTTTCTCATTTTTTCATTCAAACTAAATCAATCCATGATTTTTATTAAGACCAAAATAATGTGTGTGTTCTCCTCCCTCTGATAATTCCATCCCAGGCCATGCAAAAATGTCTTTCCAGACTTCAAAAAAAAATTGTGATATGTATACATATTCTTTTAATAGAATTTTTCAAGCTCTAAATGGCCACTGCAATATGTACTTACTATATGTTTCCTCTCAAGTTTAACCATCACTTGTGAAAATTTCAAAATAATATATTATGGAAACGGGAATTCCCTTCAATTTTAATGCATAAAGTAATAATTTATACAAAGAAGGAAAGCACACAACAATGAAAAAAAGGAGGCGATGGCCAAAATATTTATTGAGACAAACTACCTAAAAGGCTTCATAGAGAGGGTAGCTTCTATGTTATTTTCTTGCTACTAAGAAGAGTATCCTTACCTATCCATGCTTGATATATGAATGAACCACCTTCCAATGAAGCATACCTAGTATAAACAAGCACATCATCACAACTCAATACTAGAGTATTTGTAAAAGCATGATTCCTGATATAATAAGATATATTATAGACACATGTCGCTATGACTTCCAACCTTTTATGGTTCACTTTATAAAATCTATAAAATATGCAAATGCTCCCTTCCAAGCTTCATAAACCAATACATTACATATCCCTTCATGTGTAGGGAAAAAATATAATTATGTTGTCTTAACGAATGAGACCATTCTCTTTGTTGAATTAAAATAATGAAAAAATTCCAATAACACAACAACATCATCGTAACAACTTCATAAATTAGTGAAAATTAATGGCTACAAACCTCTAATTAATGCTCCAAATGAAGGCCCGTGGTTATGCTTTTCCTAGTGGCATCCCATGAAGCATGGAATATAAGTTTTGCAAGTCAATTTTGGTGATAAAATTCCCAAATAGTCAGGTGACATGAAAATATAATCCAATTAATATCCACTCTAGCTCGCTTATTCTCGAAGATACTTCAACAAAGATTTTTCCACATCATTTAAGTTGCAATAAGGGAGTGACATTATCCACATCACCTTTCCATGTCACTGAAAATCTATGATAAATCCCCCTTGATTTCCATGTTTGTAAACCAATCCTTACAAGTAGAAATAAAATCATAAAGGGATAAATAGGAAAACATTCAAGGAGCATCCACACAACATGCATAGGAGAGGTCCAAGTGTACATAAACAACCCAAAAACTGCCTCAAGAGATATGACCAATGCCTTAGAAAACATGAAGTGCCTAAAACAATATGAGAGGGCCTTGGGAAACATGAAGGTACCCAAAAATAAAAATGCCACCAACCCGTCAAGGAAAAGCTACCCTACTTATCCAAAAACAATATATGGTGTTGCTACTAAAAAGAGGGGTAACATTGCCAACAAAAACCTTAAAATCAACCCCCCTACCTAGCAAAAAAAAATTGACGACATTAGTAACAACCTAACTTGTTTACAAATTTAAAATTACAACTTGTTTGAAATTGTGACCTCAAAAATTAAATACCATTGTAAACAAATACCTTGAAATCAAACCTTGAGTCAAAAAGGGGTGTTACTGTGAGCACTTGCATTTTCACTTCAAGGTTAAAATTATGACTAGTTTGATATGGAGGGCATGCTAGATGGGCCCACTGCAATCCAAAAACTCAAATTTAAAACTTGAATCACAACACATCATTACCTCCAATGCCATCTTTTGTGGGGTGCCTAAAATTACAAAACTAAGGAAACAATTTTCTTTTAAATAAAAAAAAATGGACCTTTCAAATTAAAAATTAAAAATAGAAATGATTTTGAATGTAAATATCAAAACATTTTTTTAATAAGTGGAGAATTTATTGTGGAGGAGAGCTTGACGACATAAACCCTTATCGTCGCAACCCTATGTACTATTTTTTCTTCCATGATCCAGTTCGAACACCATTTTTGTTGCTCTGGATCGTCACCACCATGATGTCATGCCTGATGCTTGGTCATTTTTCACTGGAATCTTCATCCTGTGATTTTTTTTTTCTATTGTTGGCCTAGATCTTACAAAGAGAGTTTAGGGGGTTGGGGTGTAACAACTGCATAATTGTCATTTGTCCAGTTTCGAGCCTATCTTTTCTATGGTTGGCCTAGATCTTGCGAAGGAAGTTGAGGGGGGTGGGGTATGGAAAATCTATAGTCATCTTATCCCTAATTCATGCCCTTTTTCTGCTCCAGTGGAGGTAGAATTTGCAGGTGTAGGTTCATGGTGGTTCTTAAGTTGTCTTGGCTAGGGTTATCTTTTCATGGGTGTTTGATGTTGTTGTTGTTGTTGTTGTCATCTGCCAAGTGTTTCTGCCACAATTTTTGTGGGGTTTCTTGGGGTTTCTGGGCAGAATGTGCCCAAGTTTCTTTTAATGGGGTGTTTAGGATTTCTTTGTTGCTTCTTCTACATTTTTGCAAGCCTACACGCTTATCCTCTTAGTTTTCCTCAAACTTTGGCCTAATATTTTATTTCTCTAGGGCTTTCTGGGGATTTTTGTGGGGTGTTGTGGTAAAACACAACCCCCCCATTTTTAACGTATGTACTTTAAATAATGGAGACCCTTTCTACAAAATTCTTGGCTAAACACCTTTTAGGATTTTGATTAAGTTAATTATTTTGTAATTTTTTCATTTTTCATTTTCATTGGATTTCTATTTTGATTGTTTCATTGAATCTTTTTTTCATAAGTTTTCCAACGATACTTGTTTCACTTCATTTGGTCAAACAGTTTGTAAATGGCACTCCATTGAAGTTTTGATCATTTTCTTGCTTGATTTTCAAAACATGTATAAAGTGTACCAATATTTTAATTCTTGCAGTTAAAATAGTCATTTATTGTAAATATTGACCTCACTTCATTTTTATTATTTTTCACCTTTTTCCCAATATATAAACAATTCATAAGTTAAACTATATTTAAGACCCATAGTTTAATGCTTTAAATCCCATTTAATCCCCAAAACCCATTTATTTTAACTTCCAAAATTTCAATTTTATAGCTCTGCCACAAATCAAACCGCTCCTTAAAACCTTTGGTAGGACCCCTTACCTTTTCGCATATCAGACATCGCAAAAAATCGTCAAAGCATTCATGTGCTATCCTTTTGAAATGCCGATGCGATATCATGTGGAACCTGTACCTGCCTATCGTCACATCACTCCCATCGCACATCGCATATCTTATGTTTTTGTTGCGAAACATTTATCACTAACCATCTCCAAGTGCGATTTACGATAAGCCTTTAAAATATAATTTTCGATTGACCCCTGCTTGTCGTGTCACTTAATTTTACCACTGTGCCTCCGCGATCTTCAGTCTTATCACTCCTCTCCTCCTCTCTCTCTCTCTCACGTGGTGTGCATTTTTTATATTTTTTGAATTATTAATTAAAATAAATTATATTATATAATATTATAATTAATATTATATTTAAATTATAATATTTTTATTATAATTTTAATATAATTTAAATTATAATATTAATATAATATTTAAATATTTTAATTAATCAATAAATCATTTTTAATTAGTTTAATTGTATTTTTCAATTAGTTTTTATTAAAATTAATAACGTAATTATAAATTAATTAATAGATAATTATAAATTAACTTAGAATTATATTATAACTAAGTTAGATGAATAATATAATTGCAATTAATTAGAATTAATTAATTAATTATCATAATCTAATTTAGGATTAGAATTTAATTTAAAATTTTGATTTGTTTTAGCCCAAGCAACAAAAATTCCAAATTTTTGGCAATTTTATTATACCAACTTTAGAGGCTCATAAATAGAGTTTTACTTGGCCAAATGAGGCCCAGAACAGCTCATTGGAAAGATAAAATGATGGATATTATTCCTGAAGAGGTTTCATTTCTAGATTTGATCATTTATTGGGTCTAAAATTCAGCAAAAGATCAAGTTCTGAAATTTTAAAACAAAACTAATTTTCTGAATTTTATATTTTGCATTTTAAATTACTACAACTTCTTCTAAATGCAGATCTATTCGTCAATGATATCCTTGGCCAATTATATCAAAAAAAAAAATTAAAAAAAATCTTGTATTTCCTTTTTCAATTATTTATTTAATTAAATTTTGATTGGAATTATTTTAATTTCTAGATTTCACATTTTAATTTTGTTTTTTATTTGTTTTGTAGGAAAACAGTTGAAGAGATGAGAAGAAGAAGATCCCAATCAATGAGAAGGCTCCAAAAATTGAAGGATATGATTTTGAACCAATGAAAATTGATGGAGCAAAACCACTCTTCAAACAAACTTTCCTATGAAGAAATCCTTTTGTAAATTTTATAAATAACAGATATCAAAATGTAATAAAGGGCTTCTCTCCTTCGCAATTTTGGAATTCTAAAAGCACTTCTGTAAAAGGAATTTAGAGTTGTAGGGTGAGAGGAGAGGAATCTCAGATCCGAATATTATTGCGTTTTTTCTTTTACATTCTGATTTATGTATAATGAATAGAGTCTTGCACTAATGTAGCTCCAATTTTGAAAGTAGAAGTTCAGCCATTGTAAAAGACTGTTAGAGACATGAAGTTGGAGAAATGGACTTAATAAATCGGTATTTATAATACTATTATTTTAAATGCCGGTTTCATATAATAACAAGAATGTGTCAATTTACTCACATACTTGTGCACTTCTATCGGTATGATTAATTTTTCTCCATTTGCTGTTTTTTCTCTCTACTCTTATGGGTTGAATTCTGATTTTTGAGTAACTATCTACTCAGAAATCTATCTTATAAAACTGATTTATTGAATAGTGATATGTTTTGAACTATTTCCACATGTTATTGTTTAATTATTCAAGTTACTAATTAAATGATCAATATCATTTTCATAATTACTTCCCGAGTGTTGTTGATTGATTATTTCAGTTAAGGGGTCTCTAGATAGAATGTGTTTGGTATTCATAATATCAGTTAATTGAATTACTTCGTTAGCTTGATATTAGTTTAAAACAAACATAATTAAATTTCATTTATTTTAAAATATCTTGCTCTCAGTTAGGATAGATTTATATCTTTCTAATTGAGATAGGATTAAAATAGTTTCTTTTGCTTACATCTTAGAATAATATTTCATATAGATTAAATTATACATCCTTAAAAAGTCCTCTTCCCAAAGAGGAAAAATTATAGTTGTGGCATGGCTAAGCCCAAATTAGCTTAATGATCACTTTTTTTTCTGATCAGCAAGAGAAATGATATGATGTCTCTTTCCCATTGGTAGACAAATGCCATATTTTAAGCCAGTGGAGATTGAGAGAAGGTAACTGGACCTAGTTAAACCAGTCGGAGCCACCATTCCAAACGGAAAAGGAATTGCTTTAAGGTTTAGACCTAGTGGTCATCCCCCATGTTATTGTAGCGAATTTAGAGGCCTCATCATTTTTGGCACTAGAAGGAGGGCCTGCGACTTGTTTTCCTTTGGAGTCTTTGTATTCTAATATTTTATTTTTATTACAATGGCTCCCTTAAAAATTCCAATTTGGATTTGTATTTCTGGACGAGCATCTTCCAATACTCCACAAAAAATAATAAGACACTTATCTCAGGTAAATTTTAATGGTAAGAGGAATACTTTTGCATTTAATCATACTTTACAATTCATTCAAAAATTTTCAAATTCTATTTTTCATGAAATTGATGAAGGTATTTTATGCAGGATGTTTATTCTTACATTCTTGGCAAAAGCCAAAAACTAGTGTAAATCACTTCCAATTGCTTAAAACCACACTTGGGAACAATTTATTATAATCTTCCTTTGTAAATTTGATGGATATATCTACAAACATGTATGTGATGATTTCGAAGATCTACGAAGGTTTGAAGGTGAGTCTTTAATTGATTTTACCATCAGGTTTCGTTTAAATTGTTTAAAATTTAAAATTGAAGATAAACCTTTGAAAGAAGAATTATTAGATTGTTTTGAACATATTTTCTCTCTTCCTTCCATTCATAATCCATGTGAAATTATTTCAAAATTTGATCAATTTCCTCCTAATTTCATTGACATAAGTAAAAATTCCAATGTGGAGGTGCAAACAAATGATGATGAAATGGCCTCTATTTTGTATAATCAGTTCCTTCAATTTCTGCACATTTCTTACAGTATTGAGAAAGATCAAGGTGCACCTTTACATGTCAATGAATTTCAATCACGAAGTTTGGAAAATTTCACTGATCAATTGCAAGAAAATATTAGCAGTAATATTGAAAAAGAAACCACTTTGAAATATGAAAATCAGTATGCATTAGAATCAGAAAATCAAATCATAATCCAGCAAATACCGACAACGATTAAAGTTTCCAATAACATACAATCTGCTGCACAAATTTTTGAATTATTTCATGATGAAAAAATTCCAAATTCATATAAAAAAAGCAACATTCTTCAAGAAAGCACAATTACCCAAGTAAATGATCCTAAACCTGAAATTTGCAATGAAGAAAATGCACAAGAGTTTTCAAATAGAGATATTTTCAAATGCGTTGTTTCGGATTCATATTTTTCTCTTTATCCTAATAATTTTTCTAACAGTAATTTAACCTCTCTTCACATTAAAGATATTTTAGAAAACAAAAAGGTTGATCTAAATGAATTTCCAATTAATTTTAATCAAGATAGAGAATTAATTAATGGTCATTCTTCTGACAATAATGAACATGGGCTTAATATTCCTTCTTATTTTGATACATTGAATAATATCGAAGAGAATTATAATGAATGTCTTGAAGTCATTTATGATAGCTACTTTGAAATTGAGGATATTAATTTGTCTTCATTACAATTGAATCCTCATGATCTAAGTCTAATTACATGTGAAAATGAAGAACGATCTAATTTAGAAATTGTTCGAAATAGTTCTCATTTTCAAAAAAATAATCATACTTATGATTTCAGCTTTCAAGAAACCGTTCCAATCTATGATTTATATGATGATCAATCTCACATTCTTATTCAGAGTCATAACCTTCTCTCTGAGTCACAAGTGGGTATCAAAAATCATTCTAATTGCATTATTCTGCCCAATTCTTGTGAAGAGGAAATTACTTTAAGTCACTCACAATTGTGTTGTAATAATAATTGTAACACTAGTGTAAACTATGATTCAATTTTGTTATTATTTCAACATTTATTTTTAACTTTAGATTTATTTTATGTTTTTAGTCTTAGATTTTTAGATACTTTGTGCTAGCATATTGAGCAGATCAATATTAAACACTCAATTGAAGTATTACCTTAGGGAAAAATGAAGCTTCAAATTATAAATGTGAACATCGAAAGCTATTAAACTTCCAATTTCAATTGATGTTCATTCCTTATCAATTGCTTCTTACTTCTCAAGAGCAGTGCCAAAAAGAGTGTGTGTTTTCACTTTATGACCAACAATCTAATTTAATTAATAATATTCTATTGGATTTATCAGACTTCCATCCATTTTTCATTGATCAATTTGAAAGACATTTGGAAAGTTTTCCTTCACGAAAGACTGTTAATAATTTAGCACTTAGACATAACACTAACAAAATCACACAGGCCATTGTTTCCGAAACACCATTTCTACGACCTGGCTTCTCATCTTCTCTTTTAAACCTCTCCAACTCAATAATGGAAATCTATCCTGATTTATATGATTCAACTGAAATTCAGTTGGAAATGACATTTCGAGAGAAGATAATGGTGAATAAGCTACTAACAATAAAGGTACATTCTTCTTTCAGATTTAATTTTTGTAGTTTAATTATATTTTCATTTTTACTAATGTTTGACATATACATAAATGCAGGAACTAAAATACTTACATGGTTACATAGGAAGTATGACTATACTTAGTCATGTTTTCTTTCATTAATTTAGAAATAGGAATAGATTAATTTTCTTTTCTGTTCGCATTTAGTTCATTATTTCAGATTTTCAATCAAACAAGTAATGAATCCAATTTCTTTTGAGCATCCCATTTCAGAAATGCAACCTAGAGAATTTTAGAAAGCTCTTGAATTATCTGATCATACTTATCTATCAAGCCTTCAACTTTCTTGTTTTTCCAAATTCGTAACATTGATTATACATGAAATTCCAAGAATTTTCTACTACTTGACAATTTTTTATTCAAAAGTAATTCTAAGAACTCATTTTTACTACTCTTGTTTTTTGATGTAATTTTGGAAAGGACGCAATTTGAAAAAAAAATCATTACTTAGCATTTCAAATTAAAATAAGAAGGTGATATTGAACTGATGCAAATTTTGAGAAAATTTGGGAGAACTTGAAGCTTCAAAGAGGTAAAACTTACAATCAAAATTCTTCCAAGTATGTGTTTACAAGTTCATCATCATCTATTGTTATTTTAATTTCAAAGGTTGTTTCTTATTTCTATTTTTATTTTTTTGCAGATTTTCATTAATTTTATTATGTAGATCAGAGATAAGAAATCAACCAGATCTTTTCAAATCCGCAACATGTTCAGGGAAGTATTTATGATTTTTTTTTAAATTTGAAGCATATATATTTTTTCTTATATTCATTGAAATCCTTATAAGACTTAATAAATTGTCAAGGAATCATATCAAATCATTATATTTCACAACTCTTTTTATAAAAAAAATTTGATAAAATTAATTTCCAATCAAAATTTCCAACAATTAATTAAATTATTAAAAGGTTATTTATTTTAAAGCCAAGTTAAATAACTAACTTTCTTTTTTAATTGAATACTATAAAAAAATCATCGACCCCACATATGACTCATTATAAATTGCATATCGGAAGCTCTGAAATGAGCATACACTAAATATATCTTATCTCTGATGATCTCTCCATTTGATATCGCATTATCTGTATCACAACATTTGATCAGAGGCAACTCTTAATGATTCCTGCTAAGAAACCTTCGATGCATATCTTCTGATATTCACTCACTCATTTTTTCGATAAAATTACTTTTCCAAAATTTCAATGTTCATATAACCCAGACCCGATATGACATCTAAATCCTCTTTATATATAGATATCGCATCTGTTTATAAATCAAAAATTTGGTAGAGGCATATATTTAAATGTTATGATGTCTCGGAACAGATATGAAAATAAAATTCATATAATAAAAATATCGGGTCTGTTCTTCATCGCACATCGGCGCATCAATGAAATTACATTTCACATATAAAAAATTTTAGTGGTTATTGTTAAGACCTTGCTCGGTAAATTATATTAATTTCAATGTGATAAAAGACAAGGTAAGGATATTCCTATACAATGCTACGAATATCGCATATCGCACGAGATAAGTAATATGTTAAACGATAAAACTTGCAACAAACGATGTGGAGTTCGCTGCAAATTGCGAAATCACAAAATCGCAAAATTGAAAAAGAGTCCAGTTTTGAAATCTATAGGAAGGTAAATTATAAAAGATGTGAAGTGAAAATATGCACGATTGGTCACTGTTTCTGTGGGCAGTAAAACCAATGTTTCGCGTATATATTCTGATATTTTCAGTCACATTGCATTAGTCATCTACCGTATTTTCATTATCGCAAGAATTATATTGGAATTTCATTTCATTCACAATATTTAATCTTCAAATATGATTATTCTCCGATATCGCATTCATCCCATCACAATTTCCCATCGCACATGCTCATCTCACGACATTGTCATCACAATAATTATATCGCATTGCCATACTCAAGTGAAGCTTTGTCTTCAAAATCCTTTGATGTGATAAACTTTGATATTTGAATTTCAACCATTGTCTTTTAATTATTATTAAAAATTCAATCGCATATTGGCAAAGATGGAAGTCATAGTTTTGAAGTTATGTATGGAAAAGAATATCGTGATGCGAAAAATCAACATGGTAATGTGCCGATGATTAATTCATATTTTTTATTTTCTTTTATTCTGAACTTTTCTCCATACTTATCATATAGAGATTCAAACCCTCTTTATATAATTGTTACATTTTTAGGATTTTGAATCAATTTCAATACTTTGGGGCTGATATAAATTCAGAATGAAAGAAGAAAAAAGAACATTCATCGCTACAATTCATAAAGAAGCATAACTTCATCTTCATTTCTGATGGATTCAATTTATTTCTGATTCCTTGAACATGAAACATTGCTTTCTTTTACTTAAATGCTTGTTTTATTTTAGATTTAATAAATAAATATTTTGGATCAATAAAACTTCTTCATGCTTTTATTTCTAATTAAAGAAAGAAGCTAACTTGCATTGGAAAAAATCATCTTTCTCAGGTAAGATTAAATGTTGTTCTTCAATGGTAACTCTCATGTGCCCACTTTCATTTATTCACATTTCTTCATTTTTTGTAGTGTTTGCTGATCTTGAACTTTGTTTCTATAGGTATTCATGAATCATTCGCATCTCTACCATATTAGTTTAAAAAAAAATATTTTTTCTCTTTGAGATTCTTGAGAGAAGCAGTAATGATCCTCATCGAATCAGCTAGACTAGGGAGTTTCTGAACCTTTAGTTTGTTTCTTTAAAGAATTAATTTTATTAGAAAATAGTTAAGATGCTTTATGCAGGTTTTGTCTTAAAGAAGAAAATTTGCAACACACAAAAACTTCTCATTCAGCATATTATCTATCATAACTGCGATTCACCTTCTACATTTTGAAAGCCTCATTTTTATATAACTCTGCAAGATTAAAAAAAATAATAATAAATAAATAAATAAAAATTGAAAATCCCAACATAGGAATGAATGTACATATGCTTATTTTATTTTATAATCCTTTGTCGAGAAATTCATATATGTGATTTTGTTAGAGTTTAGGTTTTAAATTTTGTTTTTCTTTTAATTTTTCTTTCTTCATTTTTATTCACTGATTTCTTTTCTTACTTTAATTTAAGAATTATTTTCCTTTTACTTTCAGTTTTGATTTGATTTTGGTGACTTTTCCATAACTTATGTAAAAGATATTTTTCTTATCTTATAGTTGTTGACATATATGAGATATATTTTACTTTATCCATTTAAGTGAATTTTATTTATCATTAAAGGCATATCTTTATGGAACCATAAAGCCATCTCGCTTTAAATATTTTTCATGGAGAAGCTCACAACCTTTCCAAGTGATTGAGTTTAATTTTTCAAAGAAATAACTGATTTGAGTTTAATTCAATGAATCACTCCCATCCCTCCACATAAAAATCCTCTGATTGATAGTTGCAAGGAAATAATTTGGAGAAAAAATTATGAAAGAACTATGCCCATTAAACATAAAATATATATTACCAGTCCAACTCTTTCACTCAAATATATTATAAATAAAAAGCTTGCAAATGCGCTTATCAAAATAGTGATAAAAAGAGAAAGCATGGGAAATACAAGTAAACTTGTCGAGGCTATGGACCCTCACTAGTAGCCGGACTAGGCTTATACGACATAAAAGACAACTTCGTTGGGGTACTATTCAGGCTTGCTGGCAACGAAGCGATGTCAGAGACAATAAAAAAATGGATATATGCTTTATCAAAAACTCCTCTCTCTACCTTCTTTTATTTTTCACATGAGAAAGATTTAAAAAAAAAAATTCCCCAAATTTGGATTCATCACTTTTACTCAAGTTTGTTTGAAGTAATTATCTTTACAAAATCACATTGCTTAATCTATTTATGTAGGACCTATGGAAATGTTTTACAGTTAGACGATTTCATGATTTCCAATATTTTTAACCTTTGGGTAAATTTAAGTTCATTATCTTTAATTAGAGATAACTGGTTCTTCTCCCGCATGTCGCCATTGTTGTGGTAGAACACAACCCCCCCATTTTTAACTTATGTACTTCAAATAATGGGGACCCTTTCTACAAAATTCTTGGCTAAACATCTTTTAGGTTTTTTATTAAGTTAATTATTTTGTAATTTTCTCATTTTTCATTTTTATCAGATTTCTATTTTGATTGTTTCATTGAATCTGGTTTTTCATAAGTTTTCCAATGATACTTGTTTCACTTCATTTGGTCAAACGGTTGTAAATGACACTCCTTTGAAGTTTCGATCATTTTCTTGCTTGGGTTTAAAAACATGTATAAAGTGTACCAATATTTTAATTCTTATAGTTAAAATAGTCATTTATTGTAAATATTGACTTCACTTCATTTTTATTATTTTTCACCTTTTCCCCAATATATAAACAATTCATAAGTTACACTATATTTAAAACCCATAGTTTAATGCTTTAAATCCCATTTAATCTCCAAAACCCACTTATTTTAACTTTCGAAATTTCAATGTTATAGCTCCGCCACAAATCAAACCACTTCTTAAAACCTTTGGTAGAATCCCTTACCTTTTCGCATATCAGTCATCGCAAAAAAATGTCAAAACATTCATGTGGTATCCTTATGAAATGCCGATGTGATATCATGTGGGACCCTTACCTGCCTACCGCCACATCACTCCCATCGCACATCGCATATCTTATGGTTTTGTTGTGAAATATTTATCGCTAACCGTCTCCAAGTGTGATTTGCGATAAGCCTTTAAAATGTAATTTGTGATTGACCCCTGCTTGTCACGTCACTTACTTTTACCACCGTCCCTCCGCTATCTTCAGTCTTGTCACTCCTCTCCTCCTCTCTCTCTCTCTCTCACATGGTGTGCATTTTTTATATTTTTTGAATTATTAATTAAAATAAATTATATTATATAATATTATATTTTAATTACAATATTTTAATTATAATTTTAATATAATTTAAATTATAATATTAATATAATATTTTAATACTTTAATTAATCAATAAATCATTTTTTAATTAGCTTAATTGTATTTTCAATTAGTTTTTATTAAAATTAATAATGTAATTATCAATTAATTAATAGATAAATATAACTTAATTTAGAATTAGATTATAACCAAGTTAGATGAATAATATAATTGCAATTAATTAGAATTAATTAATTAAATATCATAATCTAATTTAGGATTAGAATTTAATTTAAAATTTTGATTTTTTTTAGCCCAAACAACAAAAATTTTAGATTTTTTGCAATTTTAATATACCAACTTTAGAGGCTCATAAATGGAGTTTTACTTGGCCAAATGAGGCCCATGACAACTCATTCGAAAGATACAATGATGACGATTATTCCTGAAGAGGTATCATTTCCAGATTTGATCATTTATTGGGTCTAAAATTAAGCAAAAGATCAAGCTCCGAATTTTTAAAACAAAACTAATTTTATAAATTTTATCTTTTGCATTTTAAATTGCTACAACTTATTATAAATGCAGATTCATTCGTCAATGATATTCTTGGCCAATTATATCAGTACAGAAATCAAAATAAATCTTATATTTCTTTTCTCAATTATTTATTTAATTAAGTTTTGATTGGATTTATTTTAATTTCTAGATTTCACATTTTGATTTTATTTTTGCATTCTAATTTTGTTTTTTATTTGTTTTGCAGGAAAATAGTCGAAGAGATGAGAAGAATAAGATCTCAATCAATGATAAGGCTCCAACAATTGAAGAATATGATTTTGAACCAATGAAAATTGATGGAGAAAAACCACTCTTCAAACAAACTTTCCTATGAATAAATCCTTTTGTAAATTTTATAAATAGTAGATATCAAAATGTAATAAAAGACTTCTCTCCTCTGCAATTATGGAATTTTAAAAGAACTTCTGTAATATGAATTTAGAGTTGTAGGGTGAGAGGAGAGGAATCTCAGATCTGGAGATTATTGAGGTTTTTCTTTTACATTATGAGTTATGTATGATGAACGGAGTCTTGCACTATTGTAGCTCTGATTTTGAAAGAAGAAGTTCAGGAATTGTAAAAGACTGTTAGAGACCGGAGTTGGACAAATGGACTTAATAAATCAGTATTTATAATACTATTATTTTAAATGTTGGTTTCATATGATAACAATAATGTGTCAATTTACTCACATACTTCATGTGCACTTCTGTCGGTATGAGTAATTTGCCTCAATTTGTTGTTATTTCTCTTTACTCTTATGGGTTGAATTATGATTTCTGAGTAACTATCTATTCATAAATTTGTCTTATAAAACTGATTTATTGAATAGTGATATGTTGTGAACTATTTCCACGTGTTATTGTTTAATTGTTCAAGTTACTGATTAAATGATCAATATCATTTTCAGAACCACTTCCTGAGTGTTGTTGATTGATTATTTCAGTTAAGAGGTCTCTAGATAGAATGTGTTTGGTATTCACAATATTAGTTAATTGAACTACTTCTTTAGCTTGATATTAATAAAAAATAAACATATTTAAATCTCAATTATTTTAAAATATCTTGCTCTCAGTTAGGATAGATCTATATCTACTTAATTGAGATAGGATTAAAATAGTTTCTTTTTCTTGCTTCTTAGAATAATATTGCATATAGATTAAATTCTACATCCTTAAAAAGTCCTCTTCCCAAAGAGGAAAAACTTTAGTTGTGGCCTGGCTAAGCCAAAATTATCTTAAGGATCACTTTATTGCCCGATCAACAAGAGAAATGATCAGATGTCTCTTTCCCATTGGTAGACAAAAGTCATATTTTAAGCCAATGGAGATTGAGAGAAGGTAACTGGACCTAGTTAAACCAGTCAGAGCCATCATTCCAAACGGAAAAGGAACTGCTTTAAGGTTCGGACCGGGTGGTCATCTCCCATGTTGTTGCAGCGAAATTAGAGGCCTCAACAGGGGGGTATCTTGGGATCCTATGCCCGATTTTTTAAAGATGTTTCATGGACCTTCGATTGGAGGAATGTGAACTATGGAGCTTTGAGCTCTTGTTTTTGGTAGGCATTTTGGCTAATGTGACTGTTATTCCCTCGTGCACTTACAAAATGTAATTTTTTCTATGTTTTCAAGTTGAATAAAATTATGATTTTTTCTTCAAAAAAAATAATGGAAAATATATTAACAAAAAAATTATTATATATATATATATATATATATATAATAAAAAGCTAAAAATTTAAAAGACTTGTGTAAATTTCCTACTATGTATATATATATATATATATATATATATATCTAAAAAATTTAAAGGCCTGTATAAATTTCCTTTGGCCTGGCAAAGGACACAACAGAAGCATCCCCTAGTAAAATGTGATAGACTTGTTCTCCCCAAAAAATTGGCAGTTGGGGGTTTAGAAATATTGTTCTCTTTAGCAAAGCATTAGTAACCTAGAACCTTTGGCAACCAATTCATAACACATCCCTCTAGGGGAAAACTCTCAAATCCAAATATCTCTCATCCTCCACATTCATGGACTAGATATACTAACCAAGGAAATCTAGAAAGGGATCAAATGTCTGTAATACTTCATACTAGCCTTCCCTCTCATTGGAGAATGGTCTGCATCACATATTGGTAATCTTAAAAGTGTGAAGCTAGGACTAGATTCATGCATGGGATTAGTTGATTCCTATAGATTATCAAACAATTTCACCAAGAACTTAAATTAAAAGTGGTGTTATGTCCTCACAAATGCAAAAGCACAGCCCCCCTTGTCATGGCGGCCTACAAGATGGAAAAATTTCACAAATTTTCACCTTGTAGGACAAGATGTTGTAGAATGGGAAACATGTTTTAATCCCCTCACTACAAATATCATCAAACTTTGGAAGGAGATCAATGTTAAACTATTATTGTCAAAAAATCGCAACAATGGGGACTTCACCAAAAATTGGGCTATGATTCTCACATTGATTCCCTATTTACTGGGGAAACACGCTGTTAGTGGAAACATCTACAAAAAATACAGGAACCACTAAAATACAAAACTACACTTTGGCTAGCATTAAATAAGAAAGTTTTAACTTGGTACAATCTTAGGAAGATGAAATAGGAAGGTCCTATTTTCTACTATTAATTTGAATATTCATCAAAGAGCATTGCACACTTAATTATCTCCTATGCATACACAATGTAAGTAATCAACATAGTAGTGTCATAATTGCATATAAATGGCTCGTGTTATTCCACAAGTTTGGGATAAAATCTCATGACATGGCTGGAAAATAAAGAAAACATCTTCCATGGGTATCCCCACTATTTTGGTAAACAATATTTGGTAGGCTAGGAACAAAATTATCTTCAACAATCGAAACATCCTTCTAGAGATCATAATGGGTTTAGTGGTAAAATTATGCATGAAACATAAAGCTGATCACAAGCCATAGAGGAGGTGCATCCTGATCATGCGCCCTCTTACAGAGTAGCTTAAGGGCATCTAACACAATGTGGTGTTAGTGTGGTTTTATTTATCACTCAATCACATGATGTACCCATATGGTATCGCTCTTAGGCAAGGTACAAACAACCATTCATAATTTATTACATTGTGCACCTTCCTACAGTTTTCTTCGTTAAAAGTTGTTAAGAACAATTAAGTAATGTTCCATGGGGGATTTGAGGCTTGCCATCTACTAAGGAAACAATAAAATCCAAATCGAGAATATCTACCTTCACTATAATCTTCAAGACATAAAGGAAACTCTCTTCTCTTTTGAAGGGATCTCTTTCACACATATGTTGCATGAACTCAATTCCACTGCTGATGGGCTCTCCAAAATTGATGTGGAACTCCTAGAGGTGACCTTCCTCATATATGACCTCTTTAATGGTGTGTAACATTGGAAAAAGGTCATACATACTTAACGTGACATTTACATTTATACTTTATCTTTGATTTTTTTGTTTTCCTTGTTGTTTTAATATGCCATTATCACAAATTATGTAGATGCTTTTATGAAATTTCTGTGACTCTCCATATTTCACGTATCTTAACAAACAACTAACAACTGCCATGTGTCCCTATTCTATGCATTAAAATTTCCAAATAAACTAAAACACGGAGAATCTTTGCAGCTGGTGCGAGTTCTATTCCCTGGGTCTCACAAGTTGGAAGGAAGGCACTGAAAGGAAGCTTAAGGGAACTAAAGGGGAATATAACCTAGCCCTATTGAAATCCATTTCTCCATTTATCCATTTATATATTTAGCTAGATAGTTGACCTCATATCCAGCCCACCTCCTTGAAAGCCAGCTCATGGATAGATATATTTTTTAATGAATAAGGAAAGGTATATCTACATGGCTATCGGTGAGAGAGAAAATTAAATAGGGATTTTGGGTGGACAATTGGCTATAGTATATCTCTTGCCTACCCATATCTAAGGTGAGGAACTAATAGCCAACCCAACCAACCCAACGATTGTGTCGCTACACAATTGTGCTGCTACGCTTATGGCTTTCCTCATGAAATAAAGAGCCAATCCATTCAGGGCCTTTGTCAACATCTCTATGATGAGATCATATGTTAAAGATATCTATTCTCTTTTTTGTTCATGGCATCAAGTAAATATTTATGGTGACATCATATAGGAACAAGTAGAATCTAGCTCGCTAGTATTACTAGCTTGGTCTTGCTACTTGGGAACATGCTATTGTTCGATCCTCCTGGGGGGTTTGGCTAAACGGATAGAGACCTGGTGGAAACAGATTAAGTCAAAGGGATTTACTAAGGGGGGCATAAATACAGGATTAGGGATTGAAAGTGTTGATGGGAACCAATGACAGAACGATTGGTGGCAGGAATAAGCTTAGTGGACAAGCGTTAAGCTGCTCTCTTGAGGAAAGTAGTAGGAGGGACCCTAAACAAGTAGAGGGGGTCGAATCCCTATGAAGGGAAAGACCTATCAGACGTTTCAGTCAGACGTATCAACTAGATTAAATACTGATATCTGACTGTGGACCAAGAAAATTGCATCTATATACAACCACTTCATCCAAATTTAAGTAGGAGGAATCAAATCCCTCCATATCCTCATCGTATATGATCCCTCCAATATTTGGGGCCATCAACCCCACTACCTAGCCTTTCATTCCATACTTACTCACTATGCATCTCATATTAACTGATTCCCAGCTTGGGGAGCATTCATTAAGGCCAACCCAAGCCCAACAGGCTAGGATATTTACCTAGGCACTTCTCATCTATCAGTCACCCCCACAAGAAAATAATTCCCTTAATTTTCGTTACAAGAGAGAATTGAAAGGATCTAGACCGGGAGGGAAATTAATTAACTACTTGACCGAGCAGTCTTGAATGATTATGAATTATAGGAGGGATATGACGTGTTTTAAATATTGATTCTTGTGCATTCATTTCATCGAGAAATCGCTAGCTCTAATACATAGAAGATATGAATACAAGAAAAGAAAGGGGAGAAGATCCAACCCATCCCTATGACTACCTTTCATTCTTACTAACCAGATACATATTAACAACTACCTAGGGAAAATAAAATAATTTACCTTCTATAGTTATGCAGTTAAAATGACATGAAACCCTCGATCGTTAGCCATGATATGAGAATGCTTTCAGTTTCTCCCTCAACCTCAATAAGTGAGCAGCATCCATAATACTCAACGAAAAATTGTTATACCAATACCTTTCTTCATAATGAGGACATTCTTGAATCTTCACCCACTTCATCAAAACGGTAGAAATATGCACAAATTTGTTACAGATTCATGCAATCCATGTACAAAAGGTTGTTTTGATGATAAGAGAAGAGAACAACCGCTCTTGCAATTCCATTTACAAAATACAAAATATTTTGTTTTTTGGATGCTATAGACATAAATCAGATAAATGTCTGGTAAGACAAATATTTAATATAGGGTTCTGAAACCATTTTCTATAGGACAAGGATATGTATATTCAAGTGGCTTGCAGAGCCAAATCTGGCAAATTTTCACCCATTTTTAGAATTTACAACATTCTTAGTAGTTTAAAGGTTTACGATGTATCCTAGATGCTATAGCATTGAGAAGATTTCGTCACAGTCGCAAGATCATTTGGGTTTGACAGTGCTAGTTAGAAAACTTGTAGCTGAAATTTAGTAAGTTGTAAGTTACATAAAATTCCCCTCACTTTGTAGAAAATGGATAAAAATACCACAACAATGACCTTATAAACACAATTGAGCAGACTATGGCCAAAAAATATTTTACTCGCTCAGACATGGGTTCAAATCCCCCAGGGACGTGTATCTGCATTGGCATGACCAACAATGCTAACACATTATAAATGAACAAAATATCACAGCTCTTCTTGAATAGGAAATTGTCTTTATCTTATTATCGAATATAACAGGAATCCAAAAATTCCTAAATTTTATCAATAGCAGGCATATCTGACCAACATGAGAATACACGTATTTTAATTTATCTAACACTTTTAATGGACATAAACCAGGTAGATTAGAAGAAATTAATTATTTTTTCTTCATAACAGAAAGATAAAACTATTAAAGTCTTAAGCGGAGATCTTACCCATTGATTCACTGCAACTCCCAGTGTCATCAATCCAAAGGTCGAGTTGAACTCTACGACCTGCCATACTTTGAGCTGTATGCCACTGCTCTCTCCACTTAAGCCTTTCCCATATTTTATTTTTGAAATTACCCTAGAAAATGATCAAATGTTTGGGGAAAAACTCTCCCAAAACGACTGAGTGTGAATCACAGACACTAGGGTATGGAGCTAAAATCCCTGGAATCCATCAATACCCTAAAAATTGGCTGAAATCGCCTCAATTCTAAAGAAAACCCAACAAATTGTGCCTGAACCACTTAGTACTGATGCGAAGGTATAGACGACGGATGAAAACTAGAGAATACAACCCCTGGACAATCGAGTACATTCATTCCCATAACATTGTAAGAAAAGTACCAGGTTAAGATTCCTTTAAAAATATAAACCAGTCGGTCATGGCGCCATCTAAAATTTGAATATAAATAGGTGGTATATTGATTCGATGGTTTATATTTCACTAAAAGAACTGCATTTTCCTTACGACCTCTGGATCTTAGTTTGAGTGGCTGGGTAAAATATCGTCTATGTTTAGCTTTGAGGTTGTGGTTAGATTTGTGGTTGTTTGGTCCCACACGTCCCAAGGTTTATTTTCTGGGAGGATTATGTGTGACTCTTTTTTATTAGCCCAAATAAATAATGTGTAAAATAAAAAGTATGTATATTGATAAAAGGATTTTATAACTTAGTGTTAAGTAATGTATAAAATAAATATGATTTGTGTGTCAAATATTTGGAATAAAAAATATGTATATTAAAAATATTTTTAGATATAAAGAAGTGAAATTTATATAAATATAAATAATATTATTAAGAATCAATTTAAATGTATTTTTTTTGTATTCTACTACACATCTCATCAAGAGATAACTTCTCATCATGTAGTCTTTACATGTGTGTTATTTGGAGTAAACTTGATTTTGAAGTGAACACTTGTTCATGAGTAGTCTATGACACTTTTTCCCACTAGACATAGAAATATTATGCAATTGGTGAAGGATAAATAAGCATGGGTATCAATAGTAAGGTTGTGCAGGGTCAACCAAAATGATTTTCATATGTATGGCCCTATGGGGGTGGTGAACTCGACAATAATCATGGACGCTCCATGCGAGGGTGACAATACTGTGGGGTGTGCATGACTCACTAGTGTGGATGCCCATGGGGGTTATGGAGGACATAAGTGGGGGGGTAACAGGGGTGGGGATTCAATGGTTCAGAAGCAGAGTCGTCAAGGTGGAGGAGCCCGTGGTGGCAAGGGGAATCGTGGGTCTGATCGCTCTGAGGTAAATGAGGGGTAGGGTATCCAAAATTGTTTCTTGGAGATCTTTCATGCACTTATCAACAACTTGATGGAAAGAGTAGACATGGCTGAGAGAATTTTAACATTGCAGATGGATTCAGAGACCCTTATAGTGAAATGTAACTTTCAGTATCAAAATTGCAATTTTCCATTTATGGAGTTACACAATTAAAAATCACTGACATAGATGACTAATTCATATACTTGTTGTACTTGTTATTTGGTCATGTTTTTATTCTTGGACTATATTAGTCATTTACATTTATCATTATTAATTTTTTCACTTATTATATAGTAATATATTTTAATCCTGGACTAAATTACTCATTTAAGTTAGTCGCTTTTAGTTTAGTGACTTATTATTTAGTCATATATTTTATCCCAAGACTAAATTAGTCATATAAGTTAGTCACTTTTAGTTTAGTCACTTATCATCTAGTCACATATTTTATTCCTATACTAAATTAGTCATTTAAGATAGTCATTTTTAGTTCAATCACTTAAAATTGCTCAAATTTAGTAGTAATTCACTTGAAATAATTGTGGTGACTAACTTTTTTAGTAACCTCGTCATTAATTTCATCATTTTTTAATAGTGTATATATTGTTAAGGGTCTCTTTATTTTTCAGACTCCATGAGAGTCTTCATATCTTCCATGGATATATCCTATTCAAACATTATTAGTCTTTTGTATGTTGATCGCCTTTACCATGGTTTGATTTTCCATGATATATGTCTTTCTTTCTTCACACATTCCATTCACAGGAGTTCCAATTAAAGTTCCTTAATTATAGTCAACCACCTCATACTTCATATGAGGACATATTTTGTTGATTTCATCTAGTGAACGTGTGACCTTCCTTCATCCCTTTGAGCAAGGAGATCCTTTCTTTTAACCATGTTCTCAAGATAGATCATTGATCCATGTTACCTGAAACTATATGGCATGACTTCCAAAATATAAAATGTAAGTATACATACCTTATTTTTCCTTTGGGTCATTCAAACTTCCTGCAACATCTTCCTTGATTGAAAGAGCCTTAATCCCTTGATCTACTTCACCTTTATGTCATCATACCATCATCCCATGAATTCCAAAAAAATGGAATTCTTGATGAAACACTTGCTTCTGTTCATGATCAGTGGACCTTTCAATGAATATTCCATGAAAGAATCTTGAGGATCTAAAATATCCACATCAATAGATGTTTCCATTAGATAGATGTATTATGAGCCTTGTACTATATTACGTTGCTACTTGTGTTTTCAATGAGATTCCCAAGAGTTATATACTTGACTTCCACATATTATAACCATCTTTCATGAATTTATATGATGATGTCCCAAGCTATTGCTTTCAATTCTTTCATGGTGCCTTAATGCATCCCATTATTTTGCTTAGTGAATGAAGATAACGATATTTTACAATATAAGACTTAGGAATCTGAAACTCACTTCAGTGAAGATTATCTCAGTCATAGTAGAGATCTCTTACTTCCTCTATTTTGGATTTTTTCTTTTAAGCTTCCTCCACCTCTTCGGTGATATGAGCTTCTTCTCTTCTTATTTTTTATTGTCCTTCTTTATCTTAGGACACTCCCTTTTATAGTGTCCATATACCTGACACCCATAGCATTGAATTTTAAACATGTCCCTTTTCTTTTTCCAAGAACCAAACTTTCCAAATTTTCCCTTTCTTCTTTTCATTGTAGAATAAACTTGATTTTTCTCACCTTCTCCAACATTGGATTTTTCCTTTAGTCTCGATTATTCAATATTTCATACTGACCATAGATCCTAGAATGGAGTAGTTTTTTTTCATAAATACTTGAAGTAAAGTTACCCCACTCCTCTAAAAGTGCATTTAATACAATTGTATTAATTTCACTATCAGACATGATTTGTCTCAGATATTGTAATTAACCCCATATCTAATACATCATCATAAGGTGTGAGGCTATTCCATATTTATTTGACATATCTAGCCTATAGATTTCTTGCCTTAATGAGATGAATTCTCCAACAATGCTTATGAAATACAACTCTACCAGTTTTCTATATATTTCTTTTGAAGTTTCGAGTTTAGATATATATGGGATGAGGGGATCCTTAATGGATTCTATGAGAATCCTTTGAGACCTAACTTCCCATTTCATATACTTGGAAAGAGCTTGATCATCTTATTCTTCTGGTTTGGTGATAGATCCTTTGACATGTGCCGTAACCTCATTTTCAATGAGATTCAGATCTGTCCTTTTCTTCTATGCAAGATAGTTTGAAGACCCTACCAATTTGTTTCTTTCCTTGCAAAAATAAATTTTGACATATTGAAATGTGGATGTAATTATACTTACTTGATAGGATTCTCCTTCTTATTGTTGATTCCTTGATGTTGTTGATGATATAGAGGATATAAAATTTCTCCTTGATGAAGGTATTTTTCTTCAATAATGATCTTTGATCACAAATATGATACTTCCTTTTGATCTAGCTTCCTTTGGATGAATTGTCTTCAAAATACTTTAACTTGAGTAGATGTAGGGTTTTTTCCTTCTCCTTCTCGATGATGATCCCAATACTTCTTTGTATACTTCTTTGATATAGGGTTATTATGATTATTTTGACTTCAAGATGATATTCACTTTGATTTATTTCTTGATATTTGATCCTTGAGCGTCCCTTGATATGATGCCCTTCCTTGACATAGTCAGCTTAAATCTGATACCATGCTGAGAAATATATGGCATAGAGATTAAGTTATTTCTCTTCTATTAGTAATTGCTTGTGATATCTTTTTACTTATTTATATTGGGATATTATTTTACTTAGGTTATTATTTTTTTTCTTCATCAAACAAATACTAATTCATAAACCATAAAGGGACAAGAGACACATAATATATGCTATCACCCAGGGCCAAAACCTCTCACTCTTTGAGAGGAAAACCCAAAGAAATTATTCTTCTTATAGAGATTATAATTGACGAATACTAAGACCAATACCCTTGACCTAATTTCCTATCCAATACCAAGACATAATCTCCCTTGATGAGATCCTTAGTCTATGATAGTCAACCTTAGCCTTTATTCTTTCGGCTCCTCTCCAACTTTAGCTTCCTTTTTGCTTCAGACTTTCGACCTTCTAGAGTTAGGTCTGAAATCCTAATCCAGAAAACCCTTAACATATATATAAGACCCTATTATTATGACTTGATTCCATTCTCTTTAGTGGGATATCTTCTCCTTGGAAACTCGACTTTCTTCTTGGAAAATTACTTAGAGACATTGGGGGAATTTTGAGGTCTAAAATGGGCCTCCTAAGAAAAATGTACACAAAAAATAAACTTTATAAGAACCAATAGGATTCAAGATGATGATGTCAACCATGGGGTATGATTCACCATTTTTTAAGTAAAAGGGTAAAAATATTAAAAAATAATAAAACTACTTTTTCAACTCGTATTTTCAACTTATCTCCCAAATTTTTACTCAAATTTCGAGCGAGAGTACTCCTTGGATGAAAAAAATAATTCCTCATCCAAGGAGTACTCATGTTGAATACTTTCAATGGACCCTGCTACACAAAAATGATAAATACATTAAAAAATGTTATTACAATCACACTTTTAATGTATTTCTCATTTTTCGTGTAGAATGACCAATCAAAAGTATGCAAAATGGGAAATCCTTAGATGAGGAAATAAATTTTCCATTCAATGAGTACTCCTACTCAAAATTTGAGTAAAAAATTTGGAAGATATGTTGAAAAAGTAATTTTTTTCTTTTTTTCCTTCTAAAATTTGATGATGTAATCAAATCTTATTTTATTATTTCCACTATTATTTTATAATTTCCTTCGGAGAAAAATTTTAGACCTCAAAATTCTCCTAATGTATACCCTTATCTCCTCTTTCTTTGATCTTCCTGCAATGCCTCGACCTCTGCTGCAATAAAAAAATTCCTCTTTCCTTACACGTATGAGTGATGAATAAACTTAAAACAATACCAAACAAACCTCACACTTCATGCTGGCTATATGTCTTCCTTATAATCTATACTCACATTTTTATGCATGTTTTATGAGCCTCATTTTATGTCAAATTTCCATATTTATGCTTATTTTCCATCATAATTAAGCTGACATGATAGTAAAATCAACCGAAGTGTCATTTGGGGAATTTATATTATTCTTTTTGAAACCGACATGAGGAGGATATTTCACTTGCTCTTGGAGGGATTATCCTATACATTTAATGACACATACACAAATGTAATGTGCCCAATAAGGGTCATTCATACATGACATAGACTCAATTTTACTTTTATGACTAGATGTAAAGTCCTAAAGTCTCACAATGGGAGCCATCACTAGAATAAAATTCCTTGCTCATGAAACCCATGAGACAAGCATAATAATAATTTTATTTTTCTTATTTTCATCAATTACATAAATTCATAGTTAGACATGTCATTATTAAGGCCAAACCTAGTTACTTTTCAACAAGGAGAGGGTTTTGTAACAACCACAGGATAATTTTCCATTAAATAAAATAATACCAAAGTTATGGGATGTGTATTCCAAGCTAAATGATGGGAAAAATATTATAGTGGGAATAAATTGTGTTTTATTATTGGCATGGAAATTGGCAAAGAAAAAAAGGCAATAAATGGAAATTAATCAAATAAATAATGGAAAATAGGAGAAAAGGAAGATTAATAAATAAGAATATGCATGCAAGGGAAAATGAAGGAAATTGAAGGAAAAAGAAAAGGAAAAGGAAACAAAAGGAGAGGGAGAACATTATATGCCTCTCTTAGTCACTTTTATTACTTTTGATCACTTCATGGTTACTTTTGGAGCATTCTATCGTTCACTTGGATATTGAGGCATTCTCAATTAGGTTAGGAAAGAGAGATAATTTGGACAAAAGAAAACAAGAAAGCAAAGGAAATCAGGGTAGTAAAGAAGAAGGTTGGAAAAACAAATACAATAGGAGAACGTTGTAGGTGTTATTGTTGGACTGTTTTAATCGATGTTAATTGACCAAAAAAATACATATAAATTATTAATCCAGGGATGTCTTCTATTTCAATGACAATTGCACTGTCTGTGCTGATACATCATACCAGAAGCAGAAATAAAACAAGAAGAAATCATTGTTGAACCAATTTCTGAAAATTAACACTCATGATGGAATAAAACAAGGATCTACAAGAATTTAATCACACTTAAGGAAAACCAGTATCTAGCATGCCACACGATAACTACACCAACTGGTATTTCTAATTGAATCTATGCAGCAGCATAATAAATACCTGAAACTGAAGTAGATCTACTTACAGCCAACATAGAAATAGTAGCACTCCACAAATACGCAGAAGAAAATATGAGATATACTATAGCTAATTTATCAATGCAGTCCCTATTAAAGAGGAGGGCCCTTTCTCCCTAACAGGGTGTACGAAAATATAGAAACTAAATAAGAATTAAATCTTTCAACACATATTACAACAATAATACGATATTCTGTATTATTTTGATCAAAATTATAGAGTAAAAATGATGATAGTGTTCTATGCTAATCCCCTGACCTTAGATGTATGAGTGCTTACATAAAAGTTACATGTCCAGAAAATGAGGGACAGATCAGTCATGAGAATCTTACGATTCTCATGTTGATAAGAAAACTTAAATATAGTTACAATCGATTTCCTAAATAGATTATTGACTGGGAACATATTGATTTCAATCAAAACTGCCTAAAGCTATTATTCTAAATGACAATATATAATGACTCCTACAGCTGTCATTGGAATGCGATAGCTATAACGTAACAACTTTTGAAGGCAGATCAGCATCCGGAAGTTGAGGATATTCAATCAACATCGCGACTGTAACAACATTCTGTAACAACCTCGTGGTGTAACAATATCGTGGTGTAACAGCAGAGGTCATAATAGTGGAGGTGTTAACTCTTCGTGAGGTAGAAACGCCATGTAATAGCACACTGTAACAGAAAGCTCCCAACTGGTTCTATGTGTCTATATGTTATGGGTCTCTTGTAATTAAAGTGGTATCTAGAAGAGTAGCAAAACAATCAAATAACTTCCTCCAATATTCACCCCGGTTAGCCACAAAAAGGAAACAATACATCATAATAATTAATGAGAATGGAAACATAATGAAACACGGTAAAGCTACACTATTTTACGATGAGGAAAAATGAAAAAGGAAAAGGTAGTTCCAAGGTTGTAGGTCAAAAGGGTTGAAATGAGGGAAGAAAACGTAGGGAATGAGTACAAAATGACACCCAACATCTCCCCCCCAGCTGAAGTACTTGCATGTCTGTTGGACCTTGAAATTGTCATTCACTTCCATTACATTTTCACTTACATTTCCATATTATCACCTTCACTCCACCTCCATTTCATTATATTTACCTTACCATTACCATTATTGGGTTACACTTATGTTTTTCCAAACTTTATTAATTCCTAGTATTTTTAAGTGAATTTGTGGTTAGAAATTAGAAAACAATATGCACATACTTATACCTAACAAGTGGAATGATTTTGTTGCCATGTGTAGGTCAAAAAGAAACTTCCAAAAGGCTCTTATGTGGCCTCCTAAGGCAAAATTCGAATTTGGATGGAGAAGATCATGGGATCACAAGGATATGTGTCTCATTTCCTATTTCTATTGTAACTCTAAGAAGACATGTTCCTTATCACTTCCTATTTGGATTTTAACTCTAGAGATATAGGGAGAGATTCATGGCCTCTTATTAATGAGATAGCTTCTCATCTTTTTGTATAGATAGGGGAAGATTTCTCTTACCAAATCAGGTGTAAAATTGGAGTTATGCTCAAGCTTTGAATACATAATTAGATTGTGGCACCTTACTCATGAATATTCCTTCATTTTGATTTGGTTTTGCATAGATATGGAGCATCTCAATTTACCATCTCTCATACTTTTGATCATCTGCGTAAAATGTGTGAGATTTACTTGATTTTATAGATTAAATTTTATTTCCTTTCTTAAATATTAGTTTTAGAATAACTGTGTAATCATTTTTCTTATAAGATATTTCAATAATATAGATAACTCTGCTTTCCAATCGAATCAAGATTGAAGAATTAAGAACACACAGTTGCCTAGTTTCCTTACTATTTTATCATTCATTTTCTCATAATAGAATTGTCAATTAACTGTGTTAATGGATGTTTTCAAAAGCCATTTTAAGATGATAATGATCCTAAATTGAATGGTTGAATGTATAATTCATACAATGATTGAATTTACTATGTACATTGTTATTTTATTTCTAGGAATTTGGAGACTAAGGTATAATTGACTTCTTACACAACACTTCAAAAGGGTAATACTTCATATTGAATGTTGAAGAAAATCAAATATAAATTAATTGTTTATGCTTTTAAATTTTTCCTTCACATTCACTTAGTTGCATCACTGATATTCCTAAATATCATTCAAGGAGATTTATTTAGTAATACTTCATAAATTGGATGATTGAATGTTTAATGAATGCAATTAGTGAGTTACCTTTTGAATGACTTATTTGATTTTCTAGATCATCAAGTATAAGTGGTTTTTTAACAACATTTCAAGAAGATCATACTTCATGATTGAATGTTGAAGTAACTAAATATACACTAGTTTTTTTTCTTTACATGCTTTGAAATGTTTTGTTAGATTAAAATTTAAATTCCTGCAAGTGTGTTTGCACGCTATATTTTCTTTTGAATTTGTTTTCTTTCTTTTCGTTACTTTATTTCATAGATTAGTTGAATTTCATTTTCATTATTTGATTTCATAGATTAGATGAATTAGTTTTCATTATTCTATAGATAGATTTATCTAAAATGAAAGATAATTTCTAGCATATACAATGCACGAATGCTTCACAAGCTTACGAAACCCCCGAGTTGACAAATTAAATGGAAGGCAATAATTTTGCCCCAACATTTTGGTGCCATTTCCGGGGAAGTGTGCATAGGAACTAACTTTTAGTAGAGAGTGTATTTTGTTTTGTTTTTTTAGCTTTTACAAACCATTTATGGACAGAGGATCTAAAATTCAGCCCAAAGACTACATTGAGGAATGGTGTCAAAAATCAGTTGCACCAAAACAATCATTAATTCTTCAAGAGATCCTTGCGGCAAATCAAAATATCAAGACGATTTTTCATATCCTTACAAACAATCAGGTACATTTTTCAAGTTTGGATATGAATATTTCAAATATTCTAATCCATAAATGGCTTCATTTGAAGCATGAATATACTTAAAAATAAAAAAATATATAGTTTTTTTAAGATAGATAGGAAAAATAAAAATAAAACCAAACTTAGCTAGAATTTTAGAATTTTTATTTTATTTTGTTGATTAATTCATTTTGAATAAATTTCAGTGACGAAGTGAGAATCACTTTGTTTCTTTTTATCACCATAAAAAATAAAATTTGTGTGTGAAAATATGAATTTATTTGACGAAGCTAACTTGTATGCTCTTTTCCCACGCCTCGTTGCGAAGTGGAAGATGAGAAAATCAGATGAGTCAATTTAAAAATTCAAAAAAAAAATCGTTAAAAGTTTTTGCTGGAAATTGATCTACAATTCTATTGAAAATCATCCTTTGAGTCATTATCCTTTTATCAGTTCTGGAAATTTTAATGTTTTGCATCCTCTCAATATTTTTCTGATTTATTGAATTGCATGTGCACAATTTAATAATAATAAAAAAAAACATAATATTTCTTTTTTGATTTTTTTGGCCCATGGAAAGGAGGCCCATGCATATGCATGAGGCCAGCCTTTGGCTTGGCCTTATGCATATGTGTAGACCTTAAATCCACACAAAGACCCATGCACTACAATACAAAAAAAGGAACCTTCTCTTTTCCATATTCGATCTTCCTCAAGCAGAAGTTATTAGAAATCGATTTTAAAAGTTGCAGAGACAGACAATGAAAGTATATCAGATGAAGAAAGTTTTGATGAAGAGAATATTGCGAACTAATGATGAAGAGAAGCTTGAAAATTCAATTGCAAAGACAGACAATGAAAATGTATCAGATGAAGAAACTGCTAATGAAGAGAAGATTGCAGACTGTTGATGAAGACAAGTTTGCAGATTCCATTGCAGGTAGCTGGAATGGAGGAGATCGATCTGCAATTCTCTGTGAGAGACAAGCCATTACACATCAAAACCTTCAAATAAAAAAATAAAACCACAAAAAATTTATTTTTTTGCAGAAGTAATTTCCAAAAAACGAAATTGTCAAAAATGCGTAACTGTTAAAAACACCCAATTTTAAAACACATTTTCTGAGCAAATCAAGGTGAATTATGAAAAATTAAAACATGGGTTTTTTAGGGAACGAGTGAATTAGGTAACTTTGAAAAATTTTCTGAAATTTGCAGCCATTTGGGGGAAATTCAGGGTTCTTCGGAGCTCTGTTTTGCAGATTGCGTGAGGAAAAAATGATTTGTTTTGAATTGTTCAAACATGGCAAGTTGAAAGCACAAGAATCCAAGTTAATAACAAACTGTGCTCCACATGTCATGTGGTTTAAGAGTCCAATTTGATTTTAGACACGTGTCTCATGATTAAAAAATAAATAATAATAATAAACTTAGTTGAGAGAGTTGTGGAAAATTTCACATGTTCAATTCGACAACATTTTCCAACATAATAGATCATCCATCAATTGCATCATTATATATTTTTTTTATTTTTTATTTTTTAGATTTAATTGGGATCCTGAAATCTCCAAAAATATTATCCTATAAAGAAACAAAAAATTTATTAAAAATTAAAAATTAAAAAAAAAAATTTGCAACATAGATGACGATTCAATTTGACAAATTTAATTATGACTTGCAGAACAATTGGAAGATTATTTAAATGATTTCTCAATATTTAGCATTAAAAATATTATTGCTGTGTACTTTTCTATGAAGCTTTAACTTGCAGGACACAACGAATATTTGTGATGCTAATCATATTACTGAGCACATTGGATAAAGTCATCCGACAACAGGGAGTTGATTTATTTTTCATGGTTATTTCTTAAAAATGGGTTGTTATTAGTATCATGAATTGGACTGAATATTACACTTTTGATTTTCCTTAATCTGTTTTATTTTGGCATTCAATTTTTTTCATAAGAATTAGAGAGAAATTGACCATTTATTTTTTAACACACTTATGTTCTTTATGTCAATTTTTTTTACAGGTTTGGGATGATCAAATGATCATTGAAGGAAACCAATTTTCCAGCACAATTGGTCTTCAAAAGACCAATTTCATGAGAATCATAAGAACAAGTCCATGTCCAGATCCATCAATACAATCAAGCAATTCAAAGCAAGCCATAGTTATTTTCCCAATAAGAGTCAATTGTTCATTTTCCTTTATTCACATACACTTTCCATTACTCTTTGTCTATTCTTAACCCACAAATAAAAGAAATAAGCTCACTTACATGCTTATTGTCCATTGTCATTTTCCATTTTCATCTTCCATTTCCATTTTCATTCTCCTATCCTTTTCATTTTACAAACAAACCTTGCTTCAATCCAAATTATTGAGTCCAAAGTCCTTTGAGTCTAAGATCCTTACAAAAACACCTTGAGGATTGCATGCCTTAATGGCAAGTCTTCTTGCTGACGAACAATGGGAATACATTAATGTCCCTTGTTCATCGAATCTTCTAAGTACTCGACAACAGCAAAATTATTCGTACCTAGAAATATGTGTTTGGGCATATTGACTCTCATTGTCATCAATGGTGAGAGTTCTCATGTTGACTAGTGGCATCCATTAATGGCCACCAAGTCAACAATTTCCTGCTATGTTTGACATCATAACATCTATTCACATAGCAGGAATTATGACAACGAGTTTTGAAGACATGAAGACTATCATATTTAGCATTTTGAAGCAAATGAAGAAGATATGCAGTCACAATAGATCAACACCATTCTGCAACTACAGAATCAGAGGACAATTGCAGAATCAACATCATTTTGCAGAAAATTCAGCAGTTTTAGTAGAAGCAATAAAAAGTCATCTTGACTCTTTTATCCATAACTTGTACAGCCACATGAAGAATATTATGATCATAATTTTTCAGCGATCACATATGCAGCTCATCCATTTTTAATGGGTAAGTTAAGGTATGTCATTTTCTAACTTTTTACCATAGAATTCCTTGAAAAGCTAGAATGATAATTTTTGGAGAAAACACTTTTTTTCCTTATTTCATAAAATTGCCAATACCACTAGTTGGGGGAGGGGGGGCGGATACATTCATATTCACATTTTTCCACATTCATACCACATTCAAAAATCCACATAATTTTAAAGGATATTAAATACTACATTATTATTATGAGCATACAACGACTTTTCAAAAGTACTCAAAAAGATAATTGGATACAAACATAATCATCATTGTCACACAAGAACAAACCATGATGAAATCCAATAGAAATATAAATTGCAACAATAATCAAATTATCATTATGCAAAGTTAAAATATAGAAAAAATGAATGCAACAACAAAATATGGTTGAAACACAAGAATCAACCATTTTGTGATTCAACTAAAAGACTTTGCAGAAGTATGAAGTTATCAAATGATATCATGCAAAGTTAAGCCAAAGCTCAAAAGATCAAAAAGAATTAATGTAATAGATTGCGTGAGGACATGCAATAGCTTCAGTTGGGGGGTATGTTGGGCCTTAAAATTGTCATTCACTTCCATTACATTTTCACTTACATTTCCATATTATCACCTTCACTCCACCTCCATTTCATTACATTTACCTTACCATTACCATTATTGGGTTACACTTATGTTTTTCCAAACTTTATTAATTCCTAGTATTTTTAAGTGAATTTGTGGTTAAAAGTTAGAAAATAATATGCATATACTTATACCTAAAAAATGGAATGAGTTTGTTGCCATGTCTAGGTCAAAAAGAAGCTTCCAAAAGGCTCTTATGTGGCCTCCCAAGCCCAAATTCGAATTTGGATGGAGAAGATCACGGGATCACAAGGATATGTGTCTCATTTCTTATTTCTATTGTAACTCTAATAAGACATGTGCCTTATCACTTCCTATTTGGACTGTAACTCTAGAGATATAGGGAGAGATTCATGGACTCTCATTAATGAGATAACTTCTCATTTTTTTGTATAAATAGGGGAATATTTCTCCTACCAAATCATGTGTAAAATTGGAGTTATGCTCAAGCTTTTAATACATAATTAGATTGTGGCACCTTACTCATGAATGCTCCTTCATTTTGATTTGATTTTGCATACATATGGAGCATCTCAATTTACCATCTCTCATACTTTTAGATGAGTTGCCTAAAATTTGTGAGATTTACTTGCTTTTATAGATTAAAGTTTATTTTCTTTCTTAAGTATTAGTTTTAGAATAAATGTGTAATCATTGTTCTTATAATATATTTTGAGAAGAGAGATAACTATGTTTTCCAATCAAATCAAGATTGAAGAATTAAGAACACACAATTGCCTAGTTTCCTTACTGTTTTGTCATTCATTTTCTTAGAATATAATTATCAATTAACTGTGTTAATGGATGTTTTCAAAAGCCATTTCAAGATGATAATGATCCTAAATTGAATGGTTGAATGTCTAATGCATACAATGATTGAATTTACTCTACACATTGTTATTTTCTTTCTATGAATTTAGAGACTAAGGTATAATTGACTTCTTACACAACACTTCAAGAGGGTAACACTTCATATTGAATGTTGAAAAAAATAAAATATAAATTAGTTTTTTATGCTTTTATATTTTTCCTTCATATCCTCAATTAGTTGCATCACTAATATTCCTAAACTTTCATTCAAGGAGATTGATTTAGTCATACTTGATAAATTGGATGATTGAAAGTTTAATGAATACAATTAATGAGTTACCTTCTGCATGACTTATTTGATTTTATAGATCATCAAGTATAATTGGTTGCTTAACAAAATTTCAAGAAGATCATACTTCATAATTGAATTTTGGAGTAACTAAATATACATTAGTTGTTTTTCTTTACATGCTTTGAAATTCTTTCTTATATTAAAATTTCAATTCCTGCAAGTGTGTTTGCTATATTTTCTTTTGAATTTGTTTTCTTTATTTTCATTACTTGATTTCATAGGTTAGTTGAATTTCATTTTCATTATTTCATTTCATAGATTAGATGAATTGGTTTTTGTTATTCTGTAGTTATATTGATCTAAATTGAAAGATAATTTCTAGCACATACAGTGCACACATGCTTCACAAGCTTACGAAACCCTTGGGTTGAAAAATTAAATGACAGACAGTTATTTTCCCCAACAATGTCCTCATGCAGAAAAACCAAGCTTCCTCGATAATATCTCATGTGTGGATTAGTGAAGTCATAAGCGTCGACTGTGTATTCATCTAGAAACCTATACTCCTGAGTAGATGCCAACTATCTTGGTCGTGACTTTTCTTCATAATTTTTCAGTGCATAGTGTTCCTGGTATTCCTCTAATGGAAGACATATCAAAGGAAATTTTAATTTCAGTCCAATCCAGGAAGCGTCAAGGGACTTTATTACCTGGGTGTACGCTGTTACATTTGTAACATCAACTACAAAATTTGGAAATGCAAAAGGATATCCTTATAGCAATTCACCACTAGTAGATTTAGTGTGTTTGAGGCATCCTATCAGTGCTCGGCTCTTCATCTGTGCAAACTGGTAGAAATCTACAATTCTTCTCCTATAGGCAGCAACTCGTTCCCTTATCCCAGGAGTACTTAAAATAATTCTAAATTCCCGCCTCAGTTCAGCGGCACTTCTTGGGTCAACTGGAATCCATAGCGTTGTCTTCTCTTCATTAGTCTCTATTGATTTTGAGGATAGATTCCACTCGATCTGATTTCTCATAAATGAAATGAAATCATGTAACTACAATTATCCCATATATGAGAATACATTTTCTACCATCTGCATACTAGCATGCTCACAAATAATGTTGTGCAAAAACAAATCACACAACAAGCTCTGTTCATCAAAATCAAAAGCGTGAAAAACATCTAAAAAGGTGTGGGTAGAAGTACCCACATAGGGTCTGTCTTCCATAATAGCTTTTAACTGAAACAAATAGTAACGTTCCCACGAAAAAATATGGTAGGATGGGGAAGGTCGCCTGCACCCCAACAAGTTCAGGGCAAGATCATGAAGCTTTCATTTATCATTAGTCAAATTCTGAACCTGCTGTTGTAACAACATCAACTGTTCCTTCTGTTTCTTTGTGGCTTCCTTCTACTTCCATTCCTCCCAGCCTCTCTTCAATTATTCCTATGTCCATTTCTCCTATAGGGAACTCATTTTCTTCTAATATTATTTCAGTGACATCATTCCCTCCTGTAGGGAAGGTGCCTCTTGTTTCCATTTCTGCAACTCAGAGATCAGTAAAATATTCTTGGAACTCCATCCCATAGTGGGACCCAATGTCCCGCTACATTCAATGTCAATGGTGGGTGTGACAACCAATCTAGGGTGGGAAATCTCCACCTTAGCTACTGGTTTTTGTGTAACAACAGTGTCATAGGTGGCTTCTTATGTAGCATTCCTCCTCATTTTGCCTTGGTCAACCTCTCTATCCACCGTTGGTTCCTCTGTAATAGCAATGGCATCTATGGGTTCTTGTGTATCAGCTTCTAGGTCGAATATCTTGGGAGGATCTACATTAATTGATGATTCCTATGTAACAGAAGTATCTTCAACAGGTTCTTATGGAGTTGTAATGTTCGAAATTTTATGGAACATTAAATTTTGTTAAGGAGCTGAATAAAATGGGTAGGGGACCCATTATTTGCATCATTAGAGAATAAAAATACTCTAAGTATGAAATAGGATAATATTGGAGCTAGATTTCACACCTCCATGTGTGAAAGGAGGTTTTTGCATACATGCTTGGCCAAGGTTGACCAAGTCAAACTGTGTTGGCATGAGTAGGAGAGCGCTATGTGGGACAACGTAGGAGGAAAGATTATAGAGGGAGGAAACCCTAATTCAAAGTAGGTCCCATGGAGGGAAGGCTCATTGTTTAAAAGAGGAGCAAGGCAGCCATGGAGGTTATCTTTTAATCATTTTACATTTGAGTCTTGATGACTTGTTGCTGCCTCTTGCTGTTCAGCAAAGCTGCAATGCCTTCGGGCACGAGGAAGTCTTGTTTAGGAATTCCTCTCCTTCTTGAGCATCTCATGAAGGATTTCACTCCATTTCCCATATTCAGGCATTCAGTCCAAAGCTTTAGTCATATACATCTGCGTAGTTTCTACAACAAAGATTGTGTAGTGTTGTTGAGTGTTGCCGGGGAGGTTTCCACACACCATCTGGAGCTTGTTTTTCAGTGGAGAGAGGTTCTATTAATTGGGAGATCATAAAATGTGGTTCTTGAGCATATCCCACCATATTTGGCATCAGTCCAACCACATTCCATCATTGGATGCACAGTCCTTCTCTTTGACAGAGTTTTTCTTGGTGCATATTTGCTGTGAGGGATTAGCAGATTTTGAAGGGAAATTCTTCGGTGAAAGGATCAGCCTTTCACTTCAGATTTCCATTGGAGAAGGGCTCTTCATCTATAGCATATATTTCAGCCTTCTCCATCCATTTCTATCTCTTGAGTTGCAGCAACTACTGCAACTCCAAAATTTTTGTATTATAGTGTTTCTCCATAGATTTCAGCCAATCCTCTTAAAGGATTGATGTATTGTATTTTTAGGGGTTGAGATCATGCTCCCCCACTTTATTTGAGCCTCATATTTCTATATCTTTGTATTATTATATTTTATGCAGCAGTCCCTCTATAAACTATGCAGTCATGGACTAGGGCTTTATTTATGTCGCTATGTATTTCATTTTTACATGTACAGGTTTCTTGAGGCTTCTAGTGCTTTGCTTGAGTGATCATTCTTCCTCAATATTTGTATACTTATTTATGCTATGTCATAATATATGATGGCCATTGGATTCTTTGGCATTTCATATGTATATGATTCACTTCTTTTTCCATTTTATGTATTTGTTATTACTGTAGCTGCAATGTTGGGGTTTCCCAATCTTGTTGTATTTCCCTATTTGGGGATATTGTCCTTTGACAATCACTCTATAGATAGATTCCACTAGTGGGCCAATTAGCCTCTTGAGCTCATCCTTTTTTCAAAGGTGAAAAATCCAGTAAATGCCCCTGCAGTCTATCTCTAGAATATATTTTCCTTTTCATTTGACAATGTTTCTGAAAAAGGAACATTACAGTGGTATCAGAGCATCGAACTGGCACAACCTGTGAGTTCTATTTAAAAGGAGAATGATGAAGAAGATGAGACTGATCTCACCTATTTTTGGAATAAAGAAGAGCCTCCCCGATGAGGAGGAGAAGAAGATAGGAGAGGAGGAAGGTCCATGCACTTCCTATTCTCTTGAAGACTAGCATGGAAGATGCTTGGATTTCCAGATCTTATGCAAGTGCCTAGGTGACTATAAACCCCATTCTGTAGCATTCATGAGAGCTACAATAGTCTCATAGTATATTCAATAGATCGAGGAGAGAAGGCCCTATGGAAAAGGAGAATCCAGAGGCAATAGGCTTCTATTGTCTACATTTGATGGGGTTACTTCAGCTAGAGCTTGGGAGAAGAAGCTGGAGGCATTTTTTATTGCTGCATCTTGTGTAGTCAATTTAGCGTCCTAAATTGCTAACATAAATTATCAACCAAGGCTAGTAAAATGATGAAGTGTGGTGCACTATATGTGCTTAAGTGACCTCTTCCTTACTTCGTTGTATGTGTTTTTCATATTGTTTTTATGTAATCTACCTCCGGATTGCTCTAACTGAATTAACATGAAAATAATCTATGGAATTCTACAGCCCATCTTGTTCATGATGAATGATATTTTGGAAGAGTTTGTAAAACAATCCTGGCTGTATTATTCAATGCAATTGAATATAAATGTAAAACTGAAAGCAAATACAATTAAAATCTAAGACACACAACTATTTCTTACTCATTGTTATGATATTTTGGAAGAGCTTTGTAAGAGTAAGAATGGCTATGCCACTTAGTGTAAACAAGCAACTAAAACCTACAATACCACAGTTATGCCTTATTCATCATAATGATATTTTGGAAGAGTTTATTAGAGTAAGTCTAACTGTGATAATTAACGAAAGGAATTGCAACTAAAAATGCTAATTAACTCAACATAATACAAACAAATCTTTTTCATCTAATAATCATATGTTGGAAGAGCGTTTTAAGAAAAATAATGACTGTAATATAATGAGGATCTTTTAATCTAATTGCAAAATATAAAATGCTAATTAACTCAACATAATACAACCAAATCTCTTTCATCTAATCATGATATGTTGGAAGAGCGTTTTAAGAAAAAGAATGATTGTAAGATAATGAGGATATTTTAATTAAACAAATAATGCAAGACATGAATTAAAAGCTACTTATCTAGAAAGCATGTAGAAGCCTCCTTGGATAGCAGGGGCCCTCTGCTACCAATTTGGTGTAATCCTTAGCTCCTTGAAGATGAGATCACAATAGCATCAAAGAACTAAGCTTCTTTATTCAAAAACTCATAAATCTACATCCCATTCCATCTTAAGCTTTGTTACAAAAGACTCTCTCTAATTCTTTCTCTTCTTCTCCTAATTTTTCATTACCCATGATAGGAGAAAGCTTCTCCTATTTATACAAAATATGAGGAGTTATCTCATTAATGGGAGTCCATGACTCTCTCCCTCCATCTCTAGAGTTACAATCAAAATAGGAAATGATAAGACACATGTCTTTCTAGAGTTTCAACACAACTAAGAAATGAGACACATATCCTCTTAGAGTTTCAATACAACAAGGAAGTGAGACACATATCCTCTTGATCCCATAATATTCTCCAACCAAATTCGAATTTGGACTTAGAGTGCCACATAAGGGTCTTCTAGAAGTCTCCTTTTGACCTACACATGTCACAAAACTCATAACACATATAGATATATGAAACTATGTCAATTTTCTAGTTTCTAATCATAAATTAACTTTAAATACATAAAATAAATAACTTTGGAAAACAAGGATCCTAACCCATATATTTATGAAAATGGTTACTTGATGTAGAGTTTTAGGTCAGATAGCTATGAAATAAGAGCTAAATGGTTATGACATAATGGAAATATGTATGAATATGGAAAACACTTTTGAGACTCAACATTCCCCCCAACTGAAGTTGTTGCATGTCCTCATGCAACTATTGCAATGATTCATTTGTCCATGAGCTGATCTTTTATGAGTTTTGACTCATAAAGATTCCTTCCAAACTTTTCTTCTTGATATTTTATTTTTGGTAAAGTATAATACATTTTATTGCAACATTTTTTTAATGGTTGGTTCTTGTGTGACAACCAATATTTTTTTATTTTTTTTTAGCAATGGTTCTTGTGTAACAATGCTTTATTTTCTTTGTTGCATCAAAGTTCATGAAAACATTTAGAATCAATTACTTCATCAATGAATTGATCATTTGCAAGGCATATAATATTTTGTATCATGTTGCAACAATAGTTGGTTGGGAAGTATATGTGGGTGGAAATGAAATGAAAATGTGTGATAGTGTATGATATGTGGATATGAAATGATGTCCCTTCCCCCCCCAACTAAAGATATGACAATGTGAAAAAGGGAGTGAGGAATTTTTCCAAAGTTACAATTTTAGCATTCTAATGAATTACATGACTAAAAATTAGAAAACAACATACCTTCACTTACGTTAAATGTGGATGAGATGTGTATGTGTGGTGGCTGCAAAATTCTGATCATATTCTTCTTCAAGTGACTGAACAAGAGGAGTCATGGATAAAAAGATAAGATGAATTTTTATTGCTTCTACTAAAACTTGCTGAATCTGATCCAAAATACTGAAAATAATAGTCTTCATGTCTTCAAAACTCATTGGCACAATTCCTACTATGTGAAAATATGTTCTGATGTTGAACATAGTAGGAAATTGTTGACTTAGTGGCCATTAATGGATGCCACTAGTCAACACGAGAACTCTCACCATTGATGAAAATGAGAGTCAAGATGCCCAAACACATCTTGCTAGGTACGAATGATTTTGCTGATGTCAAGTCACCTAGAAGATCTGACGAACAAGAGACATTAATGTATTCCCATTGTTTGTCAGCATGAGAACTTGCCATTAAGGCATGCAAGCCTCAAGGTGTTTTTACAAATAACTTAGACTCAAGGGACTGTGGACTCAATAATTTGCATTGAAGCAGGGCTTATTTGCGGAATGAAAATGAAAAGAAATGGAAGATGAAAATGGAAGATGGCAATGAAGAGTAGAAATGGCAATGGGAAATAAGCATGTGGATGAGCCTCTTGCTTTTATTTGTGGGTTATGAATGGACAAAAGGAAATGGAAAGTGGATGTGAATGTAAATGGAAAATATGAAGTGAAATGAGGTGAATGGTTTATTATGAGGTATGGATGTGATGGAGACAATAGTATCTAAAAGTTTTTCAAGTGTTTGGATCTGATTTTGCATCAGCATATTTCCTCTTTTTTGCTGATTATCCTTTTATGAAACAAATTGGTCTCTTAGAGAGACACCATTCTCTTGTAGTAATTTGTCCTTCCTCCTGGAACCTGCAAAAAAAATAATACTTCTTCTACAATGAAATGTAAGATTATCAAAGAAGAGAGGTGATAAATCTCTCTAGTTATTATATTTACACACAAAACTAAGAATTTGTATTAATGAAACAAGTTCTCAAAGGAAAAATCAAAAGAATTTATACCTGTTTTGGAATTAGTGCCTCAAGTTGAATGTTGCTTCGTTTCAGCAATTTATTTCATTATTTACCATTTCAAACTCTAATGATGGATTTCTCACTATGTATACCTTGTTGAGACCTTTCCAACGATACTTGAATCATCAAAATCTGATTTTGTATGAGAAAGTTAGGCTGATTTGAACAATGAGGTTTTTCAGTTGCGGAATTGGAGAACAGCTGCGGAATTGGACTTTAGCTGCAGAATGTCGACAGTTTCTGTAGCCAAAAATCTTGAATAAAAGGTTAGCCATTCATCTTTCATCATCAATCCAAAATTAATCAATACCTTCAGAAAAGTGAGAAAATAACTTATTCATTTCATTGATTCAAAATTATTAAATTTTTTTTTTTTTTTAATTTTTTTTTTTTTTTTTTTAAATAACAAAATTGAAAAAGAGAAATGCAATTCTCTCTTCTTCTTTATTTTTTAATCAAAACAAAATTGAAAAATAGAAATGCAATTTTTTTTATTTATATATATATTTTGTTTTTTTTTATTTTTTTTTTATTTTTTTATTAAATCAATTGAAATGATGAAGTTTATTTTGTCTCTCTTTTTTTTTTTTACATAACAATTCTTTTTCTGATCCTCCAGATCACACAAAGTGCAGGAGGAGAGCATACTAAAGAATTATTAATTTTTTTAGATGTAAGAAATAAGGTCTCCTAATTACACTTCCCCGGCAACGGCGCCAAAATGTGTAGTCAATTTAGCGTCCTAAATTGCTAACATAAATTATCAACCAGGGCTAGTAAAATGATGAAGTGTGGTGCACTATATGTGCTTAAGTGACCTCTTCCTTACTTCGTTGTATGTGTTTTTCGTATTGTTTTTATGTAATCTACCTCCGGAGTGTTCTAACTGAATTAACATGCAGCTAGTCTATGGAATTCTACAGCCCATCTTGTTCATGATGAATGATATTTTGGAAGAGTTTGTAAAACAATCCTGGCTGTATTATTCAATGCAATTGAATATAAATGTAAAACTGAAAGAAAATACAATTAAAATCTAAGAGGCACAGCTATTTCTTACTCATTGTTATGATATTTTGGAAGAGCTTTGTAAGAGTAAGAATGGCTATGCCACTTAGTGTAAACAAGCAACTAAAACCTACAATACCACAGTTATGCCTTATTCATCATAATGATATTTTGGAAGAATTTATTAGAGTAAGTCTAAATATGATAATTAACGAAAGGAATTGCAACTAAAAATGCTAATTAACTCAACATAATACAACCAAATCTTTTTCATCTAATAATGATATGTTGGAAGAGCGTTTTAAGAAAAAGAATGATTGTAAGATAATGAGGATCTTTTAATCTAATTGCAAAACAGAAAATGCTAATTAACTCAATATAATACAACCAAATCTTTTCCATCTAATAATGATATTTTGGAAGATCGTTTTAAGAAAAAGAATGATTGTAAGATGATGAGGATCTTTCAGTTAAACAAATAATGCAAGACATGAATTAAAAGCTACTTATCTAGAAAGCATGTAGAAGCCTCCTTGGATAGCAGGGGCCCTCTGCTACCAATTTGGTGAAATCCTTAGCTACTTGAATATGAGATCACAATAGCATCAAAGAAATAAGCTTCTTTATTCAAAAACTCATAAATCTACATCACATTCCATCTTGAGCTTTGTTACAAAACACTCTCTATTCTCCTTCTCCTATTTTTCACTACTTTTTCATTACTTCCTCATTACCCATGATAGGAGAAAGCTTCTCCTATTTATACAAAATACAAGGAGTTATCTCATTAATGGGATTCCATGAATCTCTCCCTCCATCTCTAGAGTTACAATCAAAATAGGAAATGATAAGACACATGTCTTTCTAGAGTTTCAACACAACTAAGAAATGAGACACATATCCTCTTAGAGTTTCAATACAACAAGGAAGTGAGAGACATATCCTCTTGATCCCATAATCTTCTCCAAACAAATTCGAATTTGGCCTTAGAGTGCCACATAAGGGTCTTCTAGAAGTCTCCTTTTGACCTACACATGTCACAAAACTCATAACACATATATAGATATATGAAACTATGTCAATTTTCTTGTTTCTAATCATAAATTCACTTTAAATACATAAAATAAATAACTTTGGAAAACAAGGATCCTAACCCATATATTTATGAAAATGGTTACTTGATGTAGGGTTTTAGGTCATATGGCTATGAAATAAGAGCTAAATGGTTATGACATAATGGAAATATGTATGAATATGGAAAACACTTTTGAGACTCAACACATCTAGTGGCAGAGAAAGAAGCAGTGGAGATGGCAGTGCTGCACATGGAGAATAAAAACTCTGTTTGGTGGTTCAAACCCTTGGTCCATTCAAGGATGAGTTCTTTTGGAGACTTTTCTCAAGGGTTTATCCAAACCTTTGATGGAGGGAGGACAAAGGAAGAGAAATCCATTCCACCATGGGATGAGAATTGCACCAACGCTACTACAGCTTTGGGGGAGCAGCCTTCTACATCTATGGATGAGGAATACATTAGAGGAGAAGCCATTGAAGCCACACAAGAAGGTCCCAATATCCACCAAGGTATGAGTAAATTTCCACTTTCTATTTCAGTAAATAATCTTAAGGATGGTGGAATTTCGTATGAGGAGGTCCCAGGATCAAATCACATGGCCACTTTAGGGCATCATGATTGCACTGTGCTGTGCAAACGGTTTAAGGAGGATATGAAACCTCATCCTCATACATATTTTATGATTTGCATTCATCCTTCAAGTGGGAGTGTAAACATTTGGGGGATGAAGTAAGCCATGACACCTCCATGGAGAATCATGAAACAAATTGTGAACCGGAGGAAGAGACAACTGTTACACCATTGAAGGATTTAGCAGCACTATTGAACATGGGTGGAGAGGAGACATCACCTCCATCAAATTTGGATCCTCATAGGTCCAACATAGTCATGGGAGAGACGCCTTTCCTAAGAGGTCTCCAAGAAGCTGCATTTCAAACTCTTATGAAATGCAAGGAGCAAGAATTGGTTTGGGAGGATGGTAGCCCTCATGGGAGGAGTACCAAAATGATGGAGAAGAGATGGTAGGATGTTTACATAATTGGGAAGCAAGGAGAAGGGATAAATATTTCTGATATGACATATATATATATATATCAGTCATGATACCTTCATCACATGAGTCATATGATGTGAGCATGAGGAGGCATCAAGCACTTGAGTTGCTTGGGATTGATGGGAGAGAGCACAAGCAGATTTTCTCTCATATGATTGATGGTGTTTCAAGATTAGAGGAGGGAAATATCATAGTGAAAATGGATCACTCCTTAGCTGGGATTGATTGGGAGGCATTTCCCTCTTGGGAGAAGCTTCATATTTGCAGCAGCATCACCAAAAGTGTTCTTGACAAGGAGCATGTCAAGGAACAAAGATTGGCATGGAAAAGAGCCTTTTTGCATGAGCTCACAACACTGTCATTTGGGAAGAGGATCACATGCATAGATCCATATATCATCTCACTTCCAGCCTATGGTAAGAGTCTTGTGTGTACCTTTTCTGATTTACATACTCTTATCATTATGATGCAGTGCAAAGTTTTTCAAAGGGGCAGATTTTTCATGTTGCTCCATGAGAAAAATTGGGCCAAACTATGTGATGGAGACAACCATCTTTTATATGGCCTTGGGAAAGTGTTACCTTCCATGTATGTTCAGCATTCATATTCAGCCACTCACCATGCATTATCAGATGTAAGAACATACATTATTATTCAGGAGCTGAAAACAACTTGCCATATCATTTCTTAAAGCAGCAGTTTGGGAAACTGCGCTGTCACTTCTGGGAAAATTGTTGGTACATTCTTGCAACACATGAAACCTTCAGCATTTTCCTCATTTTATTTTTGATCATGACTTCCTTGCTGATATGGATCATATTTGTATAAGAAGCATGATTATGAGAAAGGCACATGAGTTGGATGTGTCTTTGAGTGAGAAATACTCTCACATTTTCTGCAGTGCATGTTCTAAAGGTAACATGAGAGGAGGCATGGCTACAGCCACATATTTGCTTAATTGTGGGGTAAGCCATGGGATTGGTAATTTTATCCATCCATTGTATGTATATGGGCAGGTTTTTGACCTTGTGTTGCTGATTCACTCATCTATTTACTATTTAGTAGTAGATGTGATATTTGTTGTTGTGAAATACTTTCCATGTTATTTTCTGCAGCTGCAGTGGATGAGGTTGCATTATAACCCTATGAGGCATTGTTTGCACTTGCTGCACATGTTATAACCTACAGAAAACATTTCATGGGGGCATTCTATGGTGATCTTGTCCTATTCATCATAGATGACATGTCTTGGGCCAGCTAGATTATCATTGATGGAGGGGAGATTCTTGGGGGACTACTCTTCATTTTGCTATTTGAGGGCAATACATTTGCAGCCCAGGATCAACATACACTCCACACTTGTCATAAGTGGGGGAGGGGATAGCATGGGGAAAGTTATAGTGCTTTCCATGATCAGATTTTCAGCCCACCTTCATTCCGGGAGCTCAAGGTGGAGGGAGATTTTCCATGAATTGCCTTATTGGGAGGCAACTTATTTCTCGTGATTGGTGGCTTGAGGATGGGAGATTCATATGGGGATTATAAATCCCATTATATATCAGACATCATGCCTCAAGGAGGCCCTTTGACAGCTCTTAGTTCCTTCATGGATATTTGTTTCTACATGATAGCTATTTGGGAATGCTCACCCCAAGGCTAGATTTCATTTGTTGGAGGGACAGTTTGGAGATTTGATTGCCAATATGGAATCCTTTTCCTTGAGGAGATCATCACATAAGGATGCTACAGGAGGAAGGGCAGAAAGAAACTCAGTTCATCCTTGCAATTTCTTGAGTGCAAGCAATATTTTGAGAGGGGAGGACTGTAATGTTCCAAATTTTATGGAACATTAAATTTTGTTAAGGAGATAAATAAAATGGGTAGGGGACCCATTATTTGAATCATTAGAGAATAAAAATCCTCTAAGTATGAAAGAGGATCATATTGGAGCTGGATTTCACACCTCCATGTGTGAAAGGAGGTTTTTGTATACATGCTTGGCCAAGGTTGACCAAGTCAAACTGCGTTGGCATGAGTTGGAGAGCACTATGTGGGACAACATAGGAGAAAATATTCTAGAGGGAGGAAACCCTAATTCGAAGTAGGTCCCATGGAGGGAAGGCTCATTGTTTAAAAGAGGAGCAAGGTAGCCATGGAGATTATCTTTGATCATTTTACATTTTAGTCTTAGAGACTTGTTGTTGCCTCTTGTTGTTCAGCAGAGCTGCAATGCCTTCGAGCACGAGGGAGTCCTGTTTAGGAATTCTTTTCCTTCTTGAGTAGCTCATGAAGGATTGCACCCCATTCCCCATATTCAGGAATTTAGGCCATAGCTTCAGCCATCTACATCAGCGCAGTTTCTGCAGCAGATATTATGCAGTGTTGTTGGGTGTTGCCCGGGAGGTTTCCACACACCATCTAGAGCTTGTTCTTTAGTGGAGAGAGGTTCTATTCATTGGGAGATAAGAAAAGGAGGTTTATGAGTAGATCCCATCATCTTTGGCATCAGGCCAACCACATCCCATCATTGGCAGTGCAGTCCCTCTCTTAGACAGCGTTTTTCTGGGTGAATATTTGCTATGGGGGATTAGTAGATTTTGGAGGGGAAGTCTTGGGTGAAAGGATCAGCCTTTCACTTCAGATTTCTATTGGAGAAGGGCTCTTCATCTACAGCATCTATTTCATCCTTCTACATCCATTTCCATCTCTTGAGTTGCAGCAGCTACTGCAACTCCGACATTTTTGTATTATAGTGTTTCTGCATAGATTTCAGCCAATCCTCTTAAAGGATTGATGCTATGTATTTTCAAGGGTTGAGATCATGCTCCCCCACTTTATTTGAGCCTCATATTTCTATATCATTGTATTATTATATTTTATGCAGCAGTGCCTCTATAAACTGCGCAGTCATGGCCTAGGGCTTTATTTATGTAGCTATGTATTTCATGTTTACATGTACAGGTTTCTTGAGGCTTCTAGTACCTTGCTTGAGTGATCATTCTTCCTCAAGATTTGTATTAGTATTGCTGCTATGTCATAATATATGATGGCCATTGGATTCTCTGGCATTTTATGTGTTCATGATTCACTGCTATTTACATTTGATGTATTTGTTATTGTTGTAGCTGCAATGTTGGGGTTATCTTAAGAGATTCCCAATCTTGTTGTGTTTCCCTCTTGGGGATATTGTCCTTTGACAATCACTCTATAGATAGTGTCTGCTAGTGGGCCAGGTAGCCTCTGGAGCTCATCCTTTGTTTAAAGGTGACAAATCCAGTAAATGCCCCTGCAGTCTATCTCTGGAATAGATTTTCCTTGTCATTTGAAAATTGTTGTGGAGGTAAATCCCCTGCGGACAGGAGCGATTTACTAGCCCAAATCGGGTCTAGAAGTGATAGTATCACACTGAGTGCAAGTTCCTAATTGGAAATAGACCAAATTATGAAGAAGGCCTACCTCACGAGTTCAACGGCCTCATTTTGTAGAGGAAGATGACGCTCTGGTTTCCTACCTCCAAATGATACCGTCTCTCGCTCACCGCGATCGAACACCTGGACACACAAGAAACACAACAAACACAAGCGTAAAACCCGATATATGCAATTATGTATCAGTCAAAGAAGACACAAATCATGATCATAATGAACAATATGAGTGGAACCATAACCAATAGTTGCTTATCATTAAATATACAAAGGAAAATACAACCTGGCTCTGACGATGAATCTTCCTTCGGTGGGTCGTCAGCGGAATACGTCTCAGTAAAGCTGGTCGGGAATAGGGACAAGCCTCTCTCTTCGATCGTCAATCTCCATGATGCGGTTGGATCTATGAGAGTGCGAGCTCTTTGTGGCATTATTTTAGGCCCTATGAAGAGCTCTTGGAATTCGAACATCCGGCCCTTCATCAATGGAAGATGGCTATATTTATAGAGGAGAGGAGGAGGTTGGGATCCCTAAAATAGTGGAAGGGAGGCCTTATCCCTTGGGAGGTTCCCCATAAGGTGGAAACAAGAGGCCAAAGGAGGAAGGCCGTGGTTATTCAGTCGAAACCACTCCTAATGACTCATCCACGAAGTTGTTGTAATCGAAACTTTGCATCTTTTTTTAAAAAACTTTCCAAAAGCAGATTGGCGCGGGTGCTTAACTAGGATAGAGCACCAATTGGCGCGGGCTCAATGTTAATTTTCCTCATTGGCGCAAGTACATAACGGGCTACCAGCGCCAAGGTAAAAACAGGTGTTTTTAGGGGTCTTCTTAGGAAATGATCAACAGAAGAAATGTTGTCCTCATGGAAAGGGATGCAATGATGGTATTTGCAAGGCATGACACTACTTATTGGTCACAAAAACGACCCTCCAATGGGAGAGATGTGGATTTCAGGGGCGGTGAAAAATTACTATGCAACAATAATGTTTCTAAAAAAGGAACAGTACAGGAGTAGCCTCCCCAGGCTCTGTTTTAGTCTCCCTTGAGTAGGTGCTTACCTGACAAGCTCTATACCCTATTGCTGCTAACTCTTGGGTACATGCCACACATACAGGTCCTGGATTTTTCTCCCCACAACTTTCTTGAAAAATTCATCTAGGTATCTAGCCCCGAGGCTTCCAATTTCCTAGCTTTGGCTAATCTCTTCTTCAACTATTCATTTTCTTTCTTTAAATTTTCAATTTTTGAAATAAAAGTGTGAGTTTCATTCCTACCTGGCAAAGACGGTTATTTTTATTATTTTTCCATCTCTTATTCCTTTTCCTTCTTCTCAATTGTAGGAGACGGTTTTGTTGGCATACTAACTTTAACCCTTTGTTTCGACCATTTGTCTCCAATTGACTTATCAATGGGCCTTTTCTCAATTCTAGCCTCAGTGGACTGGGTTTGGACTCCGGCCTCTTCATGATTTCCTCCTAATGTATCATCTTGTTTCCCTCGGCTCATCCTAGGTCTTTTTCATTTAAACTCTTCCCAGCTCTTTCCTTGTTGTTTTAAGGCATCCAACACAATTAGTTTGATAATACCATGGTTGGTAACACAAGCTTCAGGGTGTGCTTCCGTTTTGACTGCTGCAGCCATATGCTTGATATTTCCTAGCAGGAAATATGGAAGATTTATATTATGTTGGTGCCGAAGATGGTTCAATAAAGGAAAGTGATCATTGAAGAAAACTGTAGACCTTCCCTCACAGGTAATTTACTTTATCAAATTTAGGGCAACATATGCCCAAGGTTGGGGAAGTGATATTCTATCAACCCCTCTTCCTTTCTTCTCCAGTTTTTCTTCTCCTACAAGGAAATCGTCCTTCAAAGAAGGATCATTAACCTTCCTATTAAACCATATTATTCCTTCGGCTGGAAATGTGGTTACTCAGGAAACAAATTATTCTATATCTTCAATCTGCAGACCCCTGACTTGGGTTTTATGGTCATTCAAATTCCTGGCGAATTCCATCGCAATTGTTTCATCTGAGCATTTCAACCTGTGAAAGTATTTGAGCTACCCAACATCCCTAAATATCTGATATGCTTCTGGAAAACTCTGTAAAGCTTCAATGTAATCCAGCTCATGTATCATTGTTGATCCTCCCATCTTGTCGTTAACCGTAATTAATCCTTAAGCTCAACCAACCAGGATATCGATGCACTCCTTGCTATCTTGGATTGAGAATTTTGACTAAGGGTGCATGAACTTCTGGTGGAGGGAGATGATGGAATTTCATGGCGAGAGGTGAAAATATTTCAAATCAATGTTTCATACTCACACATACCTTATATTAATGTCCAATTATGGAAAGTGACATGCTTCGAGTACGAATCCCCTTTTCGGCAAGATCTGGTCATGATTGGTTGTCATAGTAAACAATTCGATGCATGTTGGATTAATGGTAGCTTTAAGGCTAACAGATTTCTTGTAATAATGACAAGATTTATCCCCCCCCCCCCTCCCCCAATTTTAATTATTACAGCAACCCACGACCGTCAAAAGGATTGTTATTAATCTTGCCATAATAATCGATTTATTAGAGGATGGTGATGTTACCTTTTCTGTGATGTACCTGAGAAGACATGAAGGAGGAAATTGATATAATGGCGTGATTGCTCCAACGTTCATGGTGGTCTCCTTTAATTATCATAATAATTGTTGCATGTTAGGATGGTGGCCAAGATTCAAAACATTGTTCATGGCTGTCAGTTGTTACATATGTAACATCCAAGACAACCACTTTTCTATCCTTCATAAAACATTATGGTTAGGAAAAATAAATACTGAAAAAAATTGGGTAACATCATCTTTTTAGAATATGTAGGAAAGAAAGGATGATGTTCCAGAAAAAATCGGTGTAGCAGCCACTACAGTAGTGATTTTCAACTGCTACCAATCATCCGACTGCGCCCCAAAAGAGTTTTTCACAGCCAAGTTCTTTTATTGTTTTTATTATTATCATTATTTTTAAAATAGGTGTAACAACCACAACAAGAGTGGTTTTCAGCTATTACACTTATTGGAAATTTAAATTTTAGTCTACATAGGGGAACATCCCCCTGCTGCTTAACATGAAGATGCGAGTCCGCAAAAAATTTAATAAATGAATCCTTCAAAGTAGGTTGATGATATAACCTCAAACGGTGCCCATTAATCAATAACGGTGTTTTAGCACTATCAATGGTAACCAATTTTACAGTCCTATTATCAAATATTGTGTCTACTTCATAAGGGCCTAGCCATCTAGTCCAGAGCTGGCCCCTGAAATCCTTGAATATTGAATCGTACAAGAGAGCCCAATCTCCTTTCTAAAATTTATTCTTCTTCTTAATGAACCTGTCATGCCATCTAGCTCTTTGCTGCTGAATGACCTCTATCTTCTGAATGGAAGCCAGTCATTTCTCTTCCAACTCATTGAGTTGATTCAACCTTTGTCTTTGTGCTATACTTAAATCCATATTGACCTGTAATGTTGTTCTCAATGTTTTTATTTTGAACTCTATGGGTAATAATGGATTCTTACCGTACATCAAATTGTATGGTGATAAACCGGTATTATTCCTCCATGTTGTTCTGTAAGCCCACAGTACCTCTGGAAGTTTTTAAGCCCAATTCCTTCAGTGGTTGGCTACTTTCTTTGTAAAAATTCCCTCAGTAACTTTGTTGGTTCTCTCCACTTGACCATTCACTTGTGGATGATAATTTGAAGTGATCCTATGATGAATTCCATACTTCTCAACTAGTTTCTAAATCAAATGAGATTTAAATTGTTGCCCCCAATACATCACTATCTCCCTGGAGATCCTGAAACAAGAAAAAATATATTTGAACAAGAAGTCTAAAACAGCCTGCTTTGTAGCTCTAGTAAAAGCCTTCGCTTCAACCCACTTTGTGACGTAGTATGTATAGACCAATATATATGATCTTTGTTGTGATGAAGGATTAATTGTCCCTACAAAATCTAGGGCCCACTTCTCAAATGGCTCTATCACTACTTGAGGTTGTAATGGCATCTCGTCTGATTGCAAAGGATGGCCCATCCTTTGGAAGTTTTCACACCCCTTACAAACTTCTTGGAATCCTAGAATATACTTGGCCAGTAGTGCCCTATTGATAGTAATTTATACCCCATCCTCTTTGATCCGGATTTATGCAGGAACGCAACAGAATAAATGCATAACCATAAATAAAGAGATGCAGTAGAAATAACACTTCATTTCATTAATATCAAAGAACTGAAATTTGCTTACAGACAGAATGGAAATAAAACTAGCTAGGGCACTAGTAGCTATCTCTGAGAAGAGATGTGGTGGATACAGGCCTCTGAACTACGTTACAATGAGGCTCGAGGGCCTATTTATTATTTATAAACAATGGAGAACCCTAAACATCCCAAAAACCTAACCCTAGGAGATGAAGCGCCAAAACTATGGGCCCCGTTTGGGTAAATTGGTGTTTCAAAACGAGAGACAACAACATGCTATCTCTGTTGTGATGCAGTACATCATTAAACTCTGTCAAGGAATATGATTTTGGATAATTTGATGGTCATAGTTGGTGTGATGCCAAAAAAATCGTTTGGGAGCATAAAACGGCTCCGGAAGTTCAGGACCCGAAAAACTGCTAAAAATAGTAAGTTATGCCGAAACTGAAAAACTGAAAGAGACAATGGTGGGGAGCCAAGTGGAATAGGTGGGTGGCCACCAATATCCACCTGGATCATTCCTCCCCCCTTAGGAAGCAATGGTCCCCATTGCGTTAAGTTCCTCCATGAGATGAGGAAATTTCTGCTGAACTTGATCCCTGGTGAACCACTTTCCTTGGTGCAGGAGTTGGCCAGCTTTGACAACCCGATACAGTTGGATCCTCTGTTGGCGAGTGTTCTTAATTTGCATGTCCATGATACAATCTGTGGTGGCCTGTTCCATGCAGTCTGGGTTTAACTCTGTTGGTGTGAGTTGTTATGCAATGTCCGAGGTGTCCAGTAGAGGTGGAAAGTAAGGACGAAGGCGATCCACATTGAAGACTGGGTGCAGACCAAGGAATGGTGGAATACTAAGCTCGAAGGCATTGTTACCTACAGCCTTGGTGATGGTGTACGGCCCGTGTCGGAGCGGGCGAAGCTTGCGGTGAGGTCCAGTGAGGCGCTCCTTCTGCAAATGTAGCCATACTTTGTCGCCCACCTGGAAGTGGTGTGGCACCCGGTGGTGATCATGGCGCTGTTTGTACTTCGCATTGGCTCTGTCCAATATATCATGAACCTGTTGGCGGATGTGTTGAATGCGCTCGATGAAGCTACTTGCTTTGTCAACTTCAGACTGGACGTGCGCTGAATCGGCCTGAGCAGCTGTAAATGGCATGGCTACGTCAATGGGACATAGTGGCTGGAATCCCAAGCCCACCTGAAAGGGGCTATGGCCAATTGAACTGTGGAGAGCCTGGTTATAACTATGTTGTACATAAGGGAGGCTCTCGTCCCATGTGCGTGGATGCTTTGAATTGTACATGCGCATAATGTGTACAATCATTCTGTTGACGACATCTGTCTGGCCATCTGTTTGGGGATGGAAAGCTGTGGACTTGGTGAGCTTTGTGTCCATAATTGACCAGAGGCTGGACCAAAATGTGCCGAGGAACCTGCTATCTCGATCTGATATGATAGACTGTGGGATCCCAAAGTGCACCCATACTCGTTCAAATAAGATTTTAGCAGTAGCTTCTGCTGTGATATTCTTCTTACAGGCCGCCATAATGGCCATCTTCGAGAATCTATCAACGACCACGAAAACACAGCCATTTCCATTCTTAGTAGAGGGCAGGCCCGACATGTAATCCATGGATATGGATTCCCACGGTCGACTAGGGGTAGGTAGTGGGGTATATAGGCCTTGCTTCTTGATGGTCGGTTTGGAAATGGCACAAGTAGTGCAGGATCTGATGTGCTTCTCGACATCCTTTCGAAGGTTCGGCCAATAGAAATACTTCTGTAGTATTGCTACTGTTTTCTCGACCCCGAAATGCCCAGCGACTCGACTGTAGTGTGCTTCCCATATCATCTTGGCATGCTCGCTTGAAGGAACACAAAGGTGTCCCAGGTGACATAAAAGTGCATCTTGGAGGTGAAAATTTGGAACTTGCGTGCCCCCCAAGAGTGCCTTGTAAGTGTGGCCGAATTCTGGGTCACTCTCATAGAGAAGCGGCCAATCAGAAGTCTCGTGCCCACAAGAGTTGAGCACGGTGGTGAGCGCCACGATCGATGGTCGGCTGAGGCAGTCTGCAACATTATTGGTGCTACCCTTCTTGTACTTGATGTTCAAATGAAACTGTTGCAGATATGTGGACCACTTCTGATGGCGATCATTCCGCAACTTCCCTTGTGTCTGTATGAACTATAGGGGCCGGTGGTCTGTGTGGATGATTGTTTCCTTCCCCAAAATGTAATGCTTCCATTGTCGAAAAGCTTGCACAATGGAATACATTTCTTTGTCATAAGTGGGATACTTGCGAACTGTGTCAGACAATGTCTCACTGTGATATGCCACTGGATGTCCCTGTTGAGTAAGAACCGCCCCAATAGCATAGTCAGAGGCATCTGTCTCGATCTCAAATGGCTGCTGCAAGTCTGGTAAGGTGAGCACTGGGGCAGAACAGAGGCGATTTTTCAATTCTTTGAACACCTTCTGTTGAGGTTCCGACCAAAAGAATTTTGCTCTCGCTCCTCCTTTGGTGACTTGACTCAAGGGCCAAGTGATATGAGAGAATCCCAACACGAATCTACCGTAGAAATTAGCAAGACCCAGAAAGCTGCGAAGCTCTGTTATAGTAGTCGGGGCTGGCCAATCCCGAATGACTTGGATCTTGGCTGGATCCACATGCACCCCCCTTTCATCAATAATGTATCCCAGATATTGAACCTGGGTCATGCCAAACGTGCACTTCTCCAAATTAGCACACAACTTGTGTTGCCGCAGTGTTTGGAGGACTTGTCGGATGTGATGAAGGTGCTCTTCCCAAGTCTTGCTGAAGATCAGAATGTCATCCAAGTACACCACTACGAATGAGTTGGTGAATGGCCGCAAGATGTTGTCCATCATCCTCATGAAGGTTGCGGGAGCATTTGTCAACCCGAAAGGCATGACCAGCCATTCAAAAAGGCCTTCCTTAGCTTTGAAGGCAGTCTTCCACACATCAGAGGGTTCAATTGGTACCTGGTGATACCCAGACTTCAGGTCGATCTTAATGAAATATTTTTCACCTTGGAGTTGGTCCAGAAGGTCATCAATCCGTGGGATTGGGTACCTATTTCGGACAGTGATCTTGTTCAGCGCCCGATAGTCAATACAGAGTCTCCACATCCCATCCTTCTTCTGTACCAACATGATCGGGCTCCCACAGGGCGATGAACTTGGTTTGATGTGACCTTTCTGCAACAGCTCCTGAATCTGCCTCTTGATTTCATCATTTTCCAGAATAGAGCATCGATAGATCAGTCCATTGGGTAGCGGCGCACCTGGGGTCATATCAATCGGGTGCTTGACCTGGCAGTGCAGAGGAACCCCTATGGGTGAGGTTATGATGTCCCCGTACTCCTCCACGACCTTATCCATTTGTTGTTGTCATGCAGAGGGGCCCTGTCTGGAGGTCGTGGCCACAGTCTTCTTCTTGTCCTAGGGGCGGATCATCAGGAAAACAAATTTCCTGGTTTGGGAAATGAGCTTACTACATTGTTTTGCAGTAACCAAAGAGATATTCATAGGAGGTGGTACCTCTGGTATCCTGTACAAATTATTTCCCAAAGTAATAATAACAACATGAGGTCGAGACTCATACACAGCATAACGCTTCCACAAGTATGGTTGTCCTAATAATACATCAGAAACATCAATAGGAGCAACGTCACATAATACCTCATCTGTGAAGGGCTTGATGCTATAGGGAAGGCAGCACTGCTGGCTGACGCGGAGATCTCGTCCTTGGTGAAGCCACCCGATGGTGTATGGTTGTGGGTGCCCTGTGGTCGGAAAGCCCAATCGCTTCACGACATCTGCTGAAATGAGGTTCTTTTGGGTCCCATTGTCGACAATGAACCGTAGTGGGGGGAGCCCTCACTCCACATCCGGGAGTGGAAGAGACGCCTTAAACTCTCGCATCTCCGTTCCTCTTTTCAGCTTCTGGACCTTTGTAGTGGCAACAGTGGCGTTGGGCTCTGCATCAATAATCTGTTTCCCTTTTTCATTCCCCTTTTCATGTTCTGATTCGGAGTCGGAGCATGCATCTGACTCAGAAGCCCTCATCTCGGCCACTAGCGACTGCTTGGCCTCACACTCACTTGTGTTGTGAGTGGAGCTCTTATGGAACTCACACCACTTTCCCGTGTCCTTATTTTGCTTTACGGTGTTGTTATTTTCTTGTGGCTTTGACGGGTTGTCTTTAGCCGCCATGCCTTGGCTCTGTCCTTTGTTCTGCAGTTTGGAAGCACCTTTTCCTTTCTTTTGATTCGCAGATCCAAAGTCTCGCTTCTTCTGTTTGAATTTCTGCTCAATCTTGACAGCATACCGGTATGCCGTACCGAATGAGGAGATGTCAAGGAACTCCATTTCCTCCTGAATGTATCTGTGCAGATAGCTGCGATACTTTAGCACCAAATGTTTCTCTGAATCTTTGATACCCAACTTTGTGCGCAGGGTATGGAACAGATTCGTTAACTCGTGCACATCTTGATCCCTTTGTTGTCATAGCGTGGTCCATTGTATGTACTTGTCCTCGTAGCTCCCCACGGGATAATACTATTCCTTGACGGCGTCTCAGAAATAATTCCAAGTTGGTACGGCCGAGAACAGAGAGGGTTCTGTTTGGTCCTTGTTCTCACAGTAGGTTTCCCACCAGTCCTTAACATGGGGGGTAGCTTTGAGGAGTGCAAAAATAATCTTCTCCCGGTCCGAAAAGTCATGAACAGAAAAATATCTTTCCAATAGATTCAACCATCTATCTACGACATCTGCATCTATTTGACCCTCAAATATGGGAATGTCAAAATTTACTTGTACCTTAAAGGGAGTCGCACCTCCAGAGTGGCTACTAGATGCAGATGCGCCGCCAGTGGGCAGCCGTTGAAGGATCTGAACAAAGTTATCCATCATCGCATTCCTTTGTTTTTCGAGGGCCTCCTCGAGCAATATTTTGATAGGATCTCCTGCTCCCTCATCTTTCTTTTCGTCCCCCATGGGCATCCTTCGAGGTTTGCGAGGCTGATCTTGCAAAGGTTCCATTGCATCAAGCCCTAGCTCCTTATACCCCGACCTCGTTGGGGACATGCAAAGAAGGATCGAGAAAAGCTGCACGCTTCTCCGATGCTCACCGATCGGATTTATGTAGGAACGCAACAGAATAAACACATAACCATAAATACAGAGATGCAGCAGAAATAACACTTCATTTCATTAATATCAAAGAACTGAAATTTTCTTACAGACAGAATGGAAATAAAACTAGCTAGGGCACTGGTAGCTATATCTGAGAAGAGATGTGGTGGCTACAGGCCTCTGAACTGCGTTAAAATGAGGCTCGAGGGCCTATTTATTATTGAGAAACAATGGAGAACCCTAAACATCCCAAAAACCTAACCCTAGGAGATGAAGTGCCAAAAATATGGGCCCCATTTGGGTAAATTGGTGTTTCAACTTCCCAGGGACGTAACTTTGGCATACTATCTCTGTTTCACACACATGATACATCATTAGAAAGCTCTACCGGAGGACTACAGCTTTCGGGATGAATTTGATGATCAAATTCGTTGGTGCTTTGATACCCAAAAAACGTCGTTTAGGGCCTCAAAACGGCTCCGGAAGTTCAGGACCTGAAAAAATGCTAAAAATAGTAAGTTATGCCGAAACTGAAAAAACTAAAAGAGACAATGGTGGGGGGCCAAGTGGAATAGGTGGGTGGCCACCAATATCCACCTGGATCACTCTTGTCTGTGAAGTGCCCTCCACAATGCTCCTCATGGAAAGCCTCCAAGATATCAAGAGGACGGGGTATACACAATGCCAAATCTGAAAGTCTGGTCTAGTGTGATAGATATTTCCCTCTATCTAGGAGCAAGTGGCACTCTGCTATATGATATTCCTTTTTCTCTAGAAGATAAGTAGTGTGAGAATTTACTTGTAGCAATATAGTTTGATATATCTGCATACCACGGTGAGTGAGTAGATGTGGAAAAAAGGTACTCATCCAGAAAAGAATCCTCAGCAGGAGTGCAATTATCACCCATGGTTATCCTAGAAAGGAAATAAGAAACTACATTATCTTTCCCAAGTTGATATAGAATAGTGATATCAAATTCCTGTAACAACAATAACCATCATGTAACTCTACCATTAGTAATAGGCTTATTCATTAGAAATTGAATGACAGAGTAGTCAGTGTGTACAAATACTTGATACCCGATGATTTAATGCCGAAACTTATTGATAACATGCACTACTGCTAGGAATTCCTTCTTGGTCAATGTGTAATTGAGCTTGGATGGAGTTAAATTATTGCTAATATAATATATGGCATAAGGCTTATCTTCCTCCAACTGACCCAAAACAACACCAACAACTATGTCGGATGCATCTGTAGAAATATGAAATGGCAGTTTCCATTTCAGTCATCCTAAAAAAGCTGTTGCTGTTACATAGTTCTTCAGCTTCAAAAATGCTTGCTCACACTTCCCTGTCCACACAAATTCCACATCTTTCATAAGCAAAGAAAACAAAGGAGATGAAATCTTTGAAATTTTTTCTATAAATCTCCTATTGTACCTTGCATGTCCTAGAAAGCTACGTACCTCCTTTTGAGTCTTGGGAGTTTGGATTTTCTAGATTACCTCAATTTTTATAGGGTATACGTTGATTCCATCTGCCAAAATGAAATGTTGCAGTACAATCCCCTCTATCATCATCATGTGGCACTTCTCAGTGCTCAAATCAACATTATTTTGTACACGACGTTCCAACACCTTTTCCAAATTAACTAATGTTGTTTCAAAAGCATCTCCGTAAGGTGTAAAATCATCCATGAAAATTTCAAGGCTGTCATTCAACAGATCCAAAAAGATACCTAATATTTCCCTTTGAAAGGTTGTAGGCAGATTGCAGAGGCCAAAATGAAGGACTCTATATGCAAAAGTACCCCATGGGCTAGAAAAGTTTCTGTTGTCTTGGTCTTCCGAGGCAAGCTATAGTTGGTTATAGCCAGTGAATCTATCTAGGAGTGAAAAAAAAAAATTCCCAAAAAGAGTATCTAAAAATTCATCTATAAATGGTCAAGGAAAATGGTCCTTTTGGGTGGCCTTGTTAAGTTATCTATAATCTACACAGACTCTCCATTTTTCATTCTTTTTTGGAACAGTAATGAGTGGAGACATCCACTGACTGTCGGAGATGGGATGTATGAAGTTAGCATTAAGGAGTTTATGTAATTCCTCTTTCACTATCTCCTTAATTGCAGGATTCATTCTGTGCTGCAGTTGTCTAGCTGGTTTGAAGCCAACTTTAAGGTGAATGTGGTGAGTGCATAGACCAGGATGGATTCATTTCATGTCAGTGTAATCCCATGCAAATGGATTTTTTATACTTTTGTAAAATTTTTATCAGCAATCTCTTTTGTTTAGCAATCAAGTTAGGATTAATGTTTAAATATTTACCTGGCTCAATTTCGACAGGACTGTTGTAAGTATGCGGAGTGGTTCTCATATGTTCAATATTTAAATCATCTACCTCATCCTCCTCCCTTGGATCTCTAATGGAAAAAACAGAGAGGGAATTGATAATAAAACCATTAATAATAGCATCCTTTGTTTCATCCTTAAAATATTGTTCTTTTCCCAGTGTGAGAAGAGGCAGGGAGAAATCAGATTCAGGTTCAAATTCGTCCCATCAGGGACTAGTCAAATCCATGTGCAGTTTTCCTGGGGGGTAAACGTTCAGATTCTTAGTGGCTTTCCCATATTAGATCATCATATACCTAGATATACATTCGATAAATTCATCTGCAGTGGCTAGCCATGGTCTCCCCAAAATTAAAGGATGACCCCCCAACTTGGATTTTGTTTGCAAAATGAGAAAATCAACCGGATATCTCCAACAAGCTACATTAATCACCACATCTTAAATCACCCCTTCTGGTTTGACACGAGACCTATCTGCTAATTCAAGTACTGTAGGTGTAGTTTTGAGTCCATGAAGTCCAAGGGAGATAAAAATATCCTTGGTCATTACATTAATGGTCGCCCCCAAATCGATCAGAGTATTAGTTATGGGCTGGTCGTCAATATGAATAGTAACTGCAGGATTTCCTAGGTCGTTATATTTAGTTAAAAAAGGTTGATCAATCATTAGTTCATAAAATTTCCCCATAACACGGATAGTAGCAGGGTCCTTTGGCTTCCTTCTAGGCTTTTTGACACACAGATCTCTCACCGTTCTAGAATAAATAGGTACTTCCTTGAGAGCTTGTAACAGTTGAATCCACACATACCAATTCTATAATTCCTTGAGAAACTTTGATTCATTTTGAGGCTGGGCTAGTTTTAGCTAATTATTGAGGGTATGGAGGATCCTAAGCTCTTACAGCTAAGGCAGCTATCACAGATGTACCAGCCTTGCTCGAGTTGGCTGTTGTAGGAATAAAATGCCTTTCCAAGCTGGCTGCTATAGGTGTAATGGTTGTGTTAGGTCCCTATATTACCAGTATAGTCCCTTATTGTTATTAGTGTAACCCCTTTATTATTATTATTGTACCCTTGTAACCCCCATTTTGTTATTATTTTGCCCTTAAATTATTATTGTTAGGTCGACTAGGATTACATTGTGGCCCACTAGGATTACATTATGGCCACATGGACTCCTATATATAGAAAGGAGGTTTTGTAAATTGTATCATCCAAGAATTGTTCATTTATGTAATTTATTGGAGGTTTCCCCCTCGAAGTGGCTCATTTATAAGGCGTTTATATCTCTTTTCTTCTATTTTTGGAGCTGGTTACACAACATTTGGTATCAAAGCTTTGGATTCTAGGGTTTCGCTGTTCCAAACAGGTGATCGTGGAATTTTCACTATAATTTTTTTTCTACAAATTTTTAGAAGCTAAGATGTTTAGGGTGCGAAGCAAAAATCCTGAGGAATATCTTCTAAAAATTTCATTGCTTGGTTCCCAATATTTGCGGAGATATGATCTGTGGAAGTTAGGTCTTTTTTTAGGCTCCTAAACAGGTCATCGTGGCATTTTCTCTATAATTTTTTTTCTACGAAGGTTCAGAATCTCAAATTTCTAGGGTATGAAGCTGAAATATTTAGGAAACTTTTCAAAACATTTCAGAGCTTGATTCACAACATTTTTGGAGATATAATCTGTGGAAGGTGGTGCGTTTTCAGGTTCCCGAATTTCATCTCAAAGAAGTGATCGTGGGAAAAGTTCAATAACTCTCTCTCTGAGCATCAGATTGGAGTTCCGTAAAAATTGGTTGCAAGTAAATGGAATTTAGTTTATGGGCTATCAATTTCAAAGGCTAAGGATGAAACAGTGACATGTGGAAAGTCATAAAATTTTTCTCTACTGAACCAGTCCATAATTAGATCATTGTGGGAGATTGGACATAACTTTGTCTTGGAGAATCCAAATCAGGTAAGACCTGTGGCATTAAAAAGAGAATTCATAGGGCTACTTCAGTGCTAAATTTCAGATATTGAAGAGATGCAATCACAGAGATAATATAATTTCAATATCGAGCTCCTCAAAAGCAAGAAAAAGGTGTGTATTGTTTTCCGAATTGCATAAGTCTTGTTTGAACAATCAATTTGAATTGATTCCAAGGGAATATTGTAGAATAGATATCAGTTTTGGGTTCTAAAAAACACCCCGTAAAAATAATTCAACACCCATTAAGCCTTCAGAAGGCTCTACTATGACTCATGAAGATGAAGAATTGCAACATGATCTATCAAAATTACAAGAGCAAGTGCACCAAATTTTGCTCTCGCAAAGAGAAGAAAAAAATGAAATGGAAGTTTTGAAGAAAGGCATGGAAGCAAAGATGGATGGTATGAAGAATAATGTGGATGATTTGAAGAAATATGTGGAATCTAAGATATATGACATGGAAGCTAGCATGGAGTCTAAAATGGAAAACATGAAGAATGATCTAAAAGCAGACATAGAAGGTTTGACAAAGTTGATACAAGAAATGTTTCCTAATGGTGAAAATATAGTAGAAGAAACTCATGATGAGAACAAAATAAATGTTAATCGTGATTTCATAAACTCTAATGTTGGCGGAAAGAACCACCATATTCCAAAAATGGATATGAGGAAGTTTGATGGAAAGGATCCTATAACATGGATACTACAGATGGAGCAATATTTTGATCTCCATAATGTGCAAAACACACAAAAGGTACACATTGCAAATTTACATTTAGAACAAAATACATTTGTATGGTATCGATGGCTTTGCTCCCGTAAAAAAATTGTCACTTGGTCAATTTTTACGGAGGAAATGATAGCACATTATGAGGATACAAAGAGCAACACCTTCTTTAGCCAATTGATAAATCTCAAACAAAAGGGTTTAGTGGGGGAGAACATTGAGGACTTCCAAAAATTGAATATAAGGGTAACTGATATTCCAGAGGAACATAGGATTGATCTCTTCATAGGCACTTTAAAGGATAACATCCAACATGAAGTTCATGTTTTGGAACCTGATTCATTGGAGAAGGCATTCAGGTTGGCAAGAAAAATTGAATGTAAAATTATGGCAACATGGAAGCCTACCACTCACTTCTATAAAGAAGGAAGTATTTCTACGACTATATTTCCACAACCTACAAGTTTCACACCACAAAAATTGGAATAAAAAAGAGAAAAAGGGCTTTGCTACAGTTGTGATAGCAAATACACTAAAGGTCATAAGTGTGCTGAGAAGAAATTATTTTACATAGATTGTGAAGAGGAAGAATAAAATGAACAAGAAGAGGATATATACCAGGAATGAGCTCTAGAAGAGGAAGAAATGAATCCGAACATATCATGTAATGCACTGGCAGGAATTACCACTCCTCAAACTCTCAAGATAGAAGGACATATCACGAAGAAAAAGGTAATAGTTTTGATTGATTCAGGTAGCACCCATAATTTTATTCATTGTAAGGTAGCCAAGGAATTAAATTGTTTCCTATACCCAGCACTAGAATGTCAAGTGATGGTGGCAAATGGAGGAACTATAAATTGCTCTGGAAAATGCCATAATATCAATCTAACCATGGGGGAATATGTATTGACTAGTCCAATGATTTCCATTCCTATGGGAGGTGCTGATGTTGTACTAGGAGTACTTACAATCTTTGGGGACGGTAGCTTTTAATTTTCAAGAACTTTTCGTGAAATTTTTTTCAGAAGGAAAGGAAGTCTAATTAAGGGGTATTGCAAGGAAGCCGGGAAAGATAATAAGCTCTAATGTCATGACAAAGCTTATAAAGAGAGAAAAACGAGGTGTAATTGCAAAATTATGCTCACTATAAGTTCCAACATCAAAATCATCTATTTCTGCAGATCTCCAACAAGTCTTGGACAATCATTCCAAGGTGTTTGAAACTCCCAAAGGACTCCCACCTATTCGTGATCATGATCATGCTATTCATTTGATTCCATGAAGTTTTCCTCCAAACATCAGGCCTTATAGATATCCTTACTTCCAAAAGAGTGAAATTGAACGTATGATTGCAGAAATGTTAGAGGCGGGTATAATTCAACCTAGTCAAAGTTCTTTCTCTGCTCCTGTAGTATTGGTACACAAGAAGGATGGATCATGGCGAATGTGTCCTGATTATAGGGAGCTCAATAAGCTCACCATTAAAGACAAATTTCCCATTCCTGTGATTGATGAATTATTGGATGAATTACATGGAGCAATTTATTTTACCAAGTTGGATCTTCTTTCAGGATATCATCAAATTAGAATGAAGACTGAAGATATTCCAAAAACAGCATTTCGAACTCATGAGGGTCATTATGAATTTTTGGTCATGCCCTTTGGTCTTACCAATGCACCTTCTACATTTCAAGGGTTGATGAATTCCATTTTCAAACCCTTCCTTAGAAAATTTGTGCTAGTATTTTTTGATGATATACTAATCTACAGCAAGTCTTGGAAGGATCATGTCGAACATGTTGACAGGGTGCTCAAACTATTGCAGGAGAAACAATTATATGCAAAAAAATCCAAATGTTTCTTTGGAGTACAAGAGGTGGAATATCTGGGTCATATTGTATCTCACGAGGGTGTTAAAGCAGACCCTAACAAAATTAAAGCCATTAAGGAATGGAAAGTTCCCACAACCATAAAGCAGTTGCGAGGATTTCTCGGGTTAACAGGGTATTATCGCAAGTTTGTTAAGAATTATGGGAGAATAGCAGCACCTTTAATAACATTATTGAAGAAAGATGCATTTTCATGGACTCCTGAAGCAACTAAGGCCTTTGAACGTCTTAAAGAGGCAATGTGCCTAGCACCGGTCTTAGCTACACTAGACTTCACAAAAACCTTTATTGTGGAATGTGATGCCTCAGGAAATGGAATTGGTGCAGTTTTAATGCAGGAAGGAAGACCCATTGCTTTTGAAAGTCATCCAATCAAAGGAAAGTATTTACAGAAACCTATTTATGACAAGGAAATGTTAGCAATATTGCATGCACTAAAGAAATGGCGAACTTACCTAATGGGAAGACACTTCAAGGTAAAAACTGATCATGATAGTCTTAAACACTTTTTGGAACAAAGACTATCTTCAGAAGAGCAGCAAAAATGGGTCACAAAGATGTTGGGTTATGACTTTGAAATAATCTACAAAAAAGGAAAGATTAATGTTGTTGCAGATGCACTCTTAAGAAAGAATGAAGAGGTGGAAGCATTGCTTTGTGCCATTTCTATTATCCAATCAGATTGGATAACCGAAGCAAGAGATGAATGGAAGAAGGACAAAGATGTAAAGGCACTCATTGAAAAGTTGCAGCAAGATCCTAGCCTTATGGTACAAAGATCTCTTATATCTTTGTAATAATTCCCAACTAAAAAAAATATATTCTTCTAGAATTGCACACTTCTCCTTTAGGAGGACACTCAGGATTTTTAAAAACTTACCACAGGGTGAAGAAAGAATTTTTTTGGGATGGCCTTAAATCTGATATTCAAAAGTTTGTGGCGGAATGTTTGGTTTGCCAGTGGAATAAAGTGGAGACAATTAAGACCCCAAGACTTCTACAACCTTTATCCATTCCAAGTCAATGTTGGGAGGAGATTTCAATGGATTTTATCACAGGTTTACCTAAGTCTGAAGGAAAGAGTGCCATCATGGTGGTAGTTGATAGACTTACCAAGTATGCACACTTTTGTGCATTATCTCATCCATTTAAAGAAAGTACAATTGCTACTACATTTATGGACACAATTCAAAAGCTACATGGAAACCCAAGGGTTATTGTGAGTGACAGAGATCCCATTTTTAATGGAAATTTTTGGACGGAGTTATTTTCTTGTTTGGGTACTCAATTAGCTCATAGCTCATCTTATCATCCTCAATCTGATGGTCAAACTGAGATAGTAAATAAATGTTTGGAAGGATATCTCGTTGTTTTGTATCTGATAAACAAACACAATGGGTCAAGTGGTTACCTCTTGCTGAATGGTGGTATAACACTTCCTTCCATACTGCAGCAAAAATGACCCAATTTATGGCACTTTATGGATATCATCCACCATCCATCACATCATCTTTAAGGGAAAATTCGAAGGTTCAAGCAGTGGAAGATCACATCGAGCATCAGCAAGAAGTTCTCCAACTCTTAAAGGATAACCTAAATTTGGCACAAAATCGAATGAAACAACAGGCAGATCAACATCGTAGTGAGAGAATTTTTGATGTAGGAGATTGGGTATTTTTACGGCTACAACCATACAAACAAATGTCCCTCAAGCAAGCTAATAAGGATAATAAATTATCACCAAAGTAATATGGTCCTTACAAGGTGTTGCAAAATATTGGTACTATGGTATACAAATTAGAGCTTCCCGCTTCTTCGTGACTGCATCCAGTTTTCCATGTTTCATGCTTAAAAAAGGTTATAGGTGAAAATCTTCCAATTCAAAAAATATTTCCAGAACTTGATGAGGAAGGAAAAGTCATATTGGAACCTAAAGCGGTCACGAAAATAAGAACTTTACAGCTACAGAATCGATCAATTTCAGAGTATCTCATCAAGTGGAAGAACTTACCCACTGAAGATTCTACATGGGAGGATGAGAAATTTATACAAAAGCACCCAGAGCTACTCAAGCATTGAGGAAAACACTTTTTTGAAGGAGAGGGGCATGTTAGGTCCCTATATTACCAGTAAGTCCCTTATTGTTATTAGTGTAACCCCTTTATTATTATTATTGTACCCTTGTAACCCCCATTTTGTTATTATTGTGCCCTTAAATTATTATTGTTACGTTGGCTAGGATTACATTATGGCCACATGGACTCCTATAAATAGAAAGGAGGTTTTGTAAATTGTATCATCCAAGAATTGTTAATTTATGTAATTTATTGGAGGTTGCCTCCTCGAAGTGGCTCATTTCTAAGGGGTTGATATCTCTTTTCTTCTATTTTTGGAGCTGGTTACACAACAATTTTTTATTCGTTGTTACAGGTGTAACAACCATTTCATAATCGAATTTACCCCTTCAGGGTGACTCACTTTCTTCCTCGGTAATGATAGGAGTATGGCTAGGTATGATTAATTTTCCTAATCGAAGTTGAATCTTATTGAGCCCAAGGAGTAATAAGGTAAGTCTGGAAAGTAGCCAGGGTGTCTATGATATGGGTTGCCTTGTTATTCGGATTGGGTTAAGTTGCATAGGAAATTGGGGTCGGAGAGGAGGTGCAGGATTTTGGAGAGGAGACATTTGTAACTATTGCTACATTGGTACTATAGAGTGGGCTAGACCTTGGCCATTACCTCTCTAGTTCTAACTCCAAGTATAAGATTTTGATGTAGGATATTGCATTGGTGGAGGGGAACACCACCAGTTCCAGGGTGAAGGAAATTGTGTTGAGGAAGGAGTAGGATATGGCCACGGAAATTTCTGACCATTACAAGCATTATTCCAAGGATTAAAAGAGGAAAAATTTGGAGGCATACCCGTAGGCCACAATTGCCATGATCTCTTTGATTTGATGAAGTAGGAAGATTGGAATTCCTCTCTTGATTCCTTAAGCACTGATTTTAGTCTGGGTAGTTTAGGGAATTGACAATTGGAATGCACCAACACACAAATATTGCACAAGCTAATTTTTTTCAGTTCACATTCCCTTTGTAGATGTTTCTTTTTGCATCGAGGATAGAATATTGCCAAAGTTGCTTCAGCTACTGCTTGTGCTTTCTTGACTTGTATTGTGGTAATATTGGGAGATAGAGTACTGAGGAGGTTGGTTTTAAAATCCTCAAATATATTCCTGATCTCTTCTCTAGTTACTCCTCCACTTGTGGACTTCTGTATCTAGACTGAAGGGTCCTGAAATAAACTCCTTCCCTTGGTCAATCCTCTTGAACTCCACAGAAAGAGATTCATTATTTCTTCAAGTGATTCCTGCAGTATGTCTCATTTTTTTTGGCAATATGTTTCTTGTGATCTATAATATTAAATTGATTGTCCTTGATGGAAACTCTCTGGAAAAGGATGAAGAAACTATCTATATGAAGAATCTCAATAGGCTCTCAGAATTTTTGTGCAGCAGATTGGTTATTTTTAATATGTCACAATGTATACGCGGGTTTGTAAAGGCCATGTCACGTATGCACGTGGAGAAGTACATCCCAAGTCGCGTATGCCTATTTGTGCTCCAAAATTATAATACCAGGGGGCTTTACCATGGTATTAGCCCACATTATTAAGTGTTGTATTATCTATTTTATTCCATCCAGGATTACCATCAACAACTGAGTGGTTTTGACTCATGGTACTGGTAAAAGCTAAATCTATATATGGAGAAGAAGATCATAGTGCAAAGTGTGCATGAGTAAGGGTTTTTAATGGATAAAATTTATTTGAGGAATATCTGCATGGATGAAATATTTTTTTAATTGATAGATCTGAATCTATGATGCACCCATGGATACAATGATGGTTCAGGATCTATAGATCTGAAAATAATGAAACTCTGATATGATCCTTTGAAGAAATGATCATAACAAGGCGCAAATCTGCTGAAGACAATTGAAGTAATCTGGGTAAGTTTTATAGATCTGATCTATTCTGAAAAATTTACTTTTACAGATCTATATGCTAGTTGGTCTCAATAAAAGCGCGTATATAGGCGAGTTTGCTTCATGAAAATCGCGTATGGCAGTTAGGGTTTTTTGAAGATTATTTCAGATATTACTACTGTGATTCTTGCTTTTTGTCTACTGTCTGTTAATGAAGTCTTCTTGAAGTTCTGGGCTATTTTGAATACTGAGTATGTTGCTAATTTTATCATGAACAAATCTAATCAATGATCGAGAAAACATGATTAAGGTTGACTGAATGTCTAAAGGTTTTACACTACTGAGAAAATGTCTGACTGAAAGCCTCAGATCTGAATCTAATTCTGATCACATTTTGAAGGATAGTATACAGATAAGTATATGCGGGTTGGTATAAAGAAAAGCGCGTATACACGCAGCTTTAACAAATAGAAGTAGCGTACTCATTCCAGGTTATGAAAACATTATGCATTGAGGCATACATAGGTTCGTGTGCAGGAAAGCGCATATGTACGCAGCTTCAGTGAAGAAAATTAGCGCATGCCATTTGAATTAATGATTTTTCAAGGTTGAGTTTGTATCTGCATATATATTTTAAATTCTGGGTTATTTCTGAAGTTCTGGTTACAATTTTTTTCACTGTTCTAATTGAAGTATTGGGAAAAGTTTATGACTGTTGATAAAGGGTCGTGTTGATGTTGTTTGATCTAGTATGAAAATTGATGAAACATGGTCTGCAGTGGGTCTGAGGGTTGAAGCCTTCAGTATGGAAGTAGAAACTTCTTGCCAGTAGAAGCTGCTGTTATGTTCAAGGGGTTGAAGCTCCCTTCCAGGAGTGGCTGGTAAACGAGAAGAAAGGGGGTTGGAGCTCCCTTCCAGTAGAAACTGGTAAACGAGTGAAGTTTGCAGCCTTATGGAGGTAGAAGCCTACATACTTATATGATTCTACATTAGTAAGATGTTGTAAATAATTTTCCATATAATAAATATTGAAGACAAAGACGACAACAATGGTGATTTTCTCCCGAATTGGGTTTCCACCTTAAATATTGATGTTCATGTGTGTTCCACTTGTGTGATGTTTTATACTGTTGTTACTGCACATATTTACTAATTATATAACCTGATGCATAACTGGTAAATCTGATTTAAAGACTGTGTATGAGAAGCTTTCTAAATTATAAATTTATATCAGTATATGCTAGTTTCTTTCAACATATCCGCGTGTATACGCGAGTTCGGTTCATAAAACTCATGTATGGAATTTTGCAAAAGAAAAAGTTGAATTTATAGATATGAGCTCTAAATACTGATTCAACCCCCCCCCAAAGTATTTTTCCCAACAATTGGTATCAGAGCAGGTCCTTCTGAAGAAGCTTAGCCGCTAGAAGGAAGATTAGCCAAGATGAGCAATCAAGATGGGACAGCATCTCTCAAGCCTCCACTCTTCAATGGAAACAATTTAATCTTCTGGAAAACACGGGCAAGATCCTATCTTCAATCTCTTGGAGTAGATGTATGGGCTATTGTTGAAGGAGGTTATCAATATCCAGCCTCAGTTACAACAGATGCAACGACAAGAAAGAACGATGAAACAAATGCAAAGGCAGTCAATGCACTATTGGGGAGTCTAACGGAATCAGAATTTGTCAAGGTCATGCAGTTGAATACAACAAAGGAAATATGGGATAAAATCATTCTAATCTATGAAGGTGATACAAAGGTAAAAAATGCTAAACTCCAAACTCTCAGAATTCAATATGAAAATATAAGGATTCATAATGAGGAGAGAATTTCCAGTTTCTTTTTACGTCTAGATGATATTGTAAATCATATGAGAAATTTGGGTGAAACCATAACTGACACTACTCTGGTTGAAAAAGTTTTAAGATCTCTAACTTCAAAATTTGATTCAAAAGTGTTTGCTATTGAAGAGAAGCAGGATCTTCAAAGTCTTATTATTATTCAACTTCATGGCATTCTAAATGCATGTGAAATGAGAAAAGGAGGATCATCTGAAGTCAAAGAAGCCATCTTTAGAGCTTCTAAAAAAGGAAAATGTGTACAATAAACAGAAGGATTAGGGTATGTTTCAGAAGAAGATGAGGTAAATTTTGTAAAGAAGCTCCAACTTAGCACTGTAAGGTTCAGAGGTAAGCTTCCTTTCAAATTTTTTTCTTGCAGAAGAGTTGGTCATTATGCTCCTAAGTTTCCTCATAAAGAAACACATGAAAAATGAAAGGAAGTAGCAAGAAGAAGTAAGAATCAGTTTGGCACCAGAAAAAGTTATTATAATCATGCAGATAGTGATGGGTTATTAGATAGTGAGGAAGAATCTGATCAAGATATTATACTTCTCATGGAATTTGAAAAAGAGTCTAGGGAAGAAAAGGATACTTTTATGGATGGTCTAGAAGACAATGATTTTCTTGAAGAAATCAATCAGCTCAAAATATGTTTGGAAGAAAACAAAATATCCATAGAAACTCTAAAAAATCAGGTTGAAGAAAAGGAGAAACACAATGAGAAATTAGAATGTGAAATAGTAAGTCTAAGAAAATAAATTGAGAAAGTATCAAACCTTAGATGAAATTATCAAGGTACAACATTATCCTCTTATAAGGATAGGTCTTGGATATGTCGAAGAATCTTCTTAGTCTTTAGCACCACTATCTAAAAGCAGCTACAGCAAGCCTACAACATTCTGCCACATAGCAAGCAAACAAAGAAAATTTATAGGTAAAGCATTACCACCTCAATACAAAGAACACTAATAGGAATACCTTTCAGAGAAATACCAACCAACAGGTAAACAAAAATAGAACGTTCCATGATCATGTAAATTTCTTCCTCAATGGACAATGTTTCTCATGTCATAATTTTGGTCATAAAGTTGTTCAATGTGTTTCATACAAAACCATCATGACTAGAGAAGCAAGAAAGAAAAGAGTTGATATTGGAATAAAGAAGAATACATATAACAACTTTTCTCCTCTTCAAAATGAAATTGAATGTGCTTACTGCAATAACTTTAGTCATGAAGAATCTGAATGCAGGAGAAAATTTCAGCCAAAAGAGCATATACCTTCAACTTCCAAAGTATGGAGAAAGAAGGAATTATAGGTTGAGAACTGTGGCATAGCTTTATTTGCAGAAGGAGAAGAAAATCAATGGTACATTGATAGTGGATGCTCAAAACACATGACATGTGATAGAAATAAAATTCTTGCATACAATGCTCTAGAAAGAGAAAAGAATGTTACTTTTGGAAATGATACTCTTGCTGTCATTAAGGGAAAATGTTCTGTTTTTCTAAAGGAAAAGGTGAAAGCTAACAATGTTATGTATGTGGATGGATTAAAGCATAACCTATTAAGTGTAAGTCAAATGTGTGATCAAGGAAATGAAGTTGTCTTTAGCTCAAAAGAATGTGTGGTACGTGATCTTGATACAGGAAAAACAATTATAAAAGAACACCAAGCAATTTGTATGTATTGAAAAGTTGTAAAGAAAAATGTTACTTGGGTAAATATTCCAAAAATTGGTTATGGAATAGAATATTGGGGCATTTGAGCTTCTCTCAAATAAAAAAATCTAGTAGACTCAAAGTTGTTCGTGATATTCCTAATATTACTCTTCCTGAGAGTACCATATGCAAATCTTGCCAATTCGGTAAGCAAACTAGAGTGCAATTTAATGCCAAAGAAGGATCAGAAATTAAGCCTCTTGAACTCATTTATACTGATATATGTGGACCTATGAGAAAAAGGTCACCCCGTGGAGAACAATATTATATTCTGTTTATTGATGATTTATCTAGAACGTGTTGGATTGGGTTGCTAAAAGACAAAGATGAAGCATTCGAAAAATTTCAAATCTTCAAAGAACTGGTTGAAAATGAATTAGATATAAAAATAAAGTGTCTTAATCTGATCGAGGAGGTGAATATATATCAGATGAATTCTTTGATTTTTGTGAACAACATGGCATAAAAAGACAGTTTTCTGTAGTCAGTACCCCACAACAAAATGGCGTAGCAGAAACAATGAGTAGAACAGTTCAATAGATGGCTCGGGCTATGCTTGATGATTCAGGAACACCTGACATGTTTTGGGGAGAAGCAACACATACTACAGTAAATATCCTTAACAAAGCACATTTTTGTGTAAGTAGTGATAAAACTCCATATGAGCTTTGGTATGGTGATCTTCCCACTGTAAAACATTTTAAAGTTTTTGGAAGAAAATGTTTTATCAAGAACCATGATGAAAAACTTGGCAAGTTTGAACCTAGAGTAGATGAAGGATTATTTCTTGGTTACTCTTCTAGAAGTAAAGCATATAAATTCTACGATAAAAGATTTCGGAAGATTTTTGAATGCATTGACGTTGTAATTGATGAATCTCTCTCAGATCAAAAAGGGGAAATACAAACAGCAAATGAAGATGATGATGATGTATATCTTCCTGAATCTAATAGAGATAATATAGAAGGTGAACCCAATGAAGCAGCAGAAGAAGATCTATCTGAAAAGGCTCCATCCAGGTATGTTCAAAATAATAATCCAGAATCCCAAATTTTGGGAGAAAAGGGATTAGGTGTCCAAACAAGAAGAACTCTTGTAGGGTCTACTAGTTATCTATCATTTTTATCCACCATTGAACCACAGAATGTCAATCAAGCTAGCAAAGATGAATGTTGGATTCAATCCATGAATGAAGAACTTGATCAAATTGATAAGAATCATACTTGGTAACTAGTTACAAGACCTCATAACAAAAATGTTATTGGAACAAAATGGATATTCAAGAACAAGTTAAATGAAAATGGAGATGTTATTAGAAACAAGGCTAGAATTTTTTGTAAAGGGTATGATCAACAAGAAGGTATAGACTTCAAAGAAACATTTGCTCCTGTAGCTAGACTTGAAGCCATCAGAATTTTTCTTACTTTTTCAAGCTTTCAACAAATCAAAGTTTATCAAATGGATGTTAAATCAAATTTCCTCAATGGTGATCTAGAAGAAGAACTTTATATAGAACAACCATAAGGATTCATTTTGGGCAGTGATGAAAAAATTGTTTGTAAACATGAAAAGGCTCTATATGGTCTCAAACAAGCTCCAACGGCATGGTATTATCATCTTGACAAATATCTTCATCAACAAGGATTTTAAAAGGGATCTGATGATAGCAACTTATAGATAAAAACTGAAAATGATAAACTATTGATTGTGGTTGTAGATGTTGATGATATCATTTTTGGAAGTAATGAAGAGTCCATGAGTCAGAAATTTTCTTTTGTTATGCAGCAAGAATTTGAAATGTCTTTATTTGGGGAACTAACATTCTTTCTTGGCTTAGAAGTGCAACAAGCAACATATGGCATATTTTTATCACAAGAAAAATATCTTAAGAAAATTCTGAATAAGTATGGGATGGAAGATTGCAACCCTGTAAGTACACCAAAGATAACCAGGTGTAACCTCAGTTCTCATGATGATTCTTCCATGGTGAATCAACCAGAATAAAAATCCATGATTGGAAGTCTACTTTATCTCATCGGGATAAGACCAGACATTATACATGTAGTTGGGATTCTTGGACGATTCCAAGCTAATCCATAAGAGTATCACCTTCAAGATGTAAAAATAATATTCAAATATCTACAAGGAACTCAAGACTTTGGACTATGGTATCCAAAGAATTCTGATCTCACTCTTCATGCTTACACAGATGCAGATTGGGTTGGAAATGTTGATGATCAGAAGAGCACTAGTGGTGGTGCATTCTATATGGGGCCCCAATTAGTATCTTGGTTCAGCAAGAAGCAAAGCTCCATTGCCTTATCTACAGCAGAAGCAGAATATGTGGCTGCCGCATCATGTTGCACACAACTACTTTTGATGACATAGACTTTACAAGACATTCAAATCAAATGTTCACCTCCCATATCCATTATGTGTGATAATACAAGTGCCATCAGTATCTCAAAGAATCCTATTATGCATTCCAAGATGAAGCACATTCCTATCAAGTATCACTTCTTACGTGAACAAGTGCTTAAACAAAAGGTGAAATTGGAGTATGTTCCCTCTAAAGAACAAGTTGTTGATATATTTACTAAACCTCTTTCCAGGGAAGCATTCGAATATCTCATACAAAAGTTGGGAGTTGTCTCTGCCGCTCAGAAGATCAAATTTTCTTAAATTTAGAAGATTAAATTGGATACCCACATTTCATAAAGTATAGTCACGTATATATGTGAGTTTATATACATAAAAATGTGTATGAGTTTCTACTGGCACAATTTTCTGGGTTAGAATTTTCAGAACAGTTGCGGTGTTGTTGGGTATCTCTGGTGATGTTCTAGTTCTCACATTTTTGTTTCTTTCTCTAATATTTTTTGATGAATATGCCTTGATGATTTGTTGTTGAAAGTGTTCAGGGTGCACAAGCTAAGGGGGAGAACTTGTCATGTGGGAAAGGATGCATTGTTGTAATTCTAAGTGTTTACTGTGGTCTGATCTCATGATTGAGATTCATTGGTCTTTTTTATAAAAATTCATTTGATGAAAAGGTCATGTTGAGATCCATGATGTAAATTGTTATATTCACTCATGTAAGGACTTGTTCCAATTTTTAATCCCACTTGGTTGGGTAGTTCAGACAAATATGTAAATCCACTTAGTTGGATCATTGATGCAAGTATGAGTAACTGGTGATAGGAAAGGTCGTAATCGGTTGAAAATTCATGTACTTCATTGAAAAATATGTCTGAATATTCAAGAATGAACTCAAGGGGGGCATGGTAATTTCTGTACAAGGGATGTTGATCTACCCTTTGCCCTTGATGTCAAAGGGGGAGAATTATGAGGATGGTTGAATACAGATGCGTAATGCTTATGGTTGCCATCAAGTCCAAAGGGGGAGATTGTTGGCAATATGTTTCTTGTGATCTATAATATTAAATTGATTGTTTTGAATGGCAAGTCTTTGGTAAAGGACGAAGAAACTATCTGTGTGAAGAATCTCAACAGTCTCTTAGAATTTTTGTGCAGCAGATTGGTTATTTTTAATATGTCACCATGTATACGCGGGTTTGTAAAGGTCAAGTTGCATATGCATGCGAAGAAGTACATCCCAAGTCACATATGCCTGTTTGTGCTCCAAAATTATAATACCAGGGGGCTTTACCATGGTATTATCCCATAGTATCGAGCGTTGTATTATCTATTTGATTCCATCCATGATTACCATTGGCATTTGAGGGGTTTTTACTCATGGTACTGGTAAAAGCTAAATATATATAAGGATTAGAAGATCACAGTGCAAAGTGTGCATGAGTAAGGGTTGTTAATGGTTAGAATTTATCTGAGGAATATCTGGATGTATGAACTCTGTTTTTAATTGATAGATCTGAATCTATGATGCACCCATGGATACAATGATGGTTCAAGATCTATAGATCTAAAAATGATGAAAATCTAGTATGATCCTCTAAAGAAATGATCATAACCGGGTGCAAATCTGCTGAAGACAATTGAAGTAATCTAGGTAAGTTATATAGATCTGATCTATTCTGCAAAATTTACTTTTACATATCTATACGCCAGTTGGTCTCAGTCAAAGCACGTATATACGTGAGTTTTCTTCATGAAAAGAGCGTATGACAATTAGGTTTTTCTGAAGATTATGGTAGATATTACTACTGTGATTCTTTCTTTTTGTCTGTTGTCTATCAATGAAGTCTTCTTGAAGTTTTGGGTTTTTTTGAATACTGAGTATGTTGTTAGGTTGATCATGAAAAAATCTAATCAATGATTGAGAAAACATGATTAAGGTTGACTGACTGTCTAAAGGTTCTGCACTGCTGAGAAAATGCCTGACTGAAAGCCTTAGATATGAGTCTAAGTCTGATCACATTCTGAAGGATAGTATACATAGAATTATATGTGGGTTGGTATAAAGAAAAGAGCGTATACACGAAGCTTTAAAAAAGAAAAGTAGTATATTCATTCTAGGTTATGAAAACATTATTTTTACACAGCATTTTGTCACCGTCCCTGCAATCCCTCATCCTGTACATTGGAGGACTATTCCTGTGACCAATGAACAGTAAAATGTCCTGAAAACAACTTGATGACATCCTTCTACATAAGGGCAACAATTATCTTGAAGAACATTTCCTCAAAAATTCATTAAAAACATATGTTTGGCCATTACCGTGCTTAGCCAGTTCATCACTCGCGCCGACCTTGGAAATTTACACTAAGCCTGCACCACTTGGCGCTTTGTCCCTGTGTATTGCCTGCACCAAGACTATTAAGGAATATTTTTTAACAATCGAAGGCAGAAGTTTTATTCTAACAACTTCATAATGAATCATCAAAAAGAGGTTGGGTTGTTTGGCTCCAGATCTCCCTGATTAGGAAGTGGTTTCCCACCTCTCATGGAACCTTCCTAAGAGATAGGATTCTCCCCCATGATTATAGGGATCCTAACCTCTCCTTATCCTTCTTTAAAAGCCTACCCTCTCCATTTGCTAGCTAGCTGAAAATTTGGGAAGAAAACTATAGCTAAGTGACTATTGAGAGCAGAGCCAAGGAGAACCCCATATGAGAGAGAGCCTTGTCCAAATTCCTGACAAGGTTTGTGAGACACGCTCCGCTGGATGCCCTGTTGAAGGAAGAACGCGATGTTAGAACTCGGTTGTAATCATTCTTTCATATATTAATATATGCTCGACTATGTTATTGGTTCCATCGTTGTATTGCTTGTTGTGTAATGCGATCTGATTCAATATTTTCCGACTAATTGACAGTTACATGCTTGGGTTATTACTTTGTATTTCCATCATTTTTCTATGTGTGTGTACAGGTGTCCGGACGCAGTGAGCGAAAGGATTTTGATCTATCAAGTGAGGAATAGGAAGAAACACTTCTCTGTCAACAACAATAGCGCAAGACTTGAGGTAGGCCATCCATCGTAAATTTGTCTTTTGTAACTAGGAATCAATATCGTAACATGTTGTGTTTGTTGCTAGACCCACTCTATGGCTAGTGGGATCACCTTTGTCCACAGAGGGGATTTACCTTGTCAAAAAAGTGGCGACTCCACTGGGATCAGTGTGAGTTATTCCTTCTTCCATTAGTTTTTTTTTTGCTTTTGTTTTCCTTTCTGGTTTATCTTGCTTCGTTCGAAGCCCTTGTTCAGCCCCCTGGAGATCAAACCTCTCTTTGTTTGTTCATTTTTTCCTTTTTACTGAGTAAAAACCTCTTGACGTGGTTATTCTGCTGACAATAGCACCGACTGGCGTAAGTTGCTTGTTTATAACCCATGCCATTCCCTGTTTGGTGTCGATTATGGCCAGACAGGCATGCAAACCCTGTTAGTTTTTGGGGTTTGCTTGGTTTTTGAGTTTTTGAGCCTAAGCTTTGATCCTAGGTTGTTTTTTTTTACTTTTTGAGTGCTTTCGAGTCATTTTTGACTGAGATCAGCCCTTTTCCTTTGGTTTTTTGCCCTTTTTTGTGAGTTTTTCATTTCAGCCCTAGGTATTCTAGGTGCTTCAGCCTACTGAGCCTCCTGTGGGCGTTTCGGGTCCTTGGTTTCCCAGTCAACTTCGCTTCTGCTTCTTTGCATTCAGCGTTGAGGATCCATTTGAGTGATTTTGTTAATTGGGTGTTTATATTTTCTTTCGTTCAATTTTACTCTTGTCACTCCAGGCCTAGATTACACGGCTTGTTTGGGTCTTTTTAGAGATCTTCAATTTGATTTGAGGGATTTTGTCGTTGATTTGAGACTTGTTGTGCTTTTTTTGAATTGAGTGAAATTGTTTTGTTTTAGCTCTCGCTTCACTATTCTCAAATCGGTGTTTTCATTTATTTTCATATCATTTAGTGCACTTGCTCTGATATATTTAAAAATACAAAAAAAAAACTTTTTCATTCTTGATTGGCATAGTGAAGATTGAAAAATATTTCGCGTTTCTAGCATTATATAATTCTAGAGAAGAGTTTTCAGTTTCATTAGCTTGCATCAGGCATTATAGTGAATGTTCTCGCATGATTTATTGTAGCTATCACTTGAAATCTCTAACTCTCTCGTAGATAGCTCTTCATTGAACGAAATGGTGTCTCATGGCATGTAGCTTGCATTCAGGGATTTGTGAGATTTGACATTCAATAAGACCTTGGAATTTAAACATAAATACAAGATCAACTTAAAATTTATATCAATTAACCTAAGGCAACATTGAAACTTAACGGAACATTTAGTGGTCTAAGTTAGAGATATGTTTTAGCATATTTAAGCCTAGCAGCTGTCGCTCGCCATTTGGCTTTAGACAGTGCTAGTACGAACTTGCGCTCCCTGTACCGTGGAGTATATAAAGGGAGACCCCTATAGGTTGCAATCCTTTTATCCATAGGAAGCCGATTCTACTTCCTTATACTCGTGATACACCGAACACAACATTCGGGGAGACTACCTGCACATACGTCAAGTTCTTGGTTGATTTCTCTTTCATTTTATAACTAAGGTTTATATGGCAGTTCATGGGAACCTGGTACACCCTTTTACCTAGACTACCTGAGCAGTCATTTTTGGTCTTTACTGACTCTATAAATTTGAAAAGATCATCGATCATTTGTGCTTTCCATCTCGTTTAAAACTGAAAGAGACTAGAGTCATCTTTGACTATTTCTTGACTCTTAAAAGGTGAAACAACAATGTTCAGTTTCAATGTGGTAAAATAAACTACCTACAATTACACGCCCATTAAAGTTTTATTACTTGGCCTATATTTGTTTGCCTTGGTTTGGTCCAAGTGCCCTCTTTGTGATATTTTTACCTCTTTTTGTGTGCTATAGTCACAGTGGCAGAACCATCGGTTTCATCTACTGGTATTCCTTTTTCAGATGATTCGTTTGAAACTTCTCAGATCTTTGATTCAGCGGAGCTTCAACTACTTGTCATCTCGTAAGAGCACCCCTTTGGATAACCAGTTGAATTCAATTAGCCTCTTTCGAATGCTTGGTTTGGTTTTGGGGTCGGGAAACCTTTTCCCCCTCTTACATCAGGATTGTCGTCTTTGGCTGCTATTATACCTCCAAGCCCCCGTACTATTTTGTAAGATCTCATGGTTGAATCAGACATGGATTCATCTGATCTTAATGGCACCAAGGGTATTCCAGTTTCGGATGAAGGATACCAAATCTTCCTCGAAGACGTCCTTCAAGATCCTGTTCCATCTTCACCACTAGTGTCACTTCTAGCTGGATATAGGTCTCTAGGTCAGATTATAGCCGATATTTCCTCCATGGCAGTGTCCACCCCACCAAGGGATCTGGTTCTTCCTTCATTAGGGATGTCACCGACGACGCCTGTCTTGTCGTCGACACCCTTCGTTACATCTGTTTCTCGTAGACCTACTATCTGTGTGGATGCTTCGGTACCGGTTATCACTGTTCAGTCATCAGCTGTTTCCACTTCGGTAGAAACGTTTTATTGCAGAAGTAATCCCTGACGGCCTTTTGTTTGAGGAGTATCATCTGGCTGTTCAGCAGTAACACTCCCAAACCTATCAATCCCCTCAGGATCCCTATCAATCTTATTTTTTCCATTATGGGGCGGATGGTAGCCCGGTTTATGCACTTCCATTTCAGCAGGACAAGCATGGAAACCCCGTCTATTTTCTTGCTCCTAAGGCTTATCAATTTCTTTTGGGTATTATGTACCTTGCCTGGGTAGCCCTCTAGCGAACAAGGACAACCCTTTCAGGGACAACCTTCGATTCAGCAGGGATATGCTTTTGACCAACAAGGACAACCCTTCTAGGGATAACCTTTGGTGCAGCAAGGGTATGCGTACGACCCACAAGGGTAACCCTTACAGGGTCAACCTTCGGTCCATCAGGGATTGTTTTATGGCCCACAAGGGCAGCCTTACAATCCTCTAGTTTAAACTTTACAACCTCAGCCTGTGATCCCTCTTAGGCAGCCCCAAGTGCTAGTTGGGTCATTTGGGTATCAACCCGGACCTTCATATGGTCCTAGGGGGCAGATCCATCCATCTCAACCTATGATGCAACCTAAAAAACCATATCCTTCGATAGTTCCAAATGTTGCATAACTAGAACCATCCTATGGTCTTACCCCAGGTCAACCTAGATATCAAGTACAACCTGGCCCACCTCAGTCATCAGGCCAACCTGCTCCGTAGGGGAAACCTGGTGGCCCTCTTATGTCAGGTCAACCTACTCAACTGGGTCAACCTGCACAGCTTGTTTACCCTGCTCAGCATTTGTCCTACTCTATGCCGCAGCCAAATCAACCGTTGCACCTGACGTATCCAACTTAGTAGGGGCCCACTTATCAGCAGCCTGTTTGACACCAAGGCGGTTATTTTCCTGAAGGTAAATATCGGTTGGTTTACAACCCACCTCAAGGTCCCCCTTATAACCCTCAACATCCAGGCTATACTTATATTCCACAGCAGAATCCATATGCTTCTCAATTGGGGCCCATGTATACTCAGAATCAGTATCCTGATTTTCAACCCCCGTACTTTGGTTCTCAGCTGCCATATCAACCGACTTATCTGACTTACACTCCTTATGGTCAGAATCCTTCGGGACAGAACCAGTGGGGGTAGAGTTATATCAACCAGGGTGGAATATGGGTACAGGTCCTTATCAAGGGCCTGTTATGCCTTTTAATCCGTAGTTACCTTTCCTTGCCACGTTGGTGCTACCGGCTGTGTCCAAACTAACAAATGATCCCATTCTTCATAATCCTTTTTGGCTGTCGATTCCGAACAAGGTTCCTGGTGATTTCCCCAAGTTTGAGGGAAAGTCTGGAGAAGACCCCCAAGATCATGTCATGATGTACCATTTGTGGTGTTCCTCAAATTCTTGGGTAGATGACTCTGTTCGTCTTCATCTTTTTCAGCGCACTCTCACAGGAGCTGCTGATAAGTGGTATATTGAACTACCTCGTGGAATTTTTCAAGATTTCAATACTCTTTCCATGGCATTCCTGACTCACTTCTAGTTGTCGATTCATTACGAAGCAGAGATGCATCTCCTTATGTCATTGAAATAGGACCAAGCTACCCATATCTTGTACCATATCCATGAATGGAGAAGGCATCGTCTCTTGATCAAGTTTGAAATTCCTGATCAGTTTCTCACCCATTGGTTCACTACTTCTTTCATCAACCAGATTACGAAAGAGATTGGGGGCATGTGTGACTGAAGAACAAGCCATCGCTCATGCCCAGTACCTCGATCTCGTGTACTCTCAATCAAGAATTTTGTATGACATCTTGACTGAAGCTCCGCATCCTAGGACCTCTAAAGCACCACCCACCCCTTCGGTTGACAACGTTATTGGTTCCGTATCCCAGACTTCACGCAAGTCTTCCAAAGGGAAGCAGAAATTGAATTCTTCCAACAATTCTTCTCCTGAGGCTACTCTAGATTCTTGTAAGACCTCGGAGGTCAACGTCATCCAGGCCAATCCTACAGACAAGACTCCCAAGGGGAAAAAGAAGGGCAAAGGAAAAGAAAAATCCAATGCCCCAAAACTACAATCGTATAAACCTCATGCTCATGATGGTTCACAGTGAAAACCGAAGTACCCTTGCCTGATTTGTGATGACGACCACTACACTAAAGATTATCCTAGATGATCCAAAGTTAGTCAGCTTATTAAAGGTGCTAAGGGAACTCTGACAGTTCTTAAGGAACCTTTTCCATCTCAACAGACCCAGATGATCGAGCAGCCTTCGCCATCTGCACCGTTTGGGTCTCAGGTTTTCATGATGAATGGTGCTGCACCTATTTATATTGCCATTCGGTCGAAGGATTATGCCGGATCACACCAGGTAGCTGGGAAGGAAGTTGTCGATGGCCCTCCTCCCCCACCTGCATCTAGTCCTCTCAAGATTGAAAGGCCTAGTGCTAAACCCGTCATATGGCCAGCTTCCAAAGGTGTTCTCCGAAAGTCTTCCTATAATCCGAACGCACGTGCTGCTCAGCATTACAACATTGTTGAGGATCTGGCAGAAGCGCCTTCCACAATGTCCACGTTGGAAGTACTTCAAAGTTGTTCGTCTCAACAAAAATATTTGTTATCTATGATCGACAGGATTGATCCTGCTGTTTATAGCCTTCTCACCTTTGATCTTGAGAATTTCATCCCCTGACTTTTGCACCAGATTGCGCTTGTTATACAAGACGGCATTAACGGCCTCAATATTCATAGAGCCATTGTGGACAAAGGTGCAACTACCTGCATTATGTCATCTGCTTGCTGGAAAGCCATCGACTCTCTATCCCTCACTTCATCTCCCAATGCCCTTGAGGAATTCAATGGAAGGGAATCAAAACCCTTGGGTGTTCTCGCTAGCTTGGAGATTACATTGCAAGGAAAGACAGTCAACGTCGAGGTAGAAGTTGTTGATGCCAAAATAAACTACAATATTCTACTCAGTCACAGCTGGGCCCATGCCATGTTGTGCATTCCATCAACCCTCTTTCGAATTTTGAAGTTTCCACATGAGGGCAAGATTATTACTGTCGATCAGTTGTCTTTTTTTACCTCGTCTTCCGAGAAAAACGTGCCATACATGGATCAAATTCCCAATCCCCCTGACGGTATAGAGCTGGGTCTTTTCAAGGACCCTGTTCTCATGGGTATTTTCCCCATTCCACCACTGAATACCATTCAATTCAACATGTTCTCTCAGTTAGATGACCCTTGGACCATCCCTTCGCCTAAATAGGTTGATTCGTTTGGAGATTCGATGCCGCTTAGTCCCATCAAGATCAATTATTGTGAACTTACCACTGCATTTGATTCTCCCCTGCTTGAAGCTACTCCTTTGAGCTTGTCGGAGCATAGTTCCTTTTCTTGTGTCAAGCTCCCTACATATGAAATAAGCTGGTCTGAGGAAAGTTCTTTAAGTGTGTCAACCTCGTTAGAACAATGAAACACATTCCCATTCAATTTGAGTTTTGTTAGATCTCGTAAAATTCAGGTCAAGTCTCTCTTACTCTCATGTTTTGAACCTTCACTCCATTTCCTATGGACTGAAGCTTGGGCTGCATGTACACCTTGAATTGAGTCACCATGCTAGGGGCATGCCTATCTTTTTCAAGCATAGTTTACTTTTTTTTTCAAGCTTGCGTAAAAATGAAATCTTTTTGGTTTTATACCCTTTGTGAGATTTTTTCTGCTTATTGGGTCTTGTTTGCTATGCAGATGTCTATTTCTCCTTATGTCGGTTTCGCGGATGGTGCTTCCCACAGTACTAGGAACTTGTCTTTGGCAACCTGGGTAATCTATGTTCCTGCTAGTGAGTTGATTAACTTACAAGGGATTTGTTTGGGACCAGCTACAAACAATGTTGTTGAACATAGTGTAGTATTGGAACTATTAACCGAGGCAGTCAACCTCGGCATACGTGCATTGCTTGTAAAGTTGGATTCATAACTTGTTGTTCTTCAAGTGAATGGTCATTATTCGGTTTGGAACCCATTTATTTTAAGATTGTATTTGCATATTCATTTACTTGAGCGACATTTTGATTACAATACTCATCAAAATATACCAAGGTGAATGAATACATTAACAGATACAATAGCTAATATTGTGTTGGATAGACATTTGCACAATTTATAAAAAACTTCATCACATGTACATTGACCCATGTAGAAAATAGATGTATATATATATATATATATATATATATTGTTTGTTTACAAGCTGTGTGCATCATAAACCAACAAAAAATAGTATATGTTTGTTATAGTTACATCACGAGAAAACATGTCTCTCAAAATATGCAGAAATAGAGCTCAAGTGCCTAGTCGGTATGGTGCTCATGATAACACGTCACCGCTCGTACCAACCGCCTCAGCAAGCGGTGATTATGGCTGGGCACCCCCACAGCATGCCTCTGAAAGGCTCGGGGTACATCATCGAAACAGGCATAATCAGTGACTCCACAAGTGTTATAGCATCATTTTTCACCCTCATGTGATTCATGATTGTCTCTTTGGCCTTAGACACCCATTCCCACAGACTTGAATAAAGTTCATAAAAAACAGTGTTTAAAATCCCATACGCGGGTATGCCCAGAATTTTTCGCGTGTATACGCGAGTCCAGAGATACTTTTCTGTGTATGCCATTAAAATCATCGAAAAATATATAAAAATCCCTATTTTCGAGGCTGGGTTGATGGTTATTCCTATAATTCAACCACCCCATCCTGTGGCCAACTGTTTCCAACAGATTGAAACTACTTTGAGGGAGTATAAAAGCCCCTCATGTGCATGGCATAAGGGAGAGAGAAAATTATAGACATTATACTCTATTGGAGCCCAATTCAAGCCTGATTTCCCATGCCTCTTGCACTTCCTAGATTTTTACAGGAAACCCTTGTTTCCTGGAAATGTTCATCAGCTTATATGTCATCTCGTGTGCACAAGTCTTGAAAGCATCCTAGTGAGGCAAGGGCATGACAGATCTGAACGACGGTTTGTTCGAAGATCGTGGAAGGATTTAGGTGATCTCTCCGCCTTTCTATTATTGTACATGCTGTTCGTAATGAAGAAAAACCATCTTGTTCCCGAATTCACGTGTTAATATCTTCTTGCATATGTGAAAAGATTGTTAATTAAGCATTTATTTTTGTTTATATGATGTTTCACATGGATTACACTGACATTTAGGAATGATATATGTTGTACAACTAGTTTTCCGTTCATGTCTCTTCTTGATTTCCAGGTTGAAGAGGAAGAAGGGTTGTTGGAGGTTTGGACCCCGTGGGATCGACATCAAACGTAGGATCTACGGGTGAGTTCTACAATCGATGTTATATAGTTTTTAGCATACTAGTGTGGTTGTGTGAGTCCTTCTTAAATAACATGCCCTGATCTGTGGAGGTTTTTGAACCAACGACCTCTAGGGAGTTATTTCCCGAAACAGAACTGGCGACTTCGCTGGGGATCGCATTCTTGTGATTCCCCTGTTGGGTGGTTTCAGCTGTTTTAAAGGTTTCCAATAGTTTTAATTATTACTTCCAGTCCAGTTAGTTTTTTCTCAGTCAGACTAAAGACCTGGTTCTTTAGCCAGGCTTGATCATTTTTGTTTTTCATTATTTACCTTTACATACACTAGTTTTCCTCTACACATACGCATATACACGCATATTTGGTGAAAGGAAGTCGCGTATACGTGTTTTTCCTTTGCCACAGTCGCATATGCACGCTTGTTGCAAAACTGCTAAGTAGCGTATGCCTGGTAAAATTTTGAAATTTTTGATTTCTTGACTTTTTGGTCTTGTCTTCCTTATTAGTCTTTTTCTCTCTTGTTTGGTTGAAGACTGGCTCAGTTGACAAATCTTGTTTTTTTAGTGCTTGCATTTCTGGTTCAAGTACCGAGATCTATTTCTAGGGATTCTTGGCTATTCTGCTTAATCAGGACAGAGAGCTTCTGCTCATATGCTCTTTCCTAACTTTATGTCTTGCTTTGCACTTTAATTTTTGCCTGCTTTTCGGTTGGTTTTCTTGATTTCATTTGACTAGGTCTTGTTGCAATTTTTGAAGAGACATTTTTGGGTCTTTGAAGTTTTGTTTGCTGCAAGATTGTGCTATTCTTTTGGGCTAAGTTACTGAGTTTCTTGACTTCCTTTTGCTCGTATAAATCTTGCTACTAAGTGGCACTATAAGATTTGGAGCATTATTTTTGGAGTTTTTCTTGAGATTTGGAGATTGTTTGGCTTGGGAATTGGATAGTTCTTCTTGGTCTCTTTGAAATATTCTTCTTATAAAATTCAAAAGCTCAAAAAACATTTTGTTTTGCCATTGCCTTTATTTTTCATTTTTGTTTTGGTTTCTTTCCATATTTTGAAGTTTTGTTGAGATTTCTTACCTTTGGTTTCCGACTTGATTTGGGAAGGGAATTTTCATTGGTTTCTTTCTCTTATTTCGAGTATATTTTGGTGTCTTTATACTGAGAGTTTCTGATTTGGGAACTAGCTTTGTGGACAACTGGAAAAGTGATAGAACTGGGGGATTCTTGGGAATTTCTCTTTGATTTGTTAGATTTTGCATCTTAGAATTGGTATGCTCTTAGTAATTTTCTTTAGGTGCACTTAAACATTTGTAGTCTTTTTCATAAATTTTGCGAGTGTGAGGTTTGATATCTGAAAAGAAAAAATAGTCTCGTAGAACCCGTGTAGAAATTTATTTTCATCGAAAGGAAATTACTGCATTCGCATGTAGTGTGGTTTTCATTAATTTATTTTCTGCGTCATAAAACATCACGAGTTTCATTTCCATTTTCCCTTGACTTAATATAACATCCAACTAAAATAAGCGCAATAATTTAAAAACAACTAGCAAGTTTTTTTTTATTAAGTGTCATACATCAACTAGCTAGGTTGTAGGGCCTTGGATTAGGTGAGTGGAGAGTTAACTCTCCAAGGCCACTCAAACTAAAACATATAAGTTTATTAAATGAGTGAAATCCAACTCTGTTAGGTGGACTGGGAAAGCTCTCCTCCAGAGATTCAAGTGTGAGGGGAAGTGAAGGTTGAGACGAGAGATACCCCCTCTCTGATTTACTGGATCTTGCCTTAAGACCGTTCCGCCCGGCTGCTGACATGGATTGGTGCCCATAGTTGCCATTCCTAGGTTCCACACAGGTGACTGCGGCGGGGAATACCCGTGGTACCTGAGGCGGATGTTGTATCACTTCCAACAGTACTTCTGGAGGGTGCCCCGGCGAAGCTTGGGTACTTACACCGGCAAAGGCTATTTTTAGGAGGTCGGTGTAACTATTTCTGTTACCCTCGCTAGTAGGCCTGGGCTGTAATTATCCCAAACTACTTTCAGGAGGTCCTATTTTTCACTTTCTCATATTTTGGTGTCTGCTACTAATCACCCGGAGTGGAAATACCTGAAGGCTGCTTGCTTGCTTGCATCTTAGGGATTTTTGTAGTGAGTGCTATTTTCTCTTATCTTGCTTAGCTTTATACTTTTTTGAGTCTAATTAATCTATTAAAGTGGTTGATCAAGTGCCTCATCGATCAAGGAGAGTTCTGGGGTTATCTCCCAAAAGTGTAGAGCCTTCTTCAAGAAGGCGTAGGAGTAATATAGTAGGTGAATATCACCCAGTGGTATTTGATGTAGCGGAGAGAGATCCTCCGCTAGGACTTGAAGGTTTTGGAGTTGGTTCTGGTGTTGGTTCCGAGAGGAGCGCTTCGCTCACCTCGAGAGTCTTATTTCCGCGAGAAGAAGAAGTAGAAGTAGAGGAAGTATCTCATATTTCTGAATCACTTCCATCTCCTCTTCCTCCTGATTATCCATTTTTTGTTGAGTACATCGGACCTAAGTCAGAAAGACCAGAAAGTCCTTATCCATCTTATTCATACCTTTTGATGGCCACGACTGGGAACGCGGCTTCGGTTGTGAGTGTTGCAGGCATTCAGACTCCTACTTCAGTAGAAGGAGGAGACACAATTTCTATATCTTCGATTGCTTCTAGTACTGCTGTGTTTGGCTCTGGTTTCACCCAAGCACAAGCTTCTCAATCTGATCCCTTTTTTTTGGAATGCCCACTAGTGGGATTCCTTCGTTTTCCTTTTCCGCTGCTGCAACTGCATCTGCACCCATGTCTTCCATGGTTTGTGGGTCAACTTCTTTTCAAGGGTTCCCCTTCAGAAGTGGGCATATTCCTAGTTCGAATCCTTCCTTAGGGTCTTTTCCTTTTACTTCTTAGACTCAAAGTTCTAACCCTTGGTCTAGATGTCACAGTTCAAATACCGTTATAGGTTGGAACCCTGTATTTACAACAGTGGGGGTAAGGAATCAGTTTCTCACTTGTCAACAAGGGAATGCTTCTTTCCCTTTGTCGAGTGCTTATCAGACTTTTTCCCCTCTTTCTAACGCTTGGAGCCCCTACCAGGGGGTTTCCTCTTTATTCACTACTTCGGGGGGGGGGGGTGGGGGGCAATTGGTCTGGTCTTTGGTAACTCTATGTTGGGAGGGGGTCCTTCTCCAAATGCTGGGTCTTATCGCCCAACATTTTCTACGAGTTCTTTCTGGCAACCTGGTGCCTCATAAAATCCAGGTTATTATTTTCATAATGTTGGGAATTCATCCCACCAAGGATGGAATCCTCAGGCTCCTCCTTGTTTACCTTTTCTAGCAACGTTGAACTTGCCAGACTTGTCAAAATTCCTGAATGATCCGAACCGATATAGTCCAGGGTGGCCTCCGGTTCCTACCAAACTACCTTCATACATTCTAAAGTTTGAAGGCAAGAATGGAGAGGACCCGGCTGATCATATCACCACTTTCCATTTATGGTGTTCATCTAACTCCCTGATCGACGATTTGATTAGGTTGAGGTTGTTTCAACGCACCTTGACTGGAAACCCTGGCAAGTGATATATTGAGTTAACTTGGGGCAGTTTTGCTACTTTTGAAGATTTGGCTACTATATTTCTAAATCATTTCCAGTTGCATGTCTGTTATGATGTTGGGACTGAACTCCTAGCTAATTTTAAGAAGGACGATGTAACCCACATTTCTAATCATATTCAGGAATGGAGGAGAATGAAGAGGCTTATTAAAGCTTATATTCCAGGAGAATTTCTTTTGGAATGGTTTTTGAAATCTCTGCATGCAGATATTTCTAAGGATGTATCCCTCTCAGGGGTATTTTTCGAGGAGCAGGCTATTTTTAGGGCCCAACAACTTGAATTGATATATTCTCAGTCTGGTGTCCTTCATAAATATTTTCCCAATGCTCCTCGCTCCAAATTAGATATGTCCAAGACTAAACCTGGTCCTCATGGTGACGGACTTATAGGGTCGATCAATAGTGGTGCAGCTAACCTGCTTAGTCAATTGCAGCAGTTGTCTATAAAATCTGCTTCTTCTGGTCAGGCTATGCCTGTTGAGTCATCTCCTTCTCAATCTTTGTCAATAAATGTCGCTCAGACTTCTAATCCTAAAGAAAATCAACAATCCGAAGGGAAGAAGAAGGGACGGAACAATAATAAGAAAAATGGCAAGAATGGGAAGGGTAATGCAAATAAATCCAACGAGCATGTTGGTGAGGGTCCAAAGGATAAAAATAAAGTGAATTTTCCATGCAAGTTATGTGCTGGAGACCATCTTACTCACCTTTTCCCTAAAATTCAGGATGTGCAACACTTGTTAGCTCAGCAGGGTTCTTCTAGTTCCCAGGTTGTGTTGAAAAACCCGTTTCCCCAAGGGCAACAGCTAGTTGTTGGTGCAAATAAAAATACCGGGGCTTCCTCTGGGGGCACCCAAGAAGGGGGAACTCCATCAAACATATACATGATGAGTGCTCATGCGGATATCACCATGAGATCCCGTGATTATGGCGAAGATGAGTCTTCGAAAGCCAAGGGTGCTCCCGATGGTACTGAGCCGCCTCATATCACGAGGCCTACTGTTGAGCCTATACCTCGGATGAAAAAAACATCTACTAAGTGTACGATGATTAATCCAAATGCCAGGGCTGCCCAGAAATACTCTATTGTGGAAGATCTGGTGCAGAGTCCTTGTGCCATGTCGGTTCTTGAGGTGCTCCAGTCTTGTCTAGCTCAGCGCAGTGCTGGTTGTCGATCCAAAGAACTCTCTTGTGATTACATTCAATATGTCTAATTTTAAAAAGAGACTCCCCCATCATATGGCTTTTCATATCAAATTGTCGTTTCAGAAATTCAATATTTTTCGAATGGTCATTGATGAGGGTGCTTCCACATGTGTGATGTCTCTCGCATGCTGGAAGGGAATTGGATCTCTAGCAGCTGTTCCATCTACTACTCTTCTGACTATGTTTGATGTTCATTCTCACAAACTGCATGGTATTATCCCTGATTTTCCCATCTATGTTGGGGGAAAAACTGTAAATATAGAGGTTGAGATAGTTGATGCAAGCTTGGACTACAACCTTCTGTTGGGGCGAAATTGGATTTATGAGATGGATACCATTGCATCCTCATTATTTCGGGTTATTTGTTTCCCTCACGAAGGGAGAATTGTTACAGTGGATCAACTGGACTGTTCTCCTGTAGGCCCAAATGCATCTACTGACTCAACTATTCCAAAGTTGGATAATGCCAAGCCGCCTGTTGAGAATTTAGGGGTTGGAATGTATTCTTCTTTGATGGGTACTTTTCATATTCCACCTCCTACCATTCATATAAATGCAATTTCATCCTCCAGGGCTCCTATTCAAAGAGATTTCTTCAGAACTCATTACTTTTCGGACCCTTGGACCTTACCTTCCCATACCTCCACATTAGCAGAAGGTCAAGTGGGTGGAATGGCATTTCCAATGTCTGCAGCTGAGATTTCTTATCACTCTATTGTTGACTCTGCAGAGTCCATTCCAGCTCCTCTTTCTCCGGAAGAGTTGGATGGAGATGTGGCTCCGGCTTGGACACTTAGTTCTTCTTCTGCCCAGGATTTCCTTGATACCACTCTTCCATCTGAAGAGGCGATCCTGGAAGCTATGACTGGTATAGATAGACCGTGGGATTATTTTCATTATCGGTCTTACTTTTTACCTGATTTGAGCGAAGTTGAGTCAATTTTTCCAAATCCTTTGTCTCCTGGTCCTGTTCACCCAGTCCTGAATCCTTTAGCACCAACACAGGTATATGCTGAAGGGAACATGGCTGTGATTTATCCAACTATCCTGGTGAAAATTTCCAGGGATCCCAATGTTATAGAGAATGTATTCATCGAAGCTGAATGTTACCCTGAAGAGATTCAGATTTACAGTGATCTCTTTAAAGAGTTTAGGGATGTGTTCGCTTGGTCTTATGAGGAAATGCCTAGTATAGATCCATCTATTGTCCAGCATGAGATCAAGACTTACGAAAACGCTAAGCCTGTGAGGCAAAAGCTTCGTCCGGTCAATCCTAGGAAGGCTACATCTATCAAAGCCGAGGTGGAGAAGCTGCTCAAGGCGGGATTTATTTTCCCTGTTCCTTTGATGGAGTGGGTTTCGAATCCTGTTCTCATGGATAAAAAACAAGGAACGATTCGAGTTTGCATTTATTTCAGAGACCTTAATAAAGCATGTTTGAAAGATAATTACCCCACATCATTTATAGATCACATTATCGATTAGTGTGCTGGTAATGATATTTTCTCCTTCATGGACGGTTTCTCCGGATACAATCAGATTACTATCCTTCTTGAAGATCAGCATAAGACTGCCTTTATTTGTCCCTGGGGTACTTTTTCTTACAAGAAAATGCCTTTTGGTCTTAAAAATGCTAGGGATACTTTTCAGCGGGCCATGCCATATGCCTTCCATGACATCAAACATATTATTGAGGTGTATTTGGATGATTTAGCTGCTCATTATCAAAAGAGAATTGATCATCCTGCTCACCTCCATCAAGTATTTGAACGATGTCGTTTCTACAAGATTAGGTTGAATCCAAACAAGTGTGTTTTCACGGTTACATCCGGTCGGTTATTGGGATTCATTGTGTCTTTGGAAGGGATTAGGGTAGATCCCTCCAAGGTTGATACAATACTTCGGTTGCCTCCCCCGTCGTCTATTCATCAACTTCAAAGTCTACAAGGAAAAGCTAATTTTCTTCAGAGATTTATCGTAAATTATGCTGAAGTTACTAAAGGATTTATGAGATTGTTGAAGAAGGGAGTTCCATTCTGTTGGGATGACTTCGCTTAGCACTTAGTCAATGCTTTGAAAAAGGCATTGAACTCTGCTCCTTTATTGAGTCCACCTGATTATAGCAGGGATTTCCTTTTGTATCTTGCAGCAGCAGAATCTACCATTGGTATGGTTCTGGTATAGGAGGACGATGCTCTTGCAGAGCATGTTATATACTATCTTAGTCGAGGCTTGGTAGGACCTGAACTCCAATATACTCTGATAGATAAGCTAGCTTTAGCAGCTGTTCATGTTGTACAGTGACTTAGACATTATATTCTTCTACGAAAAACTTATGTTTTGGCAGCAGCCAATCAATTTCAGTTTGTTCTCATTAGGCAAGTGATTGGGGGAAAATACAATAGATGGACTGTGATTTTGCAGGAGTTTGATCTTGAGTTTATGTCTGCCAAGTCCAAGAAATCATTAGTTTTCGCGGAATTAATCTTCAAGTTTCCCTGTGGAGAAGAGGTAGTTTATGATGAATCCTTCCCGGATGAACATTTGTTTCTCATCTCTCCACAGGATCCTTGGTATGGAGATATCATTGTGTATCTTCAGACTACGAAGTTTCCCTCTACTTTTTCAAAAGATGAGCGCCGTAAGTTGTGTCACTTGGCTAAAAATTACTTGATTATTGGTGATGCTTTATACCATCGAGGGGTTGATTCAATCCTGAGATGTTTCTTAACTCTCTAAGAAGCTGAGGCTGTGCTAAATGATTGCCACATTGGAGCTTGTGGTGGTCATTTATCTGGGCTTGCTACAGCCCAAAAAAAATTGCGTGTTGGATAATTTTGGACTTCAATTTTCAAATATTGTATGGAGTCGGTCAAAAGTGTCATCCGTGTCAAGTCTATACTCGAAAAATGTGCGCTCATCGAGCTCTGTTTTTTCTAGTCATTACTATCGGTCCCTTTACAAAATGGGGTATTGATTATACTACTTGTAACCTATCTTCGGCTAAATGTCACAAGTACATTATTGTAGCAGTAGGCTACTTTACGAAGTGGGTCGAGGCTATGCCTACTTTTGGGAATGATGGTGAGACAGGAGCTCTTTTTATTTTCAACCAGGTTATTGCTCATTTTGGTATTCCTAGAGAGATTGTCACTGATCATGGCAGTCATTTTCAGAATAGCATGATGGCTGAGTTGGCTCTAAAATTAGGTTTCCGGCAGGAGCATTCATCTCCGTATTATCCTCAGGCCAATGGGAATGTGGAAGCCGTGAACAAATCCTTGAAGACCATTCTTTAAAGGACAATTAATAAAGCTTGATCCAACTGGCATATCATGCTGTATCCTGCACTTTGGGCATATAGGATGTCAGTGAAAACTGCAACTGGCTTTACTCCGTTTCAGCTAGTTTATGGGCTGGAATCAATATTTCCCATTGAATGTGAGATTCCTTCTCTTAAGTTAGCTGTTGAGCTTCTTCCTGATACTTCTAGTCTTGAAGAACGTCTCCTTCATTTAGAACATATTGACGCTCAGCATCGCGATGCCGCCACGATGAATGAGGCGCATAAGAAATGAGTCAAAGTTCAGTAATATAACTTGGTCAAACCTATGATTTTCTCGAAAGGCGACCTCGTTTTGGTATATTCCCAAGAGAAGGATGCCTTGGGCAGAGGAAAGTTTAAGTCTATGTGGTATGGCCCCTTCATCGTTAAAAACGTCCTTAAAAAAGGAACATATACCTTGGTTCATTTTGAAGGAAATGAGTTGTCGGAGCCCAGAAATGGGCTCTATTTGAAAAGGTATTATGCCTAGGCTTTGGCCTGGCATTTTACTTTTGTATATTAGTAGTCTTGTTTTGTACATATATGGTTTTTGGTCTTTGATGTGATGGTGATGATTTTGATCTTCTTTGGCAGGTTGTCTCGAATGTCATGAGTCATTATGGTTTCATCGATGGTGCTAGTAGACACACCCAGAACTTGGCTTCTGCGACTTGGGTACTTCATCATCCATCCGGTCAGCTGTTAGTATCAAGAGGAGTCTGCATTGGTCCTGCTTCCAATAATATAGCAGAATACACTACTGTTATTTACCTACTCTCGGAGGCAATATCTTTGGGTGTTGATTCGTTGGTAGTTTTCTTGGACTCCCAGCTGGTGGTGTCATAGTTGAACAATACTTATCGCGTTCGAGATCCATTTTTACTTAGGTTGTTTTTGAGGGTACGTTTGTTACAAAGATCATTTAAATTTTTAACATTCATTCATATTCCTTGAGCAAACAATTGGATGGCAGACTCATTAGCTAATCAAAAAATTGATTGGCATATTAATCATTCCATACATTAAAATTTCATCATCAAAAACATCATGCATTTTTATACATTTGTCACATCACATAAAAAATCGTTGTATATATATATCATGAGTGTTCAAAAAACTATACAAAATTTGGATCCATAAGTCATACAAAATTAGGGCTTATGCCCGATCATGTTCAGTATCAAAAAATATACAGTCATCCGATAATCATATCTATCTACTCCTGTGGTCCTTGCCCAAAATTCGTGTTCCTATAGAACACGATCATAGTGGCGACTCGGCGGAATAATCGCACCCAGTCACGTGGTACTCCCACTACCCATCTCTGAATGGCCTCAGGTAGATCTTCCACTGTAGCCATAGGCACTTGGCGAGTTAAACCCTCCAAGTTCCTCTGTACAGCATGGAGGAGCTTGTCTGGGTCTACAGTATCTGTCTCGACTCTGCGGTGCTTATGCCGTGGTAGCCCTCAGGACGGACTGGTCTAATATATGTATCATGATCATCATAATATTGTAAGTCATTTTTAATCCAATCAAAAACATGTTTTTTTTCACATTTTTTCACATGTATTGAAAAAATCCAAAAAAAAAAATCATATAATTAAAAAATTGCAATCTTACCGATTGTGCCCCATGCCGCGCCAGGTGGAAGGACGAGGTCTAGATCACCACAAAAATCCATCCCAGCATAGGGGTAGTCCTCCACGATGATGAATTTTTCTCCCCACCATTGGAAGAACTCGTCATCCCAGGTGGTTCAGGGAACTTCACTTCCCCCCAGTCTCTTCATCAGATCTGTCCATCGGGCAATTCTTGGGTTTCTTGAGCTGTTGATTGAAGAGATCACTTTGGGTCGAAGCCCAGGAATATTATTAAAGAATAATGTCATCAAGATGGTCCCATACCTGAAATGTTTTTTTTTTGCTTTCCGGATGGAAGTCAGTTTTTGCTTCATGTTCATTAATAGAGCTATACACCAATCATATAGGTGAGCTAGGCATTCCACAGCTATGCTCATCTGAGTCATGGATGCCTGATGCAAGGAAGCAGATCCTTCTACCCTACCAATGGTGAATAGGAGAATCTTCATGTGTAGATCTCTCAAATATTTTATAGCAATATGAGTCCCTACTTTCTTGGACCCCTCTACATAATAGACGTGGACATAGTCATCCACGGTAAGCCCTCCCAAAGGCTTGCTGCGCAAATCTACTGGGTCTCCCCTCCGTGAGATTCTAGTAATGAAGTAGATGTATTCTACCTCTATGTGTATGGGCATTTGATCTATCATGAAGCAATCTTCCTCCGGTTCCCAATAATTTACTAGCATTTCAAGTAACCAGACATTACTCTTCATATTTGGCATTTTGAAAAATTTGAGAAATCCACAATTTTGGAGGATATTGAGTGATAATTGATCTTGCATTACTTCATTATCGATTGCACTATGCTCACGTTCCCTCCAGGTGATAGTCATCCTGAAAAAATTCATTCATTTTTCCATTAGAAACATTTTTTTTTACATTTCGGGTTGTGAATATGCGACTTACTGGAAGGAAGGCATTAAGGCATCCCACATCAGTCTAGTGCGAGTGTAACTCGCAGGCCAAGATTTGGAAAGAATCGGATGAAGCAGAGTGACGGAACCAAACCGAAGTACGTTTCCGACATGCACAAGATGAAGCTAGCGCATGGAAGAAAACATCTGAACCAACCAACAATGAAAGCTGACATAGAGGCGAGATATCCATCGATAGGGTCAAATGGAAATCAAGGTATTGCTCAAATCCAAAGTGTGATAATGTATGATTATGTCGAACACAGGGGAAACCACTCAGTCAAAGACCCATAATGATGATCAAATGCTGAGCACAAGGTCACCTATCAATGATGGAAATAGGGCTAGGGTGTGGCTCTAGGTTTACTCTCAGAGAAATATGTTGTAGTCGATGAGAGACAAACCCTCTAGCAAGAATTCAATGGAGACCTTCTCAAACCAGCATGATTAGAAGACCAAAACATCTAATGTGATAGAACAAGATACTGACAAGACCGGGTAGGCCGACTGAAATAATGAGTTAAGAGACACCGCATAATGGCCGACTCTGGTTAAACTTCCCTTGAACAAAATCACGACTCGTGATGACCATGGAAGTAAAAATGACACTGTATAAGTCTCTTATGCAGGAGGCAAAAACAAAATCTCCATATGATTGGAAGAGATAACCAATCGGGGGAGGACTAACTACTGAAACAAGGCAAAAGCTGAACCTAGGTCAAAACTAAAACCATCCCAAATGAAGGAAATATATAAGTGTATGTGCTTTGTTCAAGGGCGACAAAATAATACTATACTTCCATCAAATTACGAAGTGACATCCCGTTCCTGCTCTTTTTGTTATATTTTATTTTTTTGTCTTTTTCATATAATAATCCTGAAAAAGAATAAAATAATGCTATGGTACAATGGATAGAACGAGTATCAAGAAATAGATGCACTAGTTCTTGGGATAGGAACGATCCTATGCTCAATGCAAGGTGGTGGAAATTGGTAATTGATACTCAAAGGAATGTTCCATCCATGGGTAAAAAGGGTTTCAAGTCGCGATAGCTAACTAAATGCAATGGTTAGCTTGTACATATAGTCAAGGTAAAAAGATGGCTTAAACATCGAGTCCAAATGAAGACGGCTAAAGGCCAGGATAAACAAGTAGCCAGTATGCAATGTAGTAGTACAACTCAACAACACCAAGGAGCCTCTAGGGTAATAGCCAGAAAAATGATAGTGAAGAAGAAGAAGAATGAAGCTTCAACACATAAGTCATGGCCGGACTAAAGAGGACTCCCGAGCCTACATAAAACATAGCATGGGAAACAAGTGATAGCGAGGAAATAACTAGGAAGCCCATGTAAAGAAAGGCTCTACCACCAAGTCATGATTAAAAATCGGCGAGTCAAATGGGTTAAATACTCATGACCTGATGGGATCGACCCTATGGCAAGTGATCGGAATGGAGGCTAGTATTCAAAATGCAACGGAAAAGTGGATTCCCTAACCTATATGCCAGTGAAGATCATATACTTGCCATGACGGGTCAGCAGTCATGGATCAAAAACTGGAAAAATCTCAACTTCATCAAAATGTACCTGAAAATATACCAATTTGGGCACTTCCAAGCATCCGGGTTATGCAACTTAAGATAGATTGAAAAAATAAGCGTAACAAATTTTTGAAAATTTTTGAAAATTCTAGGCATAAATACACATGTTACCTCACATTTGGTTCATTGTTACTTGCTGATTTGGGAAAAAGAGCTCTAGAGAAAAAGCCTCTTTCATCAAAATAGGAGAAATCGTTGATCAAACTTCGCCGAATCAGTCAGGTAAGCTCTTAATCCATCATTATTATTAATTTTTTCCATTAATAGAGTTAAAATTCAGGAATTTCACCATAGAAATATTTGTTTTAATTTAGGGCTCTACGCATACACGGGTTCGTATGGACCAAGCCGCGTATATACGCCACTGTGTACAGGGTAAGTCGCGTATCCGCAACCTGAAATGTAAAAAAAAGAATTTCTAATGGACAAATGAATGAATTTTTTCAGGATGACTATCACCTAGAGGGAACGTGAGCATAGTGCAATCGATAATGAAGTAATGCAAGATAAATTATCGCTCAATATCCTCCAAAATTGTGGATTGCTCAAATTTTTCAAAATGCCAAATATGGAGAGTAATGTCTGGTTACTTGAAATGCTAGTAAATTATTGGGAACCGGAGGAAGATTGCTTCATGATATATCAAATGCCCATACACATAGAGGTAGAAGACATCTATTTCATTACTGGACTCTCACGGAGGGGAGACCCAGTAGATTTGCACAACAAGCCTTTGGGAGGGCTTACCGTGGATGACTATGTCCACGTCTATTGTGTAGAGGGGTCCAAGAAAGTAGGGACTCAGATTGCTATAAAATATTTGAGAGATCTACACATGAATATTCTCCTATTCACCATTGGCAGGGTAGCAGGATCTGTTTCCTTGCATCAGGCATCCAGGACTCAGATGAGCATAGTTGTGGAATGCCTAGCTCACCTATATGATTGGTGTACAGCTCTATTAATGAACATGAAGCAACAACTGACTTCCATCTGGAAATAAAAAACAAAACATTTCGGGTATGGGACCATCTTGATGACATTCTTCTTTGAGAAGATTCCTGGGCTTTGACCCAAAGTGATCTCTTCAATCAACAGCCCAAGAGACCCAAGAATTGCCCGATGGGCAGATCTGATGAAGAGACTGGGCGGAAGTGAAGTTCCCCGAACCACCTGGGATGACGAGTTCTTCCAATGGTGGGGAGAACAAATCATCTCCATGGAGGAGTACCCCTATGTCGGGATGGATTTCCGCGGTGATCTAAACCTCGTCCTTCCACCTGGCGTGGCATGGGGCACAATCGGTAAGATTGCAATTTTTTAATTATATGATTTTTTTTTGGATTTTTTCAATATATGTGAAAAAATGTGAAAAAAAAACATGTTTTTGATTGGATTCAAAATGACTTACAATATTATGATGATCATGATACAAATATTGGACTAGTCTATCCTGAGGGCTACCCACGGCATAAGCGCCGCAGAGGCGAGGTGGATACTGTAGACTTAGACAGGACCCTCCATGTTGTACAGAGGAACTTGGAGGGTTTAACTCGCCAAGTGCCTATGGCTGCAGTGGAAGATCTACCTGAGGCCATTCAGAGACAGGTAGTGGGAGTACCACGTGACTGGGTGTGATTATTCCGCTGAGTCGCCACTGTGATCATGTTCTATAGGAACACGAGTTTTGGGTAGGGACCACAGGAGTAGATAGATATGATTACCGAATGACTGTATATTTTTTGATACTGAACATGATCGGGCATAAGCCCTAATTTTGTATGACTTATGGATCCAAATTTTGTATAGTTTTTTGAACACTCTGATGATATATATATACAGCGATTTTTTATGTGATGTGACAAATGTATAAAAATACATGATGTTTTTTATGATGAAATTTTAATGTATGGAATGATTAATATGCCAATCAATTGCTTGATTAGCTAATGAGTCTGTCATCCAATTGTTTGCTCGAGGAATATGAATGAATGTTAAAAATTTAAATGATCTTTGTAACAAACGTACCCTCAAAAACAACCGAAGTAAAAATGGATCTTGAACCTGATAAGTATTGTTCAACTGCGACACCAACAGCTGGGAGTCCAAGAAAACTACCAACGAATCAACACCCAAAGATATTGCCTTCAAGAGTAGGTAAATAACTACAGTGTATTCTGCTATATTATTGGAAGCAGGACCAATGCAGACTCCTCTTGATACTAACAGCTGACCGGATGGTTGATGAAGTACCCAAGCTGCTGAAGCCAAGTTCCGGGTGTGTCTACTAGCACCATCGGCGAAACCATAATGAATCATGACATTCGACACAACCTGCCAAAGCAGATCAAAAAAATCACCATCACATCAAAGACCAAAAACCAGATATGTACAAAACAAGACTACTAATATACAAAAGTAAGATGCCAGGCTGAAGCCTAGGCATAATACCTCTTCAAATAGAGCCCATTTATGGGCTACGGCAACTCATTTCCTTCAAAATCAACTAAGGTATATGCTCCTTTTTTAAGAAATTTTTTAATGATGAAGGGGCCATACCACATAGACTTAAACTTTCCTGCGCCCAAGGCATCCTTCTCTTGGGTGTAGACCAAAATGAGGTCACCTTCCGAGAAAATCCTAGGTTTGACCGCCTTATCATACTGAACTTTGACTCATTTCTTATGCGCCTCATTCATCGTGGTGGCATCGAGACTCTTCTCGTCAAGATGTTCCAAATGAAGGAGACATTATTCACGACTATAAGTGTCAGGAAGAAGCTCAACAGCTAACTTAAGAGAAGGAATCTCACATTCAATGGGAAATATTGATTCCAGCCCGTAAACTAGTTGAAACGGAGTAAATCCAGTTGCAGTTTTCACTGACGTCCTATATGCCCAAAGTGTAGGATACAGCATGATATTCCAGTTGGATCAAGCTTTATTAATTTTCCTTTGAAGAATGGTCTTCAAGGATTTGTTCACAGCTTTCACTTGCCCATTGGCCTGAGGATAATATGGAGATGAATGCTCCTGCCGGAAACCTAATTTTAGAGCCAACTCAGCCATCATGCTATTCTGAAAATGACTGCCATGATCAGTGAAAATATCTCTAGGAATACCAAAATGAGCAATAACCTGGTTGAAAAGAAAAAGAGTTGTTGTCTCACCATCATTCCCAAAATTAGGCATAGCCTCGACCCACTTCGTAAAGTAGTCTACTGCTACAATAATGTACTTGTGACCTTTAGCCGAAGGCGGGTTACAAGTAGTACAATCAATACCCCACTTTGTAAATGGACCGACAGTAATGACTGGAAAAAACGGAGATGGATGAGCGCGCATTTTTCAAGTATAGACTTGACACAGATGACACTTTTTGACTGACTCCATACAATCTTTGAAAATTGAAGGCCAAAAGTATCCAACACGCAAGATTTTTTGGGCTGTATCAAGCCTAGATAAATGACCACCACAAGCTCCACTATCGCAATCATTCAGCACAGTCTCACCTTCTTCGAGATTTAAACAAAATCTCAGGATTGAATCAACCCCTCGATGGTATAAAGCATCACCAATAATCAAGTAATTTTTAGCCAAGTGACACAACTTACGACGCTCATCTTTCGAAAAAGTAGAGGGAAACTTCGCAGTCTGAAGATACACAATGATATCTCCATACCAAGGATCCTATGGAGAGATGAGAAACAAATGTTCATCCGGGAAGGATTCATCATAAACTACGTCTTCTTCACAGCGCAACTCGGATATTAATTCTGCGAAAAATAATGATTTCTTGGACTTCGCAAACATAAAATCAAGATCAAATTCCTGCAAAATCACAATCCCTCTATTGTATTTTCCCCCAATCACTCGCCTACTGAGAACAAACTGAAATGGATTGGCTGCTGCCAAAAAATAAGTTTTTCGTAGAAGAATATAATGTCTGAGTCACTGTACAACATGAACAGCTGCTAAAGCTAGCTTATCTATCGGAGTCTATTGGAGTTCAGGTCCTACCAAGCCTCGACTAAGATAGTGTTGGGAAAAATACTGAGAGGGGGGGGTGAATCAGTATTTACTGCATAATCAAATCTTTTTACTTGTTCATTCCTTAAAACCCATACGCTACTTTCCTTCAGTAAACTAGCGTATATACGCGGATCCCCTTCATGAAACTAGCGTATACACAGAGATCTAGATATGTCATTAAATATTCACTTAAACCATTCCATCATTTACTCATCAGATATTCAATAAGCAGTAAACATGTGCAGTAAGAACAGAATAAACCATCACACAAAGCATCACACATGAACACCAGGATTTTTAGGTGGAAACCCAAATCGGGAGAAAACCACCGCTGCAGTTGCTCAGCCTTCAATATTTTATTATGGAGAAAACATCTTACAACATATGTGCTGGCGCAGACTTGACCAGCATGCAGGCACCCACCTGCGCTCGTTTACCAGCCTCTCCTGGAAGGGAGCTCCAACTCCCTGACTCGTTTACCAGCCTCTCCTGGAAGGGAGCTACGACCCCCTGCTCTCGTTTACCAGCCTCACCTGGAAGGGAGCTACGACCCCCTGACTGAAGGCTACAACCCTCAACACCACCTTGGACCACGTTTCATCAATTTTCACACTGGATCCAACAACTTCAATAGAACAACACTTGTAGGCCACATTTCATCATATTTTCAGACTGGACCCTTTCCAAACTTTTAAGCACAAACATACATCACCAACAGATACTTAACAACACAGATCAGATAGCAGAAACATAGCAGAACAGATCAAATATTTCATACCCTTTGCTTCAGCAAACCCTAGTTTGCATACGCGCTTTCACTTCACTGATGTCGCGTATATACGCGCTTCCGTCCACACAAACCAGCGTATACCTCAGTGTATATTTTATTGCACATACACGCTTTCTCTTCGCTGAAGCCGCGTATATACGCGCTTCCTCCGCGGCGAAGTAGCGTATAGATCTTCAATCATTACAGAGCAGCATACTTCATCAGATCAGATATTCAGTTCAGATCTAACCCTTTACTTCAGACAGATGTTCGCCTAGATGTTCGCCTCATCACAGATCTAAGCCTTCCATAAACAGATCTAGCAAATACAAGTACATTTCAGATCTAGAAGTCCCGCTTCATCATTTCTTCATAAGTGCATCATAGATTCAGATCTATCAACAAACCTTTACCCTTTCCATACAGATATACTTCATAGAGAAGTATTCATTCAAGTTCAGACCTCTTGCACCCACACTCATGTTTTGCACAATGAATTTCTTCTCCTTATATAGGTTTATCCTTTTTCAATACCATGAGCCCCTTTTTCAATACCATGGGCCAAAGCAATACCATGAGCCCAAAACAACCTGGACGGGGTCAATTAGGCGGATCATTACCCAATACAATGGGTCAATATCATGGTGGTTACCCTTGGTTTTTCACTTTTTGAGCGCTTTAGCCCATACGCGACTTGGAACGTTCCTTTCCGCGTGCATACGCGACTTTCCCTAGGACAATCCGCGTATACCAAGAAACATACTCTTTTTCATCACAGAATTAGCACATGCTGAATTCCTTTCTTCATTGCCTTCTGTTCACACTGTAGATACATCAGATTTCCTTCATCAAGGACATATTCTATCAAGCACAACTTCATCAAGTAAGTTGTCATCATCTTCATCAAGTGGGTTGCCTTTCAAGGACAACACTCAGCATCATATTGTCAACAAACATCATATCACATTAGATTTACATCATTTACCAAGTTCATCAAGTCAAGCATAACTTCATCAGGTGGATTGCCATCAAGGACAACACATGTCAACAGTCGCATGTCTTCATCTTCATTCAGTGGGTTGCCATCAAGGACAACACTCTGCATCATATTTCCAACAATCTCCCCCTTTGGACTTGATGGCAACCACGATGGTGTTTGGTTACCACAACAGATAAGTACATTGACACCATGTCACTCTCCCAATTCTTTGACACCATTATCTGCATTCAAACACCATGTCACTCTCCCCCTTTGACATCAACGGCAAAGGGCGGATCAAAACCAGCATACTCTCCCCCTTTGACATCAAGGGCAACGGGCGGATCAAAACCAACACACTCACCCCTTTTCTCCTCATGTAGAAGAAGCGCTCTGCAGATCTGATATAAACTGAAGTGACCAAGCTCCCCCTGAGTTCATGCTGACTCTTCAAACATATTTTCCACAGAAGTACATGACTCCAAGACTTCCTATCACCAAAGACTCATACTTACATCACATATCCAACCAAGTGGATTTACATATGAGACTCAACTACCCAACCAAGTGGGTTTACAAATTTGACTCAGCTACCCAACCAAGTGGGTTTACAAAATTTGACAAGTCCTTACATGACTGAATATTACAATTTTACATCATGGGTCTCAACAAGACCTTTTCATCAAAATACAAATATGACCATTTATGACCAACACCAGAAAGTCCTCAATAGAGAGAACATATTTCAGAACCATCATAATGCCAACACTGCATTATAGTCAGCAAAGCTAATGCTCCCCCTGAATCTGTGCAACCAAGCAATCTTTCCAAATGACTAAGGCTCCCCCTTAGTTTGTGCATCCTGAAAACTTCCACAAACAAATCATCAAGGCATCTTCATCAAAACATTAGAAACAGAATTAAGAGAACTGGAACACCACCAGAGATACCAAACAGTATCAGAGATTCCAAACAGCACTGCAGTTGTGATGAAGAGAGTTGAACCAACCAAAAATTGCCAGCAACCAAACATACGCGGTTTTCTGTGCAAGAACTCGCGTATATACGTGACTATGTTTCATGAAACCAGCGTATCCAATGCCATCTTCTAAATTTCAACCAGATCTGATTCTCTGTGAGGCAAAGACAGAGTTCAACTTCTTTCTGAGACATTTGAATGCTTCCCTGGACTACAGATAGTTAGAACAATGTAGTTGTGTCTTCAAGCGTCATCCAACGGTTGTAGCATAAGCACATTAGTAACCAAGCCTTCAGATCCTTTGCAGCATCAATATATTCTTTCCAAGAGAGATTATCATATCAGAACAACATTTTCACGTAGGTGTCAAGCAATCATCTATGTGGTCCAACATCACCATGATCTTGAAGATTTAACATGAAGTAACATAAGTAGGCAAAATATCTCTCAACCATAGTAACACACTCTGCATAATTTATTTAAAACGTTCATCGACATCATCACCAACAATCTGCATGAAATTTTGTATCTCAGAAATATAGGACTATCATCTCAACAACAAATGCTCTTCATCATAAAGCAACCAGGCTTCATCCATAATCTTCAACACAAGAACCCATGTATCATTTCATTATCATGAGTATAACTAGAATAATACTAACAGTGCAATCATCAGCAGTCAGACTGATGCTCCCCCTGGACTTCTGCTCCAGATCTTCAGCTATCAGACAAATTTTCTCATCATCAATGCATATGCGGCTGTGTCAGCTGGAACTCGCGTGTATACGCGACTTTGTTTTATAGAACCTGCGTATGGAAAGTGAAATATAGGAAATTTCACACCTTCATCTCCTCCTGCAAATTTACCTTCTGTTCCTGTCTTTTCTTCACACCAGATGCACTGTTAGAAGTAAACATAACCAGAATAATCAAATCAATCATGAGAGACATCATACATTGCTCCCCTTGTGACGATACATTACTAACGCTCATAATGTATCCCACATCATTCTGGGTCAATGAAAGGTCGGCTTTAGGCGGATGGCTGGGTAGGGTCGAATTCTCTGATTTTGATCGGTCCTCCTTCTTTTTCCAAATTTTCTTGAGCTTTCCAACAGTGTGCTGAAAATTGTCCACTTTCCCGGATCTGTTCATCCTGCATTCTTTTTCTACATGTCCATACTTATTACAAGCATAACATCTCATGTGGCCAGAGAAATAAACATAAGAATCATAATGAGTATTTCTATTCTTCCTCCTTTTACAATCTGCTGCTTTATGTCCATACTTGTTACATGAAAAACAATATCCCCTGAAGAAGCTAGAGTACCTTTCTGAGTAGAACTTGTTTGTTTGTGGCTGAAATGATCTGCTCCTGCAATTTGCTGCAACATGCACATAGTTATGACATTTAAAACATTCAACGTTCTTGAATGAATTCTTTTGAGAATTCATGATTGTTGGTTGATCTTTTGTTTCTTTCAACACATCAGGTTTTGCATTGAGATCTTTTGATTTTTTTGCACTTCCTTGTGAGCTAGATTCTCCTTTAACAGTTTCATGGAAACCAAGACCATGTTTGATAGTAGGAGACCTTTGATTACTCAGAATATTGTCCAGAATATTAGTACTATCATGAAACCTCAAAAGTTTAACCTTTTCTTCTAATTTACCTTTGAGAATGTTTACCTCAACCTCCAAGGCTTGACATTGCTTCGTCAAGCTTTCTTCTTTCCTTCTTCCATCTTCTACTTGATCCTTCAGATTTAGAATCTCTTCTTTCAACCAATTTTCGTTTTCTTCACATGTTTGTTCCAGCTCTTCATTCTTCTTATTTGATTTTTCCAGATCTTCTTTGAGAGAGAAAATTTCTGCTTCAAGGCCTTCCTTTTCAAATGATTGTAGAGGTTCCTCATTTTCCTTACTTGATGCTTCTAGCTCTGCTTGCAGAAAGATGATAGCAGCTTCCAGTCCTTCATTCTTCTTGCTTGATTTTTCAAGATCTGCTTCTAGATCTTTAATTCAATTGGATGCATAAGTATGAAACCTTTGATACTTTTCCACCTGTCCATTCAGCATTTCTATTTGATCTTTCATTTGTGAGATCATCTCTTTGTAGATAGTTTCTTGCTTATTGTATGATCTTTGTAGTTCTTCAACTTTAATCTTGAGAGCTTCTTCTAGATGCACAACTTTACTTTCACTATCTTTACTATTGTTTGCACAAAGAAGAGTATTACAAGTGGCCTTCTCCTTTTTCTTCTTTGCCATGAGTGCTTGTAGATATTCGTCATAATCTGTTTCATCTTCTTCAATTTTTGCTATACATGATTTCTGAGGTATCTCCTTTCCTCGAGTAACCTTCTTATTTTGCTTCTTAGCCATGAGCACTTTCAGATCTTGGTCAGAATCTTCTTCATCTTCACTGGACACTTCATCATCATCTTCTTTTGCATAATAACTCTTTCTCTTTTCAAATTGATTCCCTTTACTATGTTTTTCTCTATAAGGACATTTAGCAGCATAGTGGCCAACTTTTCCACACTCAAAACATTTGAAGGGAAGCTTACCTTTGAATCTTCCAGTACCTAGTTGGAGCTTTCTCACGAAATTTTCTTCTTCTTCATCGGATATATAGCTGGACTCTTTGACAACTTCCTTTTCCTTTCCTTTTGTAGATGCCTTAAAAGCAGCTTCTCTTAATTGAGAAGGGCCTCCTTGTCTCATTTCAAAAGCAGTCAGAGTACCATGTAATTGAACAATAGTAAGAGTTTGCAAATCTTGCCTTTCTTCAATAGATGAAACTTTAGAGTCAAATTTTGAAGTCAATGATCTTAAGACCTTTTCCACCAGAGTAGTATCAGCTATGGTTTCACCCAAATTTCTCATTCGATTTACAATATCATCCAGACGAAGAAAGAAACTTGCAACACTCTCATCACTATGCATCTTCAAATTTTCATATTCAATTCTAAGAGTTTGGAGTTTTGCACTTTTTACCTTTGTGTCTCCTTCATAGCTTAGAATGATTTTGTCCCATATGTCTTTTGCCGAATGTAGCTGCATCACTTTAGCAAATTATGATTCATACATGCTTCCCAATAAGACATTCACTGCTTTGGCATTGATTTCATACTTCTTTCTTTCAGCTGCATCAGTAGGAATACTTGCCGGGTATTGATAACCTTCTTCTACGATTGCACATACATCTGCACCAAGACTTTGCAGATATGATTTTGTACGTACCTTCCAGAATATCAGATTGCTTCCATTGAATAGAGGTGGCTTTATAGACATTACTCCTTCTTGACTTCCCATTGCGACGGATCTCCTTTAAGCGATCAAGCTTCTGCACAAGGACCACGCTCTGATACCAATTGTTGGGAAAAATACTGAGAGGGGGGGGGTTGAATCAATATTTACTGCATAATCAAATCTTTTTACTTTTTCATTCCTTAAAACCCATACACTACTTTCCTTCAGTAAACTAGCGTATATACGCGGATCCCCTTCATGAAACTAGCGTATACACAGAGATCTAGATATGTCATTAAATCTTCACTTAAACCATTCCATCATTTATTCATCAGATATTCAATAAGCAGTAAAAAAGTGCAGTAAGAACAGAATAAACCATCACACAAAGCATCACACATGAACACCAGGATTTTTAGGTGGAAACCCAAATCGGGAGAAAACCACCGCTGCAGTTGCTCAGCCTTCAATATTTTATTATAGAGAAAACATCTTACAACATATATGCTGGCGCAGACTTGACCAGCACGCAGGCACCCACCTGCGCTCGTTTACCAGCCTCTCCTGGAAGGGAGCTCCAACCCCCTGACTCGTTTACCAGCCTCTCCTGGAAGGGAGCTACGACCCCCCGTTCTCGTTTACCAGCCTTACCTGGAAGGGAGGTACAACCCCCTGACTGAAGGCTACAACCTTCAGCACCACCTTGGATCACGTTTCATCAATTTTCACACTGGATCCAACAACTTCAATAGAACACAACTTGCAGGCCACATTTCATCATATTTTCAAACTGGACCCTTTCCATACTTTTAAGTTCAACCGTACATCACCAACAGATACATATCAACACAGATCAGATAGCAGAAACACAGCAGAACAGATCAGATATTTCATACCCCTTGCTTCAGCAAACCCTAGTTTGCATACGCGCTTTCACTTCAGCGAAGCCGCGTACATACGCGCTTCCGTCCACACAAACCAGCGTATACCTCAGTGTATATTTTATTGCGCATACGCGCTTTCTCTTCGCTGAAGCCGCGTATATACGCGCTTCCTCCGTGGCGAAGTAGCGTATAGATCTTCAATCATTACAGAGCAGCATACTTCATCAGATCAGATATTCAGTTCAGATCTAACCCTTTACTTCAGACAGATGTTCGCCTAGATGTTCGCCTCATCACAGATCTAGGCCTTCCATAAACAGATCTAGCAAATACAAGTACATTTCAGATCTAGAAGTCCCGCTTCATCATTTCTTCATAAGTGCATCATAGATTCAGATCTATCAACAAACTTTTACCCTTTCCATACAGATATACTTCATAGATAAGTATTCATTCAAGTTCAGACATCTTGCTCCCACACTCATGATTTGCATAATGAATTTCAACTCCTTATATAGGTTTATCCTTTTTCAATACCATGAGCCCCTTTTTCAATACCATGGGCCAAAGCAATACCACAAGCCCAGAACTACCTGGACGGGGTCAATTAGGCGGATCATTACCCAATACAATGGGTCAATACCATGGTGGTTACCCTTGGTTTTGTACTTTTTGAGCGCTTTAGCCCATACGCGACTTGGAACGTTTCTTTCCGCGTGCATACGTGACTTCCATTAGACTAATCCGCGTATACCAAGAAACATACTCTTTTTCATCATAGAATTAGCACTTTCTGAATTCCTTTCTTCATTGCCTTCTGTTCACACTGTAGATACATCAGATTTTCTTTATCAAGGACATATTCTAACAAGCACAACTTCATCAAGTAAGTTTTCATCATATTCATCAAGTGGGTTGCCTTTCAAGGACAACACTTAGCATCATATTGTCAACAAACGTCATATCACATCAGATTTACATCATTTACTAAGTCCATCAAGTCAAGCATAACTTCATCAAGTGGATTGCCATCAAGGACAACACATGTCAACAGTCACATGTCTTCCTCTTCATTCAGTGGGTTGCCATCAAGGACAACAATCTGCATCATATTTCCAACAGATAGTATATAACATGCTCTGCAAGAGCATCGTCCTCCTATACCAGAACCATACCAATGGTAGATTCTGCTGCTGCAAGATACAAAAGGAAATCCCTGCTATAATTAGGTGGACTCAATAAAGGAGCAGAGTTCAATGCCTTTTTCAAAGCATCGATTAAGTGCTAAGCGAAGTCATCCCAACAGAATGGAACTCCCTTCTTCAACAATCTCATAAATCCTTTGGTAACTTCAGCATAATTTACGATAAATCTCCGAAGAAAATTAGCTTTTCCTTGTAGACTTTGAAGTTGATGAATAGACGACGGGGGAGGCAACCGAAGTATTATATCAACCTTGGAGGGATCTACCCTAATCCCTTCCAAAGACACAATGAATCCCAATAACCGACCGGATGTAACCATGAAAACACACTTGTTCGGATTCAATCTAATCTTGTAGAAACGAAATCGTTCAAATACTTGATGGAGGTGAGCAGGATGATCAATTCTCTTTTGATAATGAGTAGCTAAATCATCCAAATACACCTCAATAATATGTTTGATGTCATGGAAGGCATATGACATGGCCCGCTGAAAAGTAGCCCTATCATTTTTAAGACCAAAAGGCATTTTCTTGTAAGCAAAAGTACCCCAGGGACAAATAAAGGTAGTCTTATGGTGATCTTCAGGGCGGATAGTAATCTGATTGTATCCAGAGAAACCATCCATGAAGGAGAAAATTTCATTACCAGCACACTCATTGATAATCTGATCTATAAATGGTGTGGGGTAATTATCTTTCGGACATGCTTTATTAAGTACTCAGAAATCAATGCAAACTCGAATAGTTCCTTGTTTTTTATCCACGAGAACAGGATTCAAAACCCACTCCGTCAAAGGAATAGGGAAAATAAATTCCGCCTTGAGCAGCTTCTCCAGCTCAGCTTTGATAGCTGCAACCTTCCTAGGATTGACCGGATGAAGCTTGTGCCTCATAGGCTTATCGTTTTTCTAAGTCTTGATCTCATGCTGGACAATAGATGGATCTATACCAGGAATTTCCTCATAAGACCAAGAGAACACATCCCTAAACTCTTTAAAGAGATCGGTGTAAATGTGAATCTCTTCAGGGGAACATTCAGCTCCGATGAAGACATTCTCTATAACATTGGGATCCCTGGAAATGTTCACCGGGATAGTTGGAGAAATCACAGCCATGTTCCCTTCAGCATATACATGTGTTGGTGCTAAAGGATTTAGGACTGGGTGAACAGGACCAGGAGACAAAGGACATGGAAAACTTGACTCAACTTCACTCAAATCAGGTAAAAAGTAAGACCGATGATGCAAATCATCCCACGGTCTATCTATACCAGTCATAGCTTCCAGGATGGCCTCTTCAGATGGAAGAGTGGTATCAAGGAAATCCTGGGTGGAAGAAGAACGAAGTGTCCAAGTCGGAGCCACATCACCATCGAACTCTTCTGGAGAAGGAGGAGCTGGAATGGACTCTACAGAGTCAACAATAGATTGATAAGCAATCTCAGCTGCAGACATTAGAAATTCCATTCCACCCACTTGACCTTCCACTAATGTGGAGGTAGGGGAAGGTAAGGTCTAAGGGTCCAAAAAATAATGAGTTCTGAAGAACTCTTTTCGAATAGGATCCCTGGAGGATGAAATCACATTTATATGGAATGGTGGGAGGTGGAATATCAAAATTACCCATCAAAGAAGAATACATTCCAACCCCTAAATTCTCAACAGGCGGCTTGGCATTATCCAACTTTGGAATAGTTGAGTCAGTAGATGCATTCGGGTCTACAGGAGAATAGTCCAGTTGATCCACTGTAACAATTCTCCCTTCGTGAGGGAAAAAAATAACCCAAAATAATGAGGATGCAATGGCATCCATCTCTTAAATCCAATTTCACCCCAATAGAAGGTTGTATTCCAAGCTTGCATCAACTATCTCAACCTCTATATTTACAGTTTTTCCCCCAACACAGATGGGAAAATATGGGATAATACCATGCGGTCTGTGAGAATGACCATCAAACGCAGTCAGAAGAGTAGCATATGGAACAACTGTGGGAGATCCAATTCCCTTCCAGCATGCGAGAGACATCACACATGTGGAAGCGCCCTCATCAACGACCGTTCGAAAAATATTGAATTTCCGGAACGACGATTTGATAAGAAAATCCATATGATGGGGGAGTCTCTTTTTAAAATTAGAAATATCGAATGTAATCACAAGAGAGTTCTTTGGATCGACAGCCCCAATAGCAGTGAGTAGAGCACTGCGCTGAGATGGACAAGACTGGAGCACCTCAAGAGTCGACATGGCATAAGGACTCTTCGCTTGATCTTCCACAATAGAGTAGTTTTGGGCAGCCCTGGCATTTGGATTAATCGTCGTACGCTTATTAGATGTTTTTGGCATCCGAGGTATAGGCTCAACAACAGGCCTCATGATATGAAGTGGCTCAGTACCATTGGGAGCACCCTTGGCTTTCGAAGACTCATCTTCGCCATAATCACGGGATCTCGTGGTGATATCTGCATGAGCATTCATAATGTATATTTTTTATGGATTTTCCCCTTCCTGGGTGCCCCCAGAGGAAGCCCCGGTATTTTGATTCACGCCAACAACTAGCTGTTGCCCTTGGGGAAAAGGGTTTGTCCACACAGCCTGGGAACTAGAAGAACCCTGCTGAGCTAACAAGCGCTGCGCATCCTGAATTTTAGGGAAAAGGTGAGTGAGATGGTCTCCAACACATAAATTGCATGGAAAATTCACTTTATTTTTATCCTTTGGACCCTCACCAACATGCTCGTTGGATTTATTTGCATTACCCTTCCCATTCTTGCCCTTTTTCTTATTATTGTTTCGTCCCTTCTTCTTCCCTTCGGATTTTTGATTTTCTTTAGGGTTAGAAGTCTGAATGGCATTTACTGACAAAGATTGAGAAGGCAATGACTCAGCAGGCACAACCTGACCAGAAGAAGCAGATTGTATAGACAACTGCTGCAATTGACTAAGCAGGTTAGCTGCACCACTATTGATCGACCCTATAAGTCCGTCACCATGAGGACCAGGTTTAGTCTTGGATATATCTAATTTGGAGCGAGGAGCATTGGGCAAATATTTATGAAGGACACCAGACTGAGAATATATCAATTCAAGCTGTTGGGCCCTAGAAATAGCCTGCTCCTCGGAAAATACCCCTGAGAGGGATACATCCTTAGAAATATCTTCCTGCAGAGATTTCAAAAACCATTCCAAAAGAGATTCTCCTGGAATATAAGCTTTAATAAGCCTCTTCCTTCTCCGCCATTCCTGAATATGATCAGAAATGTGGGTTGTGTCGTCCTGCTTAAAATTAGCTAGGAGTTCAGTCCCAGCATCATAACGGACATGAAATTGGAAATGATTTAGAAATATAGTAGCCAAATCTCCAAAAGTAGAAAAAATTCCCCCAGTTAACTCAATATACCACTTGGCAGCATTTCCAGTCAAGGTGTGTTGAAACAACCTCAACCTAATCGAATCGTTGATCAGGGAGTTAGATGAACACCATAAATGGAAAGTGGTGATACGATCAGCCGGGTCCTCTCCATTCTTGCCTTCAAACTTTGGAATGTCTGAAGGTAGTTTGGTAGGAACCGGAGGCCACCCCAGACTATATCGGATCGGATCATTCGTCAATTTCGATAAGTCTGGCAAGTTCAACATTGCCAGAAAAGGTAAACAAGGAGGAACCTGAGGATTCCATCCTTGGTGGGATGAATTCCCAACATTCTGAAAAGAATAACTTGGATTTGATGAGGCACCAGGTTTCCAGAAAGAACTCGTAGAAAATGTTGGGCAATAAGACCCATCATTTGGAGAAGGACCCCCTCCCAATGTAGAGTTACCAAAGACCGGACCAGTTCCCCCCCCCGCCCCCAAAGTAGTGAATAAAGAGGAAACCCCCTGGTAGGGGTTCCAAGCATTAGAAAGAGGGGAAAAAGTATGATAAGAACTCGATGAAGGGAAAGAAGCATTCCCTTGTTGACCAGTGAGAAACTGATTCCCTGCCCCCACTGTTGTAAATACATGGTTCCAACCTATAAAGGTAGTCTAACTCTGACCTCCATACCAAGGGTTAAAACTCTGAGTCTGAGAAGTAAAAGGAAAAGACCCTAAGGAAGGATTCGAACTAGGAATATGCCCACTTTCAAAGGGGAACCCTTGAAAAGAAGCTTACCCACTAACCATGGAAAACATGGGTGCAGACGCAGTTGCAGCAGTGGAAAAGGAAAACGAAGGAATCCCACTAGTGGGCATTCCAAAACAAAAGGGACCAGATTGAGAAGCTTGTGCTTGGGTGAAACCAGAGCCAAACATAGCAGTACTAGAAGCAATCAAAGATATAGCAATTTTTCCTCCTCCTTCTATTGAAGCAGGAGTCTGAATGCCTGCAGCACTCATAGTCGAAGCCACGTTCCTAGTCGTGGCCATCGAGAGGTATGAATAATATGGATAAGGACTTTCTAGTCTTTCTGACTCATGTTCGATGTACTCAACAACAAATGGATAATCAAGAGGAAGAGGAGATGGAAGTGATTCAAAAATTTGAGATACTTCCTCTACTTCTACTTCTTCTTCTAGCGGAAATAAGACTCTTGAGGTGAGCGAAGCGCTCCTCTCGGAACCAACACCGGAACAAACTCCAAAAACTTCAAGTCGTAGCAGAGGATCTCTCTCCACTGCGTCAGATACCACTGGGTGATATTCACTTGCTATATTACTCCTACGCCTTCTTGAAGAAGGCTCTACACTTTCGGGAGATAACCCCCGAACTCTCCTCGATCGACGAGGGGCTTGATCAGCCACTTTAACAGATTAATTAGACTCAACAAAGTAGCTAAGTAAGCTAGGAGCAAAGAGCACTCACTACAAAAATCCATAAGATGCAACCAAGCAAGCAGCCTTCAGGTATTTCTGCTCCAGGTGATTAGGACCAGCCACCAAAATACGAGAAAGCGAAAAATAGGACCTCCCGAAAGTAGTCTGGGATAATTACGGCCCAGGCCTACTAGTGAAGGTAACAGAAACAGTTACGCCAACCTCCTAACAACAGCTTTTTCTGGTGCAAGTACCCAAGCTTTGTCGGGGCACCCTCCAGAAGTATTGCTATAAGTGATACGACGTCTGCCTCAAGTACCACAGGTATTCCCCCCCGTAGTCACCTGTGTGGAACCTCGGAATGGCAACTATGGGCACCAATCCGTGTCAGCAGCTGGGCGGAACGGTCTTAAGGCAAGATCCAGTAAATCAGAGAGGGGGTATCTCTCATATCAACCTTCACTTCCCCTCGCGCTTGACTCTTTGGAGGAGAGCTTTCCCGTTCCACCTAACGGAGTTGGATTTCACTCATTTAATAAACTTCTATGTTTTAGTTTGAGCGGCCTTGGAGAGTTAACTCTCCACTCACCTAATCCAAGGCCCTACAACCTAGCTAGTTGATGTATGACACTTAATAAAAAAAAAATTGCTAGTTGTTTTTAAATTATTGTGCTTATTTTAGTTGGCCGTTATATTAAGTCAAGGGAAAATGAAAATGAAACTCGTGATGTTTTATGACGCAGAAAATAAATTAATGAAAACCAAACTACATGCGAATGCAGTAATTTCCTTTCAATGAAAATAAATTTCTACACGGGTTCTACGAGACTATTTTTTCTTTTCAGATATCAAACCTCACACTCGCAAAATTTATGAAAAAGACTACAAATGTTTAAGTGCACCTAATGCAAATTACTAATGTTAGTATGAATTTTTCATCATAAAATATCACTTTAGATACACATAAAAAATAGCCCTAACATCGATTATGGCTGCAAAATATCTTTAAGTTTGCTGCACAAATTCAGATCTAAGCATAAAAGACATTAAGCAGATAAAATATAACATAGCTCCATAAATCCAATGGACAAGACAAGAAGAATGTATTTAAAAGAATTTTGTATTAAATTAAAGAATGGGGCACCTGAGAGGAAAACAAGAAAGGTGTCTTTCGGTTCTCCTCAGTGGGATGGGTTCTTGAAAGTCCTCAGTGTTTCAGATCTAACATTTCTCTCTCTTATGGGTGTAGAAAAGAAAACATAGAACTCAATGGGAGTTCACAAAACAAAATGGAAAATGGTGACCAAGAGTAGATCCAGAGTGATCTAATGCAATGAAGGTGACTAATGAATGGGGACAACCCCCCTATTTGTAACAAAATATTGGGACGGCCTAGAACTCGGTGCATGAATAAAATATTATTAATCGAATTCTAGAAGCACCTTTTAGGAATATTTTATTATATTTGTTGGAGGGAAAAGGATTCTTGACTTGGGTCAATTCCTTTATTTATAAATAATAAATAAATAAATGATTTATTTATCATTTTAGGGGAATGATGGGAATATAATTAAACAAATAATGGTTTATTTAATTATTTATGTATGATTTAGTCAAATTTAACTAAGAATATTATTTAAATAATGATTTAAATAACTTGTTCTTAGGAAATAATTAAATAAATAAGGATTTATTTAATTAATTTCCTTGTTTTGGGTTAAATATGACCAACTGAGTTATTTTATATGGTGAAAGAAGTTTTCCTTAGGGTAAAATTGGTCTTACATGGTGTACTTGGGTTCATCTAATAATGATAGGTTAGATGACCAAAAAAATGGTGTAACAAATTGCCCCTAACGTACGAGTGTTAGGAGCAAATCGTATGACTAAAGTACGTTGTAAGAACTCAATCACTAGATATCAAAAGGGAAGTGAGAGAGAGAAGTGTAATGTTGTCTGATGTGCTAAAGGACTAGACCCTGAGGAGACGAGACTTACAGGTGCAACAAGTCTCTATGAAGTGGTACCTGTGCTAAAGGCAGCGGGGGAGGCATACCTATGCCCGCTAGGACAAAGTACAAAGAATAAGGCACCCAGAAAACCATGGAACGCAATAAGTACAAAGAATAAGGCACCCGGAAAACCACGGAACGCAATAATGAAGCATGTGCTGGCCTAAACATGAGCCAGATAAATAACATGATGAATCACACATACATGCGATGCCTGGAATAATCGTTAGGACTTATACAAAAATATTGTAGTACATGAGATATAAATACGCCTAAGTGCTCCTACACACGGGGAAGTGCTTGTAAAATGTGACTGATACGTGAAAATCAAAGAGGCGCTGCAAGCGGCTAAGGCTAATATCATAATATGAGAGGAGTTGCATCAAGGGCTGAAATGAAGTCATCCAGGCATGTAGGGGGCTACCTACAGGGCCACACCCTCATGAGGGTTGAGACATCTCACACATGCCCGGGAATCACCAATAACTGTGGCTGCGTCGCTGGACCATCAAGTCTATATATCACGATCATGCTAGGAAGAGCTCGAACCAAGGTAAACTGCCCCCTAGACCTGGATTCTGGAGTAAATGAGCTGATGTTGACAGAAGGAGGTATGCCGTAGGTGAGGCAATAAGGGAACGCCCACCTAAGGCACGGGGAAAATAGTAGAGTGATGACCAAGTAGACACTAATGATGATGATGGAATGAGAGAAATGGAGGAGTGGTTGGATGACTTCCCGTGTTAGAGCATAAAGTGTATGAATGGCTTGGCAGCGACTGACACAATATCATGAGGGATAGTGGGCAGGGGCACTGGAGGCCATAATGTGTGACATGAGAGAGGGACCAAGCAGGAAAGGATGGAGGACTATGGAGGGGTACAAAGGGACGTGGGATAGACTCCATGAATGTGCTGGTCACTCGATTCGAATGCTCTAAACAAGGGCGACTCGATGGTTCTGCCTCATAGTCTGGGTCAAATGGGGAACCATAAAAGCATGCGTACAATAGGGTTGCTCATGAAAAAAATCAACACGAATGAAGACGAGTAAGGAGGAAAAGTGGTGCCCCAAGTACAAGTGTCGTAAGTGAAGAAATTCGATTCTGAGAAGAGGTGAATAGACCCTTCATGGACAAAATGTGTCGTGGTGAAGTATCAAAACATAAAAAACTGACAGATACCCATTTGAGTGCTCGGTGAGAGCTTTCCAACGGTGTGTATGGTGTGTCAAACGGAGCTACGGTTTGGTCGCAGCGGGTGAAAGAAAAAATAGGGGTTTTCTTCTAATAGGACGTTTTCCCTCCAAAATCATTCATTTGCTTATGTAGCTGTGGTGAATGTGGAGAGGAGAGAAGGCCCTAAATCTTGCGGCGATCGTAGCGGAGAAACTGACCATTGGAATTGTGATCCGTCAGTTGCAAGTGAGAGGCCTAATCTTAAGCTTTGTTGTTGATGGATTCAATTTGCAAATTAGGGATTTAAATCTCAGTAACTACCCCTATTTCATCTTTACAGTCGGGTCGCACTTTTTGGGGCAAAAGCTACGACCTGGGACGTAGGTTTTGGCCTAAAAAGTGCGACCTGGCCCAAGTTTTGCCCAAAAAGTGTGACTTGTGAGATGTGGGGGGTTTTAGTGCTATTATGGGCTGAGATTCTGTTTTGGTGTAAGTTAATGTTTTTTTGTTGATTTGGAGGCTGAAAAAAATGATGTTTTTGTGCAGATATGGAAGATATACGGATCAAGTGGAGGGAGAGAGACTTAGGTACATTACGGACTAAGATACAGGCAGACAGGGTGTTTGTCGTGCACTGGCTAGGTATGGGGTTCTGAAATTTTTGGAGAACCCTTTGATGAGGGATGGAGAGCCCTTGTTGGCCCGTATTATTAGTTATTGGGATCCAGATCATGAGGCGTTTGTAGTGTAGGGGCACAAGATCGAGCTGACGGTCCAGGATTTGTATTTCTTGTCTGGTCTCCCACCATTGGGGATGGTGGGAAATACACAGCCAGTGTTACCACATGGGCGTAAAATTATGAAGTTTTTTGAGTCACATTCTCAACCCGGTGTCCAATTCAAAGGGACTCAGATATCGATTGGTGATCTAGAGAGGTTGGAGACCCGGGCAGTGGCCGCAGCAGTGTTGTGGATCTTGGGTAGCCAGGTGTTCCATCATATCACTGGAGGGCAGATGATGATCGTGGAGAGTGTGTTGAGTCAGACATAATATGGGTGAGCCCAGATGATGTTGGTATCGATGAAATGACATCTGTCATTATGCAAGCGGAAAGTGAATCATGATTGCACCTATGGGACAATGTTGTTCTCTTTCTTCTTTGAGAAGATCCCAACCTTATGACCTTGTGTACAGTTGCCTGATGGAGGTCCGAGAGAGCCCCAGATGCGTCAGTGGGGATGAATATTATGTAGAGGAGGGGGAGGGTTGGTCGGACGGGTGTTCCGCTCAGAGCTTTTTTTGCATGGGGATCAGATGCCATTATACATAGACGACTATCCCTATAGTGGGATGAGTTATTGGGGATATTTGGACTTGCCGCTTCCGCCTGGTCGATTTTGGGGGCCCGATGGTAAGTGACAAGCAACTAATCAGTTATGTTTATTTTTGAGTTTTGTGATGAGTATATATGGTGCTAATCGTGATGTTTGTTGGAATTTAGATATAGCTCCAGTAAAACCGGCCGGATATATGGGACGACCTGCAGCGATAGGAGCTACAGGTGCAAGTGGCTCAAGGTCAGCGCAGAGTGAGGATATGGTTGCTCTGGTGAAGGACATTCGTCATAGATGTGAGGGGTTGCTGACCAGTGTATCGAAGCATGGTTGGCAGGATCTAGATGACCATTACATAGAGTTATGTATTAGGCTACCCTCGGAATGCCGAGGTATCATGCGACGCATGGCGATGGCTGGTCAGACTGTGCATGATCTATGAGCTGCGGGAGCAGATCCATTGGCTCGGGATCCTACGGAGAGTGATTAGATGTAGGGCAGATGGTGCCCCCCAGTGTTTGTTGTAGGGGCAAGTGGTGCCCCCCATTTTGTAGTTTTGTTTTTTGTACCATGCAATCGGCATGTGATATGTTTCAGAGAATATGGACCCTAAAAACATATGTTATATGATATATATGATTTATGGATTAGATTTATTGTGTTAAATGTTATTGTGTTGTGTGTGATAAATGCCAGTCTAGAACATGGTTTGCGATTTGATCTACGTAGTGATTTTGATCTCTAGGTATATGGCTAAATGTAATGAATCTAAATTGGCGAATCAAAATTTGTACTCGTAAATATTGTCTAAACAGGAGAGGTTTATGCACACGATAGACACCATTAAGTTGTAAGACAAGAAGTAGGGAATCTAAATGAACATGCAAATGGAGGATGTGATGAGAGAGGGCATCGGCTAAGAGACCATGAACTGCATCATATTCGGCCTGATTATTGGTGGCTTGACCAATGCAGAATCCATTTGCAAGAACCAGGGTATGCAAGGGGGTAAAGATGGCCCATGCTGCTGAAGCGAGATGGTGGGAAGAGCGACTTGCCGCATCGGCGTAGCCCAGATAAGGTATGGACGAAAGGGCCGATGTAATAGTCTCATAAAACAAGAAATGGGAAGGATGAGAAAAAGGATGGCAGCGTTAGAAAAGGATAGACCTCCAATGACGGCTACAGGATGGAGAAGTTCGGGTAGGAAGTCTAAGACTCATGGATCGACGAGAGGGAGATGAATGAGAACTATGGGATGAAGGGCGGGCACTCAGGCTACAGAGAACATCGAAGATACGGATGGTATGATCGTGATTAGGAGGGGGAATGGAAGGGTCAAGGAGACTAGACGGCGCTGCAAAGGTACCAAAATCATCAGTATGGGAAGAGATGCGCAGATACGGGTCATCACAGGGAATGACAGAAGAACAGGTAAAAAGATGGTCAAAATATGAAGAACCCGTGTCTGGAGGGGAATCAAGAAGAATAGGTGGAGTGGGTTCAGAAGGAATGGACTTCGGGAAGCACGCGGATGATGATAGGTAGAGAAGGGAAGCAGCAAGGTCCGACATCTAAATATCATGGGGAGGAATATCAATGGTAGCAGGGGGATTTGCAAGTAGACTAGATGCATATTGAGCAAGGATGGGAGAGGCGAATTGATTCTGTTCAACTTCGTACTCACAGATGACCTCTAAAGAGGCTCGGTAATGTGTGAGGTGAGGAAATTGGTGAGAATAATGGCCATGGACACCACACAGAGCACAGGGATTGTTGGTGCAGAGAGTCTTTGGGTTCTTGGCTACGGAGGAGGAAGAAACAGAGATTTCATGGGTCATACATGCAGGGAACGTGACTTTAACCATGGGTTGGATACGGGGCAACTCAGGACAAGTATGGGTGGGATGACCGATACCATCACACAAGGCACAAGGCTTGGTGGGCGAGGGTGGGGTAGGGTCAGGTGCGGTGGCCTTCTTATTGGATGCCCCCTTGCGAGTTTTTCATTTCTTGCCTGTAGCTGTCAAAGCATGAGGAGGGTTTTGCGGAGAGGCTAGGGGCACTGTGGTGGTGGGAGGAACGAAAGGAATCAGTTGCACTGGTGTCACGACTATGTATGGTTTGGGGTGGCCTGGTGGGGTCTCGGCTGGAGGAGTAAGATACCATATTGGAATTCCCAAGGTTAAATTAGGTACGGAAAGGGTGGCCATGACGAGGACCAAATAGACATCGGGGGGAGGGCCAAGGAATGGTATTTGACCGACGGGGTAATGACCAGGGGGGACGACACCCATATGGTGGAGACTTGAGGGAACTGACTTAAGGGGGTGGGGAGGTGCCAGAGTGTGATGGGAAGGGTCAGGTGAAGACATGTCAGTTGACTGAAGCGAAGGGCTAGGAGCAGGAGGCGGTGGGCGAGATTGAGGTTGTTGATTAACTGTAGCAGGTTGTGGAAGACCAGCCTGAGACGATTACATAATGCAAAAATTCGCTGAGCTGGGGTCAGAGACAGGAGGAGGGGGAGGACCAGAAAAAGTTCCAAGCAAAGAGGAGTCTTTGTAGACGCCAGGGGAAACACTGGTCAAGGAATCAATAGTTGGTTTATTGGTGACAGTAGAGATGGTGGACTCAGGGGAGGTCTGAGATTTTGGTTCATGGTAGGTTAATTGGTCAACAGTGACAATCTTTCCATTATGAAGGAAGAACATCTTGCGATGGACTACGGATGGGACGACAGACATGGCATAGGTGCAACTCTGTCCCAAAAGGATGTTTTAGTCACGAGGGACGTCGATAACTTCAACGTCAACACAAACAGTCTTGTCGACAAGGGTAATAGGACAATTAAGGAATAGGCCAATGGGCTGGGAGGCATGGCCATCCCATGTACGAAGGGTGATGGTGGAAGGGTCCAGTTCAGGGGATCCGAGTTGTTTCCAAACCGAAGCGGACATTACGTAGGTAGATGCCCCCTCACCAATAATACACCGAGAAACATTAGCGTTTCGAATCTTCACTGGGATTTGGAAGGCAACTGAAGGAGGAAGAGGGGGATGTTCTGACCTAGGGGCGTCGAAAAAAATAAATTGGTCATCAGCAAGATCTACAGCACCCACGACAGATAGTAGAGCCTTATTTTGAGAAGGACACGGCTAGAGGAGCTCCAGTCTTGAAATGGCTGCAGGAGATTGGGCCAGATCATCTACTATGCTGTATGAATGGACAGCCCGACCAGAGGCAGCATTTCGGTGTAATGGTCCCTTAGGAGTCTTGGGATGAACCTCGGCTTTGGGCGGAGGGAGTTGTAAGGGACCATAACGTGTCGATAGAGGCTCTGTAGGACCTGACGATGGAGACTCAGAGACAGATGGGACGGGAGGTGTGGAATACTGACGGGACCGAGTTTGAAGGTTGAGGTCGACGGTGAGAGGAGGGTCAGAGGCCATCATGAGAATCTGGTAATCAGTGGAACCAGAAGGGGAAGGGTTAGCGGTTACCGGGGCATGAGGAGGTTGAGTGGCCACAAATCCTTGTTGAGGGAAAGGATGGGTAAACACAGCGGGTTGGGAAGTAGTTAGAGCAGGAGGGATAGCAAGGGAGGAGTGTTTCCCCCTCACAGTAGCCTGAGATTCCCACATCTGCCACATTTGTGGTAATAAAGGACAATATTGAGTGTAGTGACCATAAACACCGCAACAAGAATAGGGCTTATTGGTGCGAAGTGGCCTGTCCAGCTTAAGCTGAGGGCCCTGCGACTGATTGGTAGTGTTAGAGTCAATACTGGAAGGAGTGGATCCACGATTACTAGAAGAAAATAGATTGCCTCTTCTCCTTCTTTGAGAAGGAGGAAAATTAGGTGCCCCGTGTTGTGCAAATACTTGCCCTGGAGGGGGTAGTAAGTGTGGTTGTGGGGGTGGAGAAGGCAAGGGAGTGGGTGGTCCAAATGCTGGAGGAGTTGGGACACCAGGTTGCAGATATGGATAAGGAGTAGGGTGGGCAGTAGTAAGGTAATCAGGAGGGTGGGAAAAAGGAGGAGGCATGTCGTAGCCTGAATACATGCTACCTTGAGGGGGAAAAACGGTGGAGGGGCTGGCCCATGGAGGAAAACCATGGCCTGGAAGAGGCTGGGCAGAGGTATGCGATAGGGCTCCAATGATATCGTCAGCAGAGTGAGATGCCCCTGAGGTATTAGGGCCATTAGGTTTGGGAAGATCAGGGAGGACGGTATAAACATAACCAGATTGGGCATAGATAAGGTCATACTTCAAGGCTATTTGGAGGGCGGCTTCTTCGGTTTGGGGAAAATGGGATGCGAAATATTTTCCAATGGGAGGTAAGAGAGAGCGGAGGAACCAGTCCATGTAAACCCGATCTTCAAAGGGGGGAGCGTGGCACAAACTCTGTCTTCGCCGCCATTCCTGGACATGAGCAGAAAGGCGGGTCGAAGAGGATTGATGGAAAGAGGTTAAAAGCTCGGTACCAATGTCGTATCAAAGGGGGAGCTGGAAATAAGATAAAAAGGCTTGGGAAATGGTCACAAAAATGGTATGGGAGGAAGTGGCCTGTTCAACATACCATTTAGAAGCGTCGCCTGTAAGTGTGCGTTGGAACAATCTAAGACGAATGGAGTCATCGGTAATGGAATTGGAGGAACACCACATATGGAAGGATCGAATATGGTTGGAGGGATCTTCACTAGCAAGGCCTTTGAACTTGGGAATTGATCCAAGTGGATATTGGTGGCCACCCGCCTATTCCACTTGGGCCCCCACCATTGTCTCTTTCAGTTTTTCAGTTTTGGCATAACTTACTATTTTTAGCAGTTTTTCGGGTCCTGAACTTCCGGAGCAGTTTTGAGGCCCTAAACGACGTTTTTTGGGTATGAAATTTGTTGCTCAAAATTGTCACAAAAGTTGTAGTCCTCGGATAGAGCTTTCTAATGATGTATCATGTGCTTCAAACAGAGATAGTATGCCAAAGTTACGTCCCTGGGAAGTTGAAACACCAATTTACCCAAACGGGGCCCATAGTTTTGGCGCTTCATCTCCTACGGTTAGGTTTTTGGGATGTTGAGGGCTCTCCATTGTTTCTCAATAATAAATAGGCCCTCGAGCCTCATTGTAACACAGTTCAGAGGTCTGTAGCCATCACATCTCTTCTCAGAGATTCACTACCAGCACCCTAGCTATTTTATTTCCATTATGCCTGTAAGCATAGTTCTGTTATTTGATATTAATGAAATGAAGCATTATTTCCGCTGCATCTCTATGTTCATAGTTATTTCTGTATTCTGTTGCGTTCCTGCATAAATTCGGATCAGTGGTATCAGAGCGGTCTGCTTTTTCTCGATCCTTCTTTGCATGTCCCCAACGAGGTCGGGGTATAAGGATCTAGGGCTTGATCTGGTGGAACCTTTGCAATATCAGCCTCGTAAACCTCGACGGACGCCCATGGGGGACGAAAAGAAAGATGAGGGAGCAGGAGATCCTATCAAAATATTGCTCGAGGAGGCCCTCGAAAAAAAAAGGAACGCGATGATGGATAACTTTGTTCAGATCCTTCAACGGCTGCCCACCGGCGGCGCATCTGCATCCAGCAGCCACTCTGGAGGTGCGACTCCTTTTAAGGTACAAGTAAATTTTGACATTCCCATATTTGAGGGTCAAATAGACACAGATGCCGTAGATAGATGGTTGAATCTATTAGAAGGATATTTCTTTGTTCATGACTTTTCAGACCGAGAGAAGATTATTTTTGCACTCCTCAAAGCTACTCCCCATGTTAAGGACTGGTGGGAAACCTACTGTGAGAACAAGGACCAGACAGAACCCTCTCTGTTCTCGGCCGTACCAACTTGGAATTCTTTCCGAGACGCCGTCAAGGAACAGTACTATCCCGTCGGGAGCTATGAGGACAAGTACATACAATGGACCACGCTGCGACAACAAAGGGATCAAGATGTGCATGAGCTGACGAATCTGTTCCATACCCTGCGCACAAAGTTGGGTATCAAAGATTCAGAGAAACATCTGGTGCTAAAGTATCGCAGCTGTCTGCACAAATACATTCAAGAGGAAATGGAGTTCCTTGACATCTCCTCACTTGGTACGGCATACCGGTATGCTGCCAAGATTGAGCAGAAATTCAAGCAGAAGAAGCGAGACTTTGGATCTGCGAATCAAAAGCAAGGGAAAGGTGATTCCAAACCGCAGAACAAAGGACCGAGCCAAGGCATGGCGGCTAAAGACAACTCATCGAAGCCACAAGAAAAGAACAGCACCGCAAAACCAAAGAAGGACACGGGAAAGTGGTGTGAGTTCCATAAGAGCTCCACTCACAACACAAGTGAGTGTCGGGCCAAGCAGTCGCTAGTGGCCGAGTTGAGGGCTTCTGAGTCAGATGCATGCTCCGACTCCGAATCAGAACCTGAAAAGGGGAATGAAAAAGGGAAACAGATTATTGATGCGGAGCCCAACGCCACTGTTGCCACCACAAAGGTCCAGAAGGAGGAACCGGAAGATCCAGAGGAGGAGGAACGTCTCTTCCACTCCCAGATGTGGGTAAAGGGCTCCCCTGTACAGTTCATTGTCGACAATGGGAGCCAAAAGAACCTCATTTCATCAGACGCCGTGAAGCGGTTGGGCTTGCCGACCACAGCTCACCCACATCCATACACCATCGGGTGGCTTCACCAAGGACGAGATCTCCGCGTCAGCCAGCAGTGTCGCCTTCCCTATAGCATCAAGCCCTTCACTATGTGACGTTGCTCCTATTGATGTTTCTGATGTATTATTAGGAAAACCATACTTGTGGAAGCATCATGCTATGTATGAGTCTCGACCTCATGCTGTTGTTGTTACTTTGGGAAATAAGTTGTACAGGATACCAAAGGTACCACCTCCTGCCGCTATCTCTTTGGTTACTGCAAAAAAATGTAGTAAGCTCATTTCCCAAACCAGGAAGTTCATTTTCCTGATGATCTGCCCCCAGGGAAAGAAGAATACTGTGGCCACGACCTCCAGACAGGGCCCCTCTGCACGACAACAACAAATGGATAAGGTCGTGGAGGAGTACGGGGACATCTTCACCTCACCCACAGGGGTTCCTCTGCACCGTCAGGTCAAGCAACCCGATTGATCCGACCCTGTGTGCGCCACTACCCAATGCATCATCTATCGACGCTCGTTCTCGAAAAATGATGAAATCAAGAGTGCGTATCTGTGGAGCTGGCAGAAAGGTCACATCATACCAAGTTCATCGCCCTGTGGGAGCCCGATCGTGTTGGTACAAAAGAAGGATGGGACGTGGAGACTCTGTATTGACTATCGGGCACTGAAAAAGATCACTGTCCGGAATAGGTACCCAATCCCACGGATTGATGACCTTCTGGACCAACTCCAAGGTGAAAAATATTTCAGTAAGATAGACTTGAAGTCTGGGTATCACCAGGTACCAATTGAACCCTCTGATGTGTGGAAGACCGCCTTCAAAGCCAAGGAAGGCCTTTTTGAATGGCTGGTCATGCCTTTCGGGTTGACGAATGCTCCCGCAACCTTCATGAGGATGATGGATGACATTCGCGGCCATTCACCAACTCATTCGTAGTGGTGTACTGGATGACATTCTCGATCTTCAAAGAAGACTTGGGAAGAGCACCTTCATCACATCCGACAAGTCCTCCAAACACCGTGGCAACACAAGTTGTGTGCCACAATTTGGAGAAGTGCACGTTTGGCATGACCCAGGTTCAATATCTCGGGATATTGAATTGATGAAAAGGGGGTGCATGTGGATCCACCAAGATCCAAGTCATTCAGGATTGGCCACCGAGGTATCTACGAGCTTCGCAGCCTTTCCTCGGGTCTTGCTAATTTCTACCGTAGATTCATGTTGGGATTCTCTCATATCACTTGGCCCTTGAGTCAAGTCACCAAGGGAGGAGTAAGAGAAATTTTTTTTTGGTCAGAACCTCAACAGAAGGCGGTCACAGAATTAAAAAATCGCCTCTGTTCTGCCCCAGTGCTCACATTACCAGACTTGCAACAACCATTTGAGATCGAGACAGATGCCTCCGACTATGCTATTGGGGAAGTTCTTACTCAACAGGGACATCCAGTGGCATATCACAGTGAGACATTGTCTGAGACAGTTCGCAAGTATCCCACCTATGACAAAGAAATGTATTCCATTGTGCAAGACTGTCGACAATGGAAGCATTACATTTTGGGAAGGAAACAATCATCCACACAGACCACCAGCCCCTGCAGTTCATACAAACACAAGGGAAGTTGCAGAATGATCGTCATCAGAAGTGGTCCACATATCTGCAATAGTTTCATTTAAACATCAAGTACTAGAAGGGTAGCACCAATAATGCTACAGACTGCCTCAACCGACCACCGATCGTGTCGCTCACCACCGTGCTCAACTCTTGTGGGCACAAGACTTCCGATTGGCCGCTTCTCTATGAGAGTGACCCAGAATTTGGCCACACTTACAAGGCATTCTTGGGGGGCACGCAAGTTCCAAATTTTCACCTCCAAGATGCACTTTTATGTCACCTGGGACACCTTTGTGTTCCTTCAAGCGAGCATGCCAAGATGATATGGGAAGCACACTACGGCCGAGTTGCTGGGCATTTCGGGGTCGAGAAAATAGTAGCAATACTACATAAATATTTCTATTGGCCGAACCTTCGAAAGGATGTAAAGAAGCACATCAGATCCTGCACTGCTTGTGCCATTGCTAAACCAACCATCAAGAAGCAAGGCCTATATACTCCATTGCCTACCCCTAGTCGACCTTGGGAATCCATCTCCATGGATTACATGTCGGGCGTGCCTTCTACTAAGAATGAAAATGACCGTGTTTTCGTGGTCGTTGATAGATTCTCGAAGATGGCCATTATGGCGGCCTGTAAGAAGAATATAACAGCAGAAGCCACTGCTAAACTCTTCTTTGAATGAGTGTGGGTACACTTTTGGATCCCACAGTCTATCATATCAGATCGAGATAGCAGGTTCCTTAGCACATTTTGGGCCAGCCTCTGGTCAATGTTGGACACAAAGCTCACCAAGTCCACAAATTTCCATCCCCAAATCGCATGGCTGTACGTAGGTCGTCAATGGCACGATTGTACACATTCTGCGCATGTACAACTCAAAGCATCCACGCACATGGGACGAGAGCCTCCCCTATGTACAACACGCGCTATAACCGGCTCTCCATTAGCCTGACTGGCCATAGCCCCTTCGGTGTGGGCTTGGATTCCAGCCACTATGTCCCATTGACATAGGTCAATCCGTTTGCAACAAGCCAGCCAGATGTCCCTCATGTCCTGGGCCTCCGGGTTGACAAAGAAAGTAGTTTCATCAAGCGCATTCAACACATCCACCAATAGTTTCATGATATATTGGATAGAGCCAATGCGAAGTACAAGCAGTTCCATGATCAACACCGGGTGCCACACAACTTCCAGGTGGGTGACAAAGTATGGCTACATTTGCAGAAGGAGCGCCTCACTGGACACCACTGCAATCTTCTCCTGCTCCGATATGGGCCGTACACTGTCACCAAGGCTGTAGGGAAAAATTACTTCGAGCTTAGTATTCCACCATTCCTTGGTCTGCACCCAGTCTTCAATGTGGATTGCCTTCGTCCTTACTTCCCACCTCTACTAGACACCTCAGACATCGTTATAACAACTCACTCCAACAGAGTTAAACCCATACTGCATGGAATAGGCCACCACAGATTGTATCATGGACACGCAAATCAAGAACACTCGCCAACGGAAGATCCAACTGTATCAGGTTGTCAAAGCTGGCCAACTCCTGCACCAAGGAAATTGGTTCACCAGGGACCAAGTTCAGCAGAAATTTCCTCATTTCATGGAGGAAATTAAAGAAATGGGGACCATTGCTTCCTAAGGGGGAGGAATGATCCAAGTGGATATTGGTGGTCACCCACCTATTCCACTCGCCCTTACCATCGTTGCCTTCTTTCAGCTTTTTCTCGCCTTTTGGGGATAACTTACTATTTTTGCGCTGTGTCCCGAACTTCCGTGAGCCGTTTCGAGGCTCCCAAACGTTAATGGGTATGCTGCGATTTTCGATCATCAAAATCGTCACAAAAGTTGTAGTCCCCTATATTTTCTAATGATGTATCATGTGCGTCAAACGGAGATCGGGTGCCAAAGTTATGCCCCCGGGAAGTTGAACCACCAATTTACCCAAACGTGCGCCCACAGTTTTGGCGCCTCATCTCCTACGGTTAGGTTTTTCTCTCCATTGTTTCTCAATAATAAATAGGCCCTCGAGCCTCATTAACATAGTTAAGTGCCTTGGCCATCACATCTCTCTTCTCGAGATTAGCTACCAACACCTAGCTATTTTATTTCCATTATCTTTGTAAGCATGGTTATGTGTAAGCATAGTTCTGTTATTTGATATTAATGAAATGAAGCATTATTTCCGCTGCATCTCTATGTTCATGGTTATTTCTGTATTCTGTTGCGTTCCTGCATAAATCCGGATCAGGAATGTTGGAAGGGAGCTTTGTTGGCATAGCAGGCCAACTAACATCGTGGCGGATAGGATCATTGATTAGCTTATTGAAGTCAGGGAGACTAAGGTCGGCCATATAAGGGAGCAATGGGGCAGTCGAGGTAGGTCCCGAGGTGGTTCCACTGGAAACAGACCTAGTAGTAGTACTGGGGTTATTGCTGGTAGTAGGCCCTGAAGTAGACATGGTAAAAGTGACAGGGGGAGAACCAGGAGTAGGGGGAGAACCTGAACAATTAGAGGAAGAGTCGGAGTGCGGACTCAAGGGAAGACTCACTCGATGACGACGGGAAGGAGGAAGTCTACCAAGCGGAAACTAAGGGTGAAGGCCAAGAAGTCTCTAGGAAAGGCGCCTTGGGGTCGCAATGATGATGGGAAGAAGAAACACCGACAGGGGTAGGGAGGGACAAAATCAAAGGAGTTCAAGGGCAGACGGGTGCAGTGACAATTGATTTTAAAGTCTTTTCTAGGAGGTGTTAACCAAGCGCTTCTTCACTTGGGGTAAGTGTGTGGCGTGCGTTAATTTTAATTGTTTAAACCTAGACGTTTTGAGAGTAAAATAAAAAGTGTGTTGTGCAACAGAAAAGAAATCTGCAGTAAATGAGACTGAAAGAATAGAAAATTAACAATTAAAAATGCAGCAAGCTAACCCAAGAAGGCGGGTCTCTCAAAACTAGTCTATAAGAGGGAAAAAACTAGGCAAAGCACACTAAAAAGAGGCCAATAGATCAAAGGTCCGGAGGGACTGGGATCTAAAGGGTAAATCTACCGAAAGGTGGTGCAGAGAACAACAAATAAGCAGAGGCAAGGTTGCTGCTAAAAAGGAGGAGATTAGCTAAAACTAGGAGAGACAAGGTAGTGGCCTTAGAAATGAACCCAAACAAAACAATATGAGGTGATTTGAGAGGGAGAAGAGCTGAACTAAAAGGATCTAAAAAGGAGGTATCAGATCTGAGAAAAATTAGGCTGAAACTTTGAAAATTCAGACTTCTGAAACAGCAAAGACTCTCCCACACAAAGTGGAGGGTACTAGAGCCCTAAGGGTTAAGATTCCCTCTTAGTTGAGTAAAGCAGATTAGAAATAGGTCTAAACGGGTAGAGACAGAGGTTGGAAAACCCTCATAGAAGCTTCATACAAACCCAGAAAAAGTATTGGAAAATTTGCAGAAAAATGGCAGGTTGCAGGTTCTGACCTGTTTTCAGTCCAGGTCGCAGGTTTGGGGAAGAAAAGTGCGTCCTGAGGCTCAGGTTGCACTTTTTGGGCCAATAAGTGCGACCTGCAAATCTGGCTCTCTCGGCGGCAGATTTCAAAAAAAATTGTCGTCTCAGCTGCGGCTGATGTCTGTCACCTCCGCAGTAAGGCCAGAAACACACAGAAGTTAAAAATTTGACTGTTTAAGGGTTTTAGGGGTGAAAATCACCACAAAAATATGAAAAAAAAATGGAAGAGAAACCCTAGGGTCTGAAACAACTGGATATGCAAGAATAGATAAAACGACAGCGGTCGCAAAAGAAAACCTGTGTGGAGTCGCCAATTGTTAGTATGAATCTTTCGTTGTAAAAGATCACTTTAGCTACGCATAACAAATAGCCCTACATCAATTATGGCTACGAAATATCTTTAAGTTTTCTGCACAAATTCAGATCTAAGCATAAAAGACATTAAGCAGATAAAATATAACATGGCTCCATAAATCCAATGGACAAGACAAGAAGAATGTATTTAAAATAATTTTGTATTAAATTAAAGAATGGGGCACCTGAGAGGAAAACAAGAAAGGTGTCTTCCGGTTCTCCTCAGTGGGATGGGTTCTTGAAAGTCCTTAGTGTTTCAGATCTAACATTTCTCTCTCTTATGGTTGTAGAAAAGAAAACATAGAACTCAATGGGAGTTCACAAAACAAAATGGAAAATGGTGACCAAGAGTAGATCCAGAGTGATCTAATGCAATGAAGGTGACTAATGAATCGGGAAAACCCCCCTATTTATAACAAAATATTGGGGTGGTCTAGAACTCGGTGCATGAATAAAATATTATTAATCGAATTCTAGAAGCACCTTTTAGGAATATTTTATTATATTTGTTGGAGGGAAAAGGATTCTTGACTTGGTTCAATTCCTTTATTTATAAATAATAAATAAATAAATGATTTATTTATCATTTTAGGGGAATGATGGGAATATAATTAAATAAATAATGGTTTATTTAATTATTTGTGTATGATTTAGTCAAATTTAACTAAGAATATTATTTAAATAATGATTTAAATAACTTGTTCTTAGGAAATAATTAAATAAATAAGGATTTATTTAATTAATTTCCTTGTTTTTGGTTAAATATGACCAAATAAGTTATTTTATATGGTGAAAGCAATTTTACTTAGGGTAAAATTGGTCTTACATGGTGTACTTGGGTTCATCTAATAATAATAGGTTAGATGACCAAAAAAATGGTGTAACAGATTGCCCCCGAACGTACGAGGGTTAGGAGCAAACCGTATGACCGAAGTACGTTGTAAGAACTCAATCACTAAATATCAAAAGGGAAGTGAGAGAGAGAAGTGTAATGTTGTCTGATGTGGTAAAGGACTAAACCCTGAGGAGACGAGACTTACAGGTGCAACAAGTCTCTATGAAGTGGTACCTATGCTAAAGGCGGCAGGGGAGGCATACCTATGCCCGCCGAGGCAAAGTACAAAGAATAAGGCACCCGGAAAACCACGAAACAAGTACAAAGAATAAGGCACCTAGAAAACCATGGAACGCAATAATGAAGCATGTGCTGGCCTAAACATGAGCCAGATAAATAACATGATGAATCTCACATATATGTGATGCCTGGAATAGTCGTCAGGACTTATGCAAAAATATGGTAGTACATGAGATATAAATACGCCTAAGTACCCCCTACACGCAGGGAAGTGCTCGCAAAATCTGACTGATACGTGAAAATCGAAGAGGTGCTACAAGCAACTGAGGCCAATATCATCATATGAGAGGAGCTGCATCAAGGGCTGAAATGAAGTCATCTAGGCATTTGGGGGGCTACCTACAGGGCCACCCCCTCATGAGGGTTGAGACATCTCACACATGCCCGGGAATCACCAATAGCTGCGGCTGCGTCACTGGACCGTCAAGTGTATATATCACTATCATGCTAGGAAGAGCTCGAACCAAGGTATAATGCCCCCTAGACTTGGCTTCTGGAGTAAATAAGCTGATGTCGACAGAAGGAGGTCCGCCATAGGTGAGGCAATAAGGGAACCCCACCTAAGGCATGGGGAAAATAGTAGAGCGATGACCAAGTAGACACTAATGATGATGATGGAATGAGAGAAATGGAGGAGCGGTTGGACGACTTCCCTTGTTAGAGCATAAAGTGTATGAATGGCTTGGCAGCGACTGACATAATATCATGAAGGATAGTGGACAGGGGTACTGAAGGCCATGATGTGGGTCATGAGAGAGGGACCAAGCAGGAAAGGATGGAGGACTATGGTGGGGTACAACGGGACTCGGGATAGACTCCATGAATGTGCTGGTGACTTGACTCGAATGCTCTAAACAAGGGGGACTCGATGGTGCTACCTCATAGTACGTTTCCAATGGGGAACCATAAAATCATGAGTACAATAGGGTATCTCATGACGAAAATCAACACAAATGAAGACGAGGAAGGAGGAAAAGTGGTGCCCCAAGTACAAGTGTCGGAAGTGAAGAAATTTGATTTTGAGAAGAGGTGAATAGACCCTTCATGGACTAAATGTGTCCTGGTGAAGTATCAAAACATTAAAAACTGACAAATACCCATTTGAGTGTTCGGTGAGAGCTTTCCAACGGTTCGGATGGTGTGTCAAACGGGGCTACGGTTTGGTCGCAGCAGGCGAAAGAAAAAATAGGGGTTTTCTTCTAATAGGGCGTTTTCCCTCCAAAATCATTCATTTGCTTGTGTAGATGTGGTGAATGTGGAGAGGAGAGAAGGCCCTAAATCTTGCGGCGATTGTAGCGGACAAACCGACCGTTGGAATTGTGATCCGTCAGTTACAGGTGAGAGGCCTAATCTTAAGCTTTGTTTTTGATGGATTCAAATTACAGATTATGGCTTTAAATCTCAGTAACCACCCCTATTTCTTCCTCACGGCTGGGTTGCACTTTTTGGGGCAAAAAACTGCGACCTGGGACGCAGGTTTGGGCCTGAAAAGTGCGACCTGGCCCAGGTTTTTGCTGAAAAGTGTGACTTTATGAAATGTGGGGGTTTTTAGTGCTATTATGGTTTGAGATTCTCTTTTGGTGTAAGTTAATCTTTGTTTTGTTGAATGGAGGGCTGAAAAAAAAATGATATTTTTGTGCGAATATGGCGGATATACGAGATCGAGTGGAGGGAAAACCGGTACAATACGGACGAGAGATCTAGAGCGGACCCCGGGGTGTCGGGTTGGCTGCACTCCCATATGGTGGAGACTTGAGGGAACTGACTCAGGAGGGTGGGGAGGTGCTGGAGTGTGATGGTAAGGGTCAGGTGAAAAAGGTTCGGTTGGCTGAGGCGAAGGGCTAGGAGCAGGAGGCGGTGGTTGAGGTTGAGGTTGCTGACTGGCCAAAGTGGGCTCCGTAAGGTCAGCCCAAGATGATTGCATCATGCAGACACTCGCTGAGCTGGGGTCAGAGACAAGAGGAGGGGGAGGACCAGGAAAAGTGCCAAGCAAAGAGGAGTCTTTGTAGACGCCAGGGGAAACACTGGTCAAGGAATCAGCAGTTGGTTTATTGGTGACAGTAGAGATGGTGGACTCATGGGAGGTCTGAGATTTTGGTTCATGGTAGGTTAATTGGTCAATGGTGACAATCTTTCCATTATGAGGGAAGAACATCTTGCGGTGGACTGCGGATGGGACGACAAACATGGCATAGGTGTAACTACGCCCCAAAAGGATGTTGTAGACAAGAGGGGCATCGATAACTTCAACGTCGACATAAACAGTCTTGCCGACAAGGGTGATAGGACAGTTATGGAATAGGCCAATGGGCTGGGAGGCACGGCCATCCCATGCACGAAGGGTGATGGTGGAAGGGGCCAGTTCAGGCGATTCGAGTTGTTTCCAAACCGAAGCGGACATTACGTAGGTAGATGCCCCCTCATTAATAATACACCGAGCAACATTGGCGTTTCGGATTTTGACTGGGATTTGGAAAGCAACTGAAGGAGGAAAAGGGGGATGTTCTGACTGACGGGCATCGAAAACAATCAATTGGTCATCAGCAGGATCTACAGCACCCATGGAAGATAGTAGAGCCTTCTTTTGAGAAGGACATGACTGGAGGAGCTCCAATGTTGAAATGGCAGCAGGAGATTGGGCCAGATCATCTACTATGATGTATGAATGGGCAGCCTGACCAGAGGCAGCATTTCAACGTAATGGTCCCTTAGGAGACTTGGGATGAACCTCGGCTTTGGGTGGAGGGAGTTGTAAGGGACCATTGGGTGTCGATAGAGGCTTTGTAGGACCTGATGATGGAGACTCAGAGATAGATGGGATGGGAGGTGTGGAATACTGACGGGACCGAGTTTGAAGGTTGAGGTCGACGGTGAGAGGAGGGTCGGAGGCCATCATGAGAATCTGGTAATTAGTGGAACCAGAAGGGGGAGGTGGAGTGTTTACCGGGGCATGAGGAGGTTGAGTGGCCACGAATCCTTGTTGAGGGAAAGGATCGGTAAACACAGCGGGTTGGGAAGTAGTTAGGGTGGAAGGGATAGTGGGGGACGAGTGTTGTCCCCGTACGGTGGCCTGAGAATCCCACATCTGCCGAATTTTTGGTAATAAGGGACAATCATGAGTGGAATGACCATAAACACCGCAACACGAACATGGCTTATTGGTGTGAAGAGGCCTGTCCAGAGCAGGAGTGCAGCTCGCTACGGCGATTGGAAATGGTAAAGTCAATGCGGAAGAAGGTGGATACGATTACCAGAAGCGGATTGATTGCCCCTTCTCCTTCTTTGAGAAGGAGGAACGTTAGGTACCCCCTATTGTGCAAATACTTGCCCTGGGGGGGTAGTAAGTGCAGTTGTGGGGGTGGAAAAGGCAATGGAGTGGAAGGTCCAAATGCTGGAGGAGCAGGGACATTAGGTTGCAGATATGGATAAGGGGTAGGGTGGGCAACAGTAAGGTAAGCAGGAGGGTGGTAAAAATGAGGAGGCATGCTGTAGCCTGAATACATGCTACCGGGAGGGGAGAAAACACCGAAGGGGCTGGCCCCTGGAGGAAAACCATGGCTCGGAAGAGGTTGGGTGGAGGTATGTGACAGGGCTCCAATAATACCGTCGGCAGAGTGAGATGCCCCCGAGGCATTAGGGCCATCGGGTTTGGGAAGGTCAGGGAGGACGATATAAACATAACCAGATTGGGCGTAGATAAGGTCATACTTCAAGGCTATTTGGAGGGCGGCTTCTTCGGTTTGGGGAAAATGGGATGCGACATCTTTTCCAATGGGAGGTAAGAGGGAGTGAAGGAACCAATCCATGTAAAACCGATCTTCAAAGGGGGGAGCGCGGCACAAGCTCCGTCTTCGCCGCCATTCCTGGACATGAGCAGAAAGGCGGGTCGAAGAGGATTGATGGAAAGAGGTTAAAAGCTTGGTACCGGTGTCGTATCGGAGGGGGAGCTGGAAGTAGGATAAAAAGGCTTGGGCAATGGTCGCAAAATTGGTATGGGAGGAGGTGGCCAGTTCAACATACCATTTAGAAGCGTCGCCTGTAAGCGTGTGTTGGAACAATCGAAGACGGATGGAGTCATCGGTGATGGAATTATAGGAGAACCACATGTGGAAATATCAGATACGGTTAGAGGGATCTTCACTAGCAAGGCCTTCGAACTTGGGAATGTCGGAGGGGAGCTTGGTTGGCATAGCAGGCCAACTAACATCGTGGTGGATAGGGTCGTTAATCAGCTGATTGAATTCGGGGAGACTAAGGCCGGCCATATAAGGGATTAACGGGGCAGTCGAGGTAGGTCCCGAGGTGGTTCCACTGGAAATGGACCCAGCAGTATTACTGGGGTTACTGCTGGTGGTAGGCCCTGAAGTAGACATGGTGAAAGTGACAGGGGGAGAACTAGGAGGGGTAGAACCTGAACAATCAGAGGAAGAGTCGGAGTATGGACTCGGGGAAAGAATTACTCGATGACGATGGGAAGGAGGAAGTCGACCAAGTGGAAACTGAGGATGAAGGTCAAGAAGTCTTCGGGAGAGGTGCCTTGCGGGCGCAATGATGACGGGAAGAAGGAAACCGATAAGGACAGGAAGGGACAAAATCAAGTGAGGTCAAGGGTAGAAAGGTGCAGTGACAATTGATTTTAAAGTCTTTGCCAGGCGGTGTTAAACAGACGCTTCTTCACTTAGGGTCAGTGTGTGGCGTGTGTTAATTTTAATTGTTTAAACCTAGACGTTTTGAGAGTAAAAGAAAAAGTGTGCTGCGTAATAGAAAAGAAATCCGTAGTAAATAAAACTGAAAAAACAGGAAATTAATCAACTAAAAATGTAGCAAGCTAACCCAAGAAGGTGGGTCTCTCAAAAATAGTCGATAAGAGGGAAAAAATAGGCAAATCACGCTAAAAAGAGGCCAAAATATCTAAGGTCCGGAGGAACTGGGATCGAAAGGGTAAGTCTGCTGAAAAGTTGTGCAGAGAACAGCAAAGAGGCGGAGGCAAGGTTGCTGCTGAAAAGGAGGAGATCAGCTAAATATAGAAGGGATAATGCAGTGGCCTTAGAAATGAACCCAAACAAAATGATATGAGGTCTTTTGAGAGGGAGAAGAGCTGATCTAAAGGAATCTGAAAAGGAGGGATCAGATCTGAGAAAAATAGGGCTGAAACTCTGTAAATTCAGACTTTTGAAAATAGCAAAGGCTCTTCCACAAAAAGTGGAGGGTACTAGAGCCCTAAGGGGCAAGAGTGCCTCTTAGGTGAGTGAAGAAGATCAGAAACAGGTCCAAACAGGCAAAGACAGAGGCTGGAAAACCCTAACAGAAGCTTCAGACAAACCCAGAAAAAGTGCTGAAAATTTTGTAGAAAAAGTGCAACTCGCAGGTTATGACCTGTTTTCAATCCAGGTCACAGGTTTGGGGAAGAAAAGTGCGTCCTGAGGCTCAGGTTGCACTTTTTGGGCCAATAAGTGTGACCTGCAGATCCAGCTGTCTCGGCGGCAGATTTCAGAAAAATTTTGTCGTCTCAGCTACGGCTGATGTCTATCACCTGCGCAATAAGGCCAGAAACACACGAAAGTTAAAAATTTGACTGTTTAAATGGTTTTAGGGGTGAAAATCACCACAAAAATAGGGAAAACAAAAAATGGAAGAGAAACCCTAGGGTCTAAAACAGCTGGATATGCAGGAATAGATAAAACGATAGTGGTCGCAAAAGAAAACCTGTGTGGAGTCGCCAATTGTTAGTATGAATCTTTCGTCATAAAATATCACTTTAGCTATGAATAAAAAATAGCCCTAAAATCAATTATGGCTGCAAAATACCTTTAAGATTGCTGCACAAATTGAGATCTAAGCATAAAATATATTAAGCAGATAAAAAATAACATAGCTCCATAGATCCAATGAACAAGACAAGAATAATGTATATGAAAGAATTTTGTATTATATTAAAGAATGGGGCACCTGAGAGGAAAACAAGAAAGGTGTTTTCTGGTTCTCCTCAGTGGGATGGGTTCTTGGAAGTCCTCAGTGTTTCAGATCTAGCATTTCTCTCTCTTATGGATGTGGAAAAGCAAACATAGAACTCAATGGGAGTTCACAAAACAAAATGGAAAATGGTGACCAAGAGAAGATCTAGAGTGATCTAATGCAATGAAGGTGACTAATGAATGGGGAAAACCCCCTATTTATAACAAAATATTGGGGTGATCTAGAACTCGGTGCATGAATAAAATATTATTAATCGAATTCTAGAAGCACCTTTTAGGAATATTTTATTATATTTGTTGGAGGGAAAATAATTCTTGACTTGGGTCAATTCCTTTATTTATAAATAATAAATAAATAAATGATTTATTTATCATTTTAGGGGAATGATGGGAATATAATTAAATAAATAATGGTTTATTTAATTATTTATGTATGATTTAGTCAAATTTAACTAAGAATATTATTTAAATAATGATTCAAATAACTTGTTCTTAGGAAATAATTAAATAAATAAGGATTTACTTAATTAATTTCCTTGTTTTGGGTTAAATATGACCAAATAAGTTATTTTATATGGTGAAAGCAATTTTACTTAGGGTAAAATTGGTCTTACATGGTGTACTTGGGTTCATCTAATAATAATAGGTTAGATGAGAAAAAAATGGTGTAACTAAGAGCATGCCAATTCTAAGATGCAAAATATAACAAAGTAGAGAGAAATTCCCAAGAATCCCCCAGTTCTATCACTTTTCCGATTGTCCACAAATCTAGTTCCCAAATTAGAAACTCTCAGTATAAAGGCACCAAAATATACTCGAAATAAGAGAAAGAAACCAATGAAAATTCCCTTCCCAAATCAAGTCAGAAACTGAAGGTAAGAAATCTCAACAAAGCTTCAAAAGATGGAAAGAAACCAAAACAAAATGTTTTTTGAGCTTTTGAATTTTATAAGAAGAAGATTTCAAAGAGACCAAGAATAACTATCCAATTCCCAAGCCAAACAATCTCCGAATTTCAAGCAAAACTCCAAAAATAATGCTCCAAATCTTATAGTGCGACTTAGTAGCAAGATTTATACGAGAAAAAGGAAGACAAGAAACTCAGTAACTTAGCCCAGAAGAATAGCACAATATTGCAGCAAACAAAACTTCAAAGACTCAAAAATGACTCTTCAAAAATTGCAACAAGACCTAGTCAAATGAAATCAAGAAAACCAACCGAAAAGCAGGCAAAAATTAAAGTGCAAAGCAAGACATAAAGTTAGGAAAGAGCATATGAGCAGAAGATCTTTGTCCTAATTAAGCAGAACAGCCAAGAATCCCTAGAAATAGATCTCGGTACTTGAACCAGAAATGCAAGCACTAAGAAAACAAGATTTTCCAACTAAGCCAGTGTTCAACCAAACAAGAGAGAAAAAGACTAATAATGCAGACAAGACCAAAAAGTGAAGAAATCAAAAATTTAAAAATTTTCCCAGGGATACGCTACTTAGAATTTTTGCAAAAAGTGTGCATACGTGACTGTGGCAAAGGAAAAACGCATATATGCGACTTCCTTTCACCAAATATGCGTGTATACGCATCTTTGTAGAGGAAAACTTATCGTATGGAAAGGTAAATAATGAAAAACAAAAATGATCAAGCCTGGCTAAAGAACCAGGTCTTTAGTCTGACTGAGAAAAAACTAACTGGACTGGAAATAATGATTAAAACTGTTGGAAACCTTTAAAACAGCTGAAACTACCTAATAGGGGAATCACAAGAATGCGATCCCCGGTGGAGTCGCCAGTTCTGTTTCGGGAAATAACTCCCTAGAGTTCGTTGGGTCAAAAACCTCCATAGATCAGGGCATGCTATTCAAGAAGGACTCACACAACCACACTAGTATGCTAAAAACTAGATAAAATCGATTGTAGAACTCACCCGTAGATCCTACGTTTGATGTAGATCCTGCGGGGTCCAAACCCCCAGCAACCCTTCTTCCTCTTCAACCTGGAAATCAAGAAGAGACATGCACCGAAATCTAGTTGTATAGCATATATATTTCCTAAATGTCAGTGTAATCCATGTGAAACATCATATAAACAAAAATAAATGCTTAATTAACAATCTTTTCACATATGCAAGCAAATATTAACACGTGAATTCGGGAACAAGGTGGTTCTTCTTCATTACAAACAGCATGTACAATAATATAAAGGTGGAGAGATCACCTAAATCCTTCCATGATCTTCGAACAGACCATCGTCTGGATCCATCCCGCCCTTGCCTGACTAGGATACTTTCAAGACTTGTGCACACGAGATGACATATAAGCTGATGAACATCTCTAGGAAACAAGGGTTTCCTGTAAAAATCTGGGAAGTGCAGGAGGCATGGGAAATCATACTTGAATTGGGCTCCAAAAAAGTATAATGTCTATAATTTTCTCTCTCCCTTAGGCCATGCACATGAGGGGTTTTTATACCCCCTCAAAGTAGTTTCAATCTATTGGAAACAGTTGGCCACGGGCTGAGGTGGTTGAATTACAAGAATAACCATCAACCCAGCCTTGAAAATAGGGATTTTTATATATTTTTTGATGATTTTAATGGCATATGCGGAAAAGTATCTTTGGACTCACGTATACACGCGGAAAAGTCTGGGCATACCCACGTATGGGATTTTAAACATTGTTTTTTATGAACTTTATTCAAGTCTGTGGGAATGGGTGCCCAAGGCCAAAGAGACAATCATGAATCACATGAGGGTGAAAAATGATGCTATAACAATGAGTGATTCCCTCCAATTTTTGTACTAGCTCCTCATTGATGCCCTCCCCCAGAGGGTCAAAGTCGCGAGGAGGCCGCCCCGCTATGGGGGACATGCCTATGGGATTTTATGGGCCAACATCTGAATTCATATAAAATTAACTGTCATAACATACATATATTCTATAAAAAATTATAAACTCATAAAAATACAAAATGAGTCTTACCAAGCTCTTCGTCCCAGTCCTCTCCCTCCGGGAGCGGAAGGTCTAGATCTCTGGTAAAATTGGTGCCCGCATAGGGCCAGTCCTCCATGATGATCAACTATCGTCAGAGCTAGTCAAAGAACTTGGGCCGCCAGGACATCTGCTGGTTGCCCCCTGCCCTGGGCATTAGTACTGCCCATCGAGCCATCCGTGGCTCTCTTAGTGGTGGATCTGGGACTATGGCCTCAGGGCGCTGAAAAATAGGTAATCATTTTAGGAAGAACGACACCCGAATTGACCCATATCCAAACTGTTTTAGTTTGGTATTCTTGCATTTTGTGAGTTTTCGTTTAATGTTCATGGTCATGGTCGTGGCCCAATCAAAGATAGTTGGGTTCATACACTCCAGTGCAAGATGTAGCCATATATTTCTGGCCTCGTGCAGTGCCTGTGATCCCACAGCCCATGTAATGGTGTGTAGCACTACTCTCAGTGCTAGATCGGGGATAGTTTGAATGTCTACTTTCCCACTCCCTGTTCCTTTGCATGCCCCTGGGCACACCTTGTTGATGACCAATGCTATTTTTTCTCCTGAAGGCCTGGTACCGATCAAAATAAGGACTGGCCCCTGCGTGACAGTCCAGTGATGAAGTATACATATGATACTTCGAGCTCAAGTTCCTGGTCTTGAAGTTTGAATTTCTCCTCATCCTCATCCCAAATACTGATGAGATACTAAAACAATTCGAGCTGAGCTTGGAGACATGGCGTCAAAAAGAACTTCTTTAGCTCGCAATTTCGAAGAGCATTCATACAATGCTCATTTTCCATTGTCATATCATCTTATTCACTATGTTCCCTCTCTTTCCATTCAATTACCATCCTTTTTGCTGGATACCTGCATCAATCAATCATAGGAATGTTATAAACCTCCCTGGGTATCCAAAATTACATTTCATTGGTTGATTTTTGAGAAATTTTAGCTGGATTTTGTATTGCGCCATTGGTGTGGTTGTTTGGCTAACAGTCACACCAACTAGCATGACCTCTATGTAAAACAGAGTGGATTGGCGTGGGTCCGTGCCCAAAACCCGCGCCAACCGTGGAGCACTAAAATTTGAAAATACTTCCCTAAAGGACCTCAAACAATGATAAAATATAGTAAAATGTAACTTAAAAGATGGATAAAGAGGTTGGCTCCTACCTAAACTGGACGGAATTCAATTTGGTCCACTGAATTGATTACAACATCCACTTGAAGATCGAAGCAGAAATTGGTCATTGTTGCTCTGCAAAGAGGTAAAAAGTGAAAGCTAAATATTTTTTACCACTGTCGATATTTTTTAGCTTTTCAAAGTCCTAAAATGGGTTTTTAACATGTTTTTCGATATATTTTCACATTATTTTCGTCGAATATGTTTTACATGCGTCTTTTTGTGCAGCAACAGGTTTTTCACGTGGCTTTGACAAAGAGACAAGTTGTATTTTATACTTTTTTGGACTCAGTACAAACATGAAAAAGTCACTACTGGAGTCACCTTTCAGCTCTTTTCTGACTCTCTAAAACTGAAAATATTGCCGAGTCACTTGTCGTTCTGAGCTCGTTAAATTGGTTGCGAAACGACATCTACCCAGTATACGTTTACTCCTTTTTAGACTGGGATAGATTATTTACGGAAAAGGAATACCCTAGCCTATCACGACTAGGAGGTTCTCTCATACATAGTTTTCTACCTTTTCGGATCTGTGGGACTACCTACGAAAAGGGACTACTAGATTTTTCTTTTCCACTGTCTTTTCAAACTCTCTAAACGTGAAAAGAGGCCAAGTTGTTCCTTTTTCAGAATCGTTAAAAGTTGATGACATCGGATTCCGTCGCAATGACGTTATTCGAGTTCCTCCTTCCTAGGGCTTGTAAAATGTACTAGGTTGGATTTTTCTGAAGGAAAAACTTACATCGCAAGCATATGATATCCCCTTCAAGCTTGTTTAAAAAAAAAATAATTGGGGTACTCGCCAGAAATGGTGGGGGAAAATGGAACCAATATTATAGTCGTGTTGGCAGTATGTTGCTATTGAACATGGCACTTGTTTGCATTCATGTCGGGTTGGGGACATCTCATCTCATTATCTACTTGCCTCCATGGGTTTGGGTAATCTCTTTTGACTGCTCATCTTCTCTTTTCCACATCACCATGAACTTAGATCCCTTGATGTCAAATACTACCAAATCCAATGTCGTGACTCCGATATGTTCAAGAGAAGTTTTGCCTCTGCATTTTTCAACTTCCCTTTGATTCTCTATTGGTATTGATTCACAAAAATTATCCCTCTATCTCGTGTCGATGATGTGGGAAACATTATGACCCACCTTTGATCAAGGTCACTTCCTGTCGACATCAGCTCATTATCCGAGAAGCTGATCTAGAGACTCCCTTCAGGTTCCCTGGAGTCTGCATGCCTCAATGGCAGGTTCTTCACGTTCAAAGCAAGGTTTTCATTATTGGCCTTTGATCAGATGATTCTGCGGGTGTTCGACTCCAGTTCACTGTTCACACTCTGTGGATTGTACCTATTATACCTTGAGAGCTAATGCCATTATTGGTGGTTTATCTCGCGTCTGTTAGCGACTTTCATTATTGGCTGGTAATTAGACAATGTTCTTGCATGTTCAACTTCAGCTCACATATTCGCATGCTCGAACTTGTACTCTGTTCAGGTCAAGATGGAGCGCAAGACCCTGGATTTTGTCTACTAACATCCAGGCTGCGGTTTGTTTGTGGGTTATTGTGATTTATTACATGACTCTTTTGATTGGATGGCTGTGACCATACCTGAGTCTACTTGTTGATCCTTATTTTGCTGGATGGCTGCATCCATACCTTGGATATCATTTATTTCAGTACTTTTTATGGATGGTTGTGCCCATACCACATATCATGTATCAGAGAAATCACTTGTATTTATACTCGCAAGTTTTCTGACAGTAGTGTTTTCATTTGAACGCGTTCTCATAAAGCATTTCAACCATCCCTCTCTCTTGGAACTTATGCTTTAGGGGGCATCTGTTACATAGCATTTTGTCACCATCCCTGCAATCCCTCATCCCGTACATTGGAGGACTATTCCCATGACCTGTGAATAGTAAAATTTCCTGAAAACACCTTGATGGCATCCTTCTGCATAAGGGAAAGAATTCTCCTGAAGAAAATTTCCTCAAAAAAAATTAAAAACATATGTTTGGGCATTGGAGCACTTAGCCAGTTCATCACTCGTGCCGACCTGGGAAATTTACACTAAGACCATTCCACTTGGCACTCTGTCCCTGTGTATTTCTCGCGCCAAGTCTATTAAGGAATTTAAAAAAAAATAGAAGGCAGAAGTTTGATTCTAACAGCTTCAGAACGAATCATCAAAAATAGGTTGGGCTATTTGGCTCTGGATCTCCCTGATTAGGAAGTGGTTTCCCACCTCTCATGGAACCTTCCTAAGAGATAGGACTCTCCCCCATGATTATAGGGATCCTAACCTCTCCTTATCCTTCTATAAAATCCCGCCATCTCCATTTTTTAGCTAGCTGAACATCTAGGAAGAAAACTATAGCTGAGTGACTACTGAGAGCAGAGCTAAGGATAACCCCATAAGAGAGAGAGCCTTGTCCAAATTCTCGACAAGCTTTGTGAGACATGCTTTGCTGGATGCCCTGTTGAAGGAAGAATGCGACATCAGAACTTGGTTTTAATCTTTCTTTCATATCTTAATATATGCTCGAATATGTTATTGGTTCCATTGTTGTATTTCTTTTTGTGTAATGCGATCTGATTCAATCTTTTCCGACTGATTGATAGTTACCTGCTTGGGTTATTACGTTGTATTGCCGTTATTTTTCTCTGTGTGTGTACAAGCATCCGGATGCGGTGATCGAAAGGATTGTGATCTGTTAAGCGAGGAATGGGAAGCAACACTTCTCTGTCGACAACAACAACATAGGACTTGAGGTAGGCCATCCATCGTAACTTTGTCTTTTGTAACTAGGAATCAATATCGTAGCATGTTCTATTTGTTGCTATACCCACTTTAGGGCTAGTGGGATCGCCTCTGTCCATAGAGGGGATTTACCTCGTCAACAAGTATGCATTGAGGCATACACAGGTTGGTGTGCAGGAAAGCGTGTATGTACACGGCTTCAGTGAAGAAAAGTAGCATATTCTATTTGAATTAATGATTGTTCAGGGTTGAGTTTGTATCTGCATATCTATTTTGAAGTCTGGGTGATTTTTTAAGTTATGGTTATAATTTTTTTCACTGTTCTAATTGAATTATTGGGCAAAGTTTATGATGGTTGATAAAGGGTTGTGTTGATGTTTTTTGATCCACTATGAAAATTGATTAAACGTGGTCTACAGTGGGTCTGAGGGTTGAAGCCTTCAATATGGAAGTAGAAAATTCTTGCCAGTAGAAGCTGGTGTTATGTTCAGGGGGTTGAAGCTCCCTTCCAGGAGTGGCTGGTAAACAAGAAGAAAGGGGGTTGGAGCTCCCTTCCAGTAGCATCTAGTAAACGAGTGAAGGTTGCAGCCCTCTATAGGTAGAAGCCTGCATACTGATGTGAGTTTGCATCAGTAAAATTTTGTAAATAGTTTTTCATATAATAAATATTGAAGACAGATACGAAAACAACGGTGGTTTTATCCCAAATTGGATTTCCACCTTAAATATTGGTGTCCATGTGTGTTCCACTTGTGTGATTTTTTATACTGTTGTTACTGCACATATTTACTGATTATCTAACCTGATGCATAACTGGTAAATATGATTTAATTATTGTTTCTAAGAAGCTTTCTAAACTAGAAATTTATATCAGTATATGCTAGTTTCTTTCGGTATATCCACGAGTATATGCGAGTTCGGTTCATAAAATCCACATATGGAATTCTGCAAAAGAAAAAATTAATTTATAGATATGATATCTAAATACTTATTCACCCCCTGCCCCCTCCCCCCCTCTCAGTATTTTTCCCAACGATTTTCCTAACAGATTCAAGTGCTCCAGACATTCATCTCTCATACCTCTTAGATATATTGTTTTCAAGATTTTTGTGGCTAAGTCACCAAAATTAGACCTTTGTAAATTTTAATGGAATCGTTCCATGTAGTTTTCCAAGCTTTCCTCTTCCTTATGTGTAATCCTAAAGATTTATTCCTTCAAATCCCTGGTTCAACAGTAATCCTGATACTTAGAGAGGAATGCCTCCTTTATGTCACTCCAAGTTTGGATTGAGCCAACACCCAGTCTCATGAACCATCTCAATGTTGCTCCTTCTAGTGTAGCATGAAATTTTTTTAGCTTTTGGGTGTCCGAAGTGTATTCATCACTTCTACACAGGACATCGAACTCAAAAATAAAGGTGTTAGGATCTTCGATGTCCATCCCTTGAAAGGATAGCAGATATGATAAAGGAATATTTTTCATAGGAGCTTCATCTCTTGTTTCCGGTATTGAGAATTCAAAAGTAACAGTACCATTTGTTCTAGTATTTTCATCCCCCATAGTTGATCCTCCATGATGAAATGAGCTAACCTTGGAATGTGCAGGGAATTAACAGATGGATAAGGGATCAGGATGTTCCAGGATCAGTTGCTTCACTACACTACCTGAATCCAGATGATGATAATCAAGTAATATTTGTTCTATTTCAGGCCTTTTTTTCCCCTCACTCGTTTCCACTTGTCCTTCAATTCTTATATTTTGATCAAAAATTTTCCATTGTTGTTTCTGATTTGGGGTCTTAATTTCAGGAGTGGATATACTGTGTGAAGTATGATGAGGTCTAGATACTGAAGGTGAATATTCCTTTGGCCTTGATATAGTGGCATCTTTCTGTGGTCCTGTCTTCCTAGTGTCTCTGTATGAAGTGGATTTTTCTTTCTCTTCTTTTGAAATTAGATCCTGAAAGAATGTGTTCCTTCCAAAATTTGGTCTTTTCTTTTCCTTTTTACGACCTGTCTTTCCTGCAGTTAGTTAGAGTGGGGTTTTGCTTGTTTCTTTACTATCCTAAATGCACATGTGGACCCTATGTGTATCAATATTTACTATTAGTACCTAAATTCTACAGTGGTGAGCCTGCTCAGGTATGTTTGAGCGATGCACAGGTTCTTACCTCTCATCTTACTGTCCAAAACATTTATATCTAAAGGCACATTATAGAAAAAAAACACCCAAAACCCACACTTATAAGAGCCCCAACATAGCAACGGTGAGCCCGCTCAAGTATGTTAGAGCGATGTGCAAGTTCTTATCTCTCATCTTACTACCCAACGATTTCTGACTAAGAACACCCTACCATCAAAAAAATAATTATGGTTTATTTTTTTGTCACTTCCATCCCTAGTAATGGCACAAAAATTTTGGTGTTGTTAATTAACTAAGACAATACACATAAATTATCAATCCATGGATGTCTTTTATTTCAATGAAATTTTCACTGTCTATGTTGATACATCATACCAAAAGCAGAAATAAAACAAGAAAAAATCATTGCTGAACCAATTGCTGAAAATTAACACTCATGCGAGAATAAAACAAGGATCTACAAGAATGTAATCACACTTCAGGTAAACCGATATCTAGCATGCCACACAATAACTGCACTAGTTGGTATTTCTAATTGAATATGTGCAACAACATAATAAATACCTGAAACTGAATCAAATCTACTTACAGCCAACATAGCAACAGTAGCACTCCACAAATACGCAAAATCAAATATGAGATATACTACAACTACTTTACACTGTAGTCCCTGCTAAAGAGGAAGGCCCTTCCTCTCTAACAGGGTGCAGGAGAAGATAGAAACTAAATCAGAATTGAATCTATCAACACATATAACAACAACAATATGATATTCTCTATTATGGTGATCAAAATTATAGACTCAAAATTATGATACTATTATGTTCTAACCCCATGACCTTACAGGTACGAGTGCTTATATAAAAGTTACATGTCCAGAAAATGAGGGACAGATCAGTCATGAGAATCTTATGATTCTCCTGTTGATCAAAATAAAGTAAATATAGTTACAAATGATTCCCTCAATAGAGTCTTGACTGGGAAAATATTAATTTCAATCAAAACTGCCTAAATTTTTTATTCCAAATGACAATATATAATGACTCCTACAGCTATCGTTGGAATGCGATAGTTGTAGAGTTATAGATTTTGAAGACAGATCAACATCCAGAATTCGACAGTATGCAATCAACAACAAAACTCTAACAATAGTCTGTAACAATGGATCTGTAATAGTGTCGTAGTGTAACAACATTGTGGTGTAACAACATTGTGGTGTAACAACAGAGGTCATGACATCGGAGGTGTTGACTTTTCGTGAGGTAGCAGCGATATGTATCAGCACACTGTAACAACATGCTCCCAATTGGTTCTATGCGCTTTTATGTTCTGGGTCTCTTGTGCTTAAAGTGGTATCTGAAAGAGTAGTAAAAGGACCAAAGAACTTCCTCCAATATTCACCCCAGTTAGACACAAAAAGGAAACAATACATCATAATAATTAATGAGAACGACAATAGAATGAAACACGGTAAAGTTACACTATTTTATGATAAGGAAGAATAAAAAAGGCAAAGCTCGTCCCAAGGTTAGAGGTAAAAAGGGTCTAAATGAGGGAATAAAACATAGGTAATGAGTACAAAAATGACACCCAAAAGTTATCACTCTCCCCAAATTCCCAAGGTTGAAAATGGGATTGAATAAAGGTAATCACAGACCAGGATTAGGTCAAGTAGCTAACCCTACTAGGACCATAGAGGGATCTCTCATTGTCACTTTTGCAGTCAAAGGAATGACTAAGTATCTAATGATCTTAGGATAGGTATGTAACCTCAATAAATAGGATTTGTTTAATTTGTTAAGTGTTGGATAGCAAGGTCAGTGAAAATACTGTGTATAGGGTTTTTTAGGTCTGAATTCCAAGGTCAATTTGCAGAGAATATGTGAGGCTAGATAGGCATTTTGAAATATTTTTTAATAGGTCATTGAGTATAGGATCAATTAAGAGATATTTTTAATGAGCATTGAGGTGAATTCATTCTTTTAGAAGTGAAAATAAATATCATGTAAACCTTGCCTAAAACAATGCATGAACATATAGGATTTCTGCTTATAAACTTACAAGATAAACATATGGAAATGTGTATTTGAAAGAAGAAGATATATCATTTATCATGAATAGATAATCATACATAATAATAGCAAATCCAATCCATACCACAAGATTCTCAACACAAGTTTTGCAATTTTTTTATGATTTCATTCCAAAATGTTCATTACAAAAGCTCCACTGCAAAATAAGACTATCCAACCTAAAAAAAGACTAAAGAGAATCTACTTATAGAAAAAATCGACTATGAAACCTCATCAAGTTTAAATCCCATCCAAAATTAATCATAAATACACAATATGAGTCAATTCCTAGATTCTAGGTAGGTTAGAAACCATTCCCTGAATTTTAGCTATGAACTAGGAGCGTTTGTCCCTTACATTAAATTACATATTCCATCATGATAGGAGGCAAAAGCTAAGTCAATAATTCTAATTCAAACTCATTGGACATCAAAACCTATAATTTGTGACATTTTTTTAGCTTGACAAGTTTTCTGAGGAATCTAATGCTAATATGTAACATTTATGACATAAACATAACAGATGTTTGCAGGCACATTTGAGGCACTTCTAGGAGCCCAAATCCACTTCTTAAAGAACGGTAAACTATCCCGTTGTGCCTAGTTTCTGTAACATCTTTAATTTTTCAAAATGACCCATGAGAAGGCCTCCAAAAATCCATTCTCCCAAGGTTACTCCAAAATTGAAACAAAGGCTCCAAAAAGGTGGAAGAAACATGAAAAATGAGTGGTTTTTGAGCCTTTTCTCCAAAATTAAAGCTTGTCATGCCAAGGGGGTTCATGATTTTGATGTTTGTTACACTCATTTTTCAAAAGGGGGTTCTTGACCTGTAATTTATTCATCAAAATTCATCCATCCCATTAAATAAATCATCATTTTTATGCCCCCAAAATAAGTGTAACAAACATTTATTACCCTTATTTAAAGAGGGATTTCCAAAATTGTACAAAAATCACAAAAAATACGAAAATTCTTCAAAACTTCTCAAAATTGGTTTTGTAGCACCTCTAAGTGATGGGATAAACATCCAAGGAAGCTTCAGCCAACAAGTCCAATCTATCCTTCTCTTTAAGCTTCATTTGTGCTTCTTTTAGCCTTTTCTTCAATTGTTTTAGTCTTATTTGAGAAATTGTGTTCCTATTTCCATAATGATTTGCCATGTGTCTTTGCAGTTTATTGTCTCTCTTAGACCTATTCAAGAGATTCCCTAAATGCTATTGTTTTTTTCCTTCTTGATTGTGTTTCAGCCTTCGTGTCTTGCATTTGATAAATATCACTAACCTCCTTAACTTTACCTTTGACTACCTCTAGGTCTAGCTTGGTATTGCTTTGTAACAACTGCTTCACTTTCAATTGAAGGATTTATTGTTGCAAGAAAGTGATTTGAGAATTAGAAATGGAGAAAATCTTCCTCCACTCTTCTATTTCCTCATCCTTCTCTCTAGTGATATCCTCAACTAATCTGATATCCACCTACTATGCTACCTCAACCTCCAATGGCGCTAATTCACTATGCTAGTGCAAAAGAGGTTTATTGTCTCTCTCAATTTGTTCCACTATGGTGTCAAGTGTAAGAACACTTTTGGCAGAATTAGGCGCAAAAATATGTCCCATCCCCTTTTCATAGGTATGAGTAAACTCAACAACCCTACGAGCATCTGAAAATTGAGTTGGCATGCTAGAAGAGCCAACCTCCATTGGCTGTGTTGATGATGTACTATGAAAGATAAGAGGGATAGTGGTAGGTGTTGTTGCTAATATTTCCAAGAAATTTACCCAAGTCATGTTTATGGAGGAAAGGTGATGCAATACAATGAGCTTGATCAGAACATGATGAAAAATACTAGTGTGATGATCTCTTTTTTTCTTTGAACCTTCTTAGTCATTTTAATCAAACTCCTGTACAAGTAATATGGCAAATCAAGTGTTTTGACAAAGGTGAAATGCATCAACAACTTGATATGGTACCTATATAACACGGGAAATATTCCTTCACATGTGAAGTACTTCATTATAAACATCATCAAAGGAGCATAATTTTTTCTAAGGTGTCTGAAAGGGAAGAGGTAATATGGCTCCTCTCTAGCATGAGGCTTGAGAAATTGTTTGTAATTTTCAATGTCTAATTCCATGACCTTGAACCACTTCTCTCCATGAAAAGGAATACCTTTTGATGAAGAAATTAGGTCTGCTGATAGGCTTATCTCCAAACCTAAAATAGTGACCTTTCCCATGCTGAATCTTGTGGAAAATAATCTGGTCAATTGAAGATGATATTGCTCTTCCATGATCTTTTCACAGAACCTCAAACATTCATCCCTCTCAAAACATCTTCTAGCCAAGGGCGAGGAATTGAGTTCATGCATTGTGGAGGGTTATAACTTGAGGTGGTGCCCTCCCTTGAAGATATTATTCTCGCCCTCCATCATTTTTATCACTAGAATGATGAAAACCATAGTGTTTTGGTGGAATGATTATATGTAGTGAAATCTAGAAAAACAGAGTGTAGGAATATTATAGGTTTAGAGGATGAGATGAAGGATCTTGGAGCTGAGGAAAATTCTAGAAAAAAATCAGTATATTGGGTTGTATGTTAGCTCCAAGTTGTGGGTGGAATTAAGTGAAGTGGATGTGAGGAAGGTGGCAAAATGATGAAAACATGGGAAATTTCCAATTTCAACACTGTGAAAATAGCTAGTGTAGAGGTGGAGTAAGTTTATAAGGTGAAATGGACGGTTATGGAGCTAGGGAAAATTATAGAAAAAATTAAGTGAATAGGGTGGCATGTTAGCTCCATATTTTAGGTGGAATGAGGGGAAATGGATGTGGGGAGGGTGATTAAATGAAGCAAACATAGGAAATTTCCAATTTTTTCATTGTGAAAATTTTCTAGAATCTAGGGTTTGATGAAAATGACATGTCAGGGATGGTATGGATGATGGGAGATGTAAGGATAAGGTATAAAAGAGGTGTGGGTTAGGTTTTAGGTACTAGGGTTAGGAACTAGGGTTAGGGTTTTTTTAGCTATAGTAGGTTAGGGTTTATCAAATGAAGTGTTTCTATGTCATGGATAAGTGACGATATAAAGAAAAATAGATTTAGTATAAAAATGATTTGAACACTCAATAATTTTACCAAAAGAGGGTATGAGAGTATTAACTTACTATTTGTGAGGGTTTCAAAGGATAATGGTGACAAGAATTAAGCTTGTTTGAAGAGTTTCGAAGCCCAAAACCTAACTTTTCCTCTAATCCAAAAGCGTAACAGCTATAAACAGAAGCGTAACAGCAGTCTTGAAATCGTAACATTGTGTTTGCAGAAGCATAGAAACTATAAGTGTAACACTTGATGCGTAGCATGCCTAGAATCGTAATATAATTTCCCATAAGCGTAACAAAAGCTAGAGGAGTGTAGCAAACTATTGGCAAGAAAAGAGGTCTCTAGGGCAAGGCCCAGGTTCAGGATGGAGGCCAACAAGGTTTTCCGCAGTAGTCTAACACAACGCTGGCATTTTCACCCTACTCCGAAGAGCAGAGTATCTCACCCGAGGCATGCCATGACCTTACTGAGGTTAGGATCATATCAGGTATTGATCAAACACAACATATCCTAAGACCCACAAGACTATGTGCTACATATGAGTGTAACTACTCTATAAATGACAATACTCAGCAACGCATTCAGGATGAAAAACCAAAATTTAAAGTGACTTTCACATTCGACTAAATCAGCGAAACAATATTGAACTTATAACATCAAACTCAAATCATAAGCTTTTCATCAACAAAAAGAGATAGTTACAGATCTCCTCAGAGCATTCCTGACAAAACTGATTACAATGGTGTCGCATACGAGAGAACAACATGAACAGAGAGAGAGAGAGAACAAAACAAAAAGATCTCTCCTACGGATCCTGTTCCCTGATCCCTACTGTGCCAACCTCCTTCCTCTGCTAGCTGGATGCCTATTTGTTTCATTTCCAACTCAACTGACAGTTCTCCCGTCCTTTCCGTTCTGGGGTTTTCTACATTTCCCTGATCACTGGTGTTTTACTACTTGTTCTCTTCTGCTTCCTTATTCCATTTGTGCTCATCCCCGTAATAACCGCGCCACCTGCTCTTCGATTCTTCGCAGTCGTGATAGCTCTCTGTCTACCAGGATTGCATTCTTCCACCTATTATTTGCAACTCAAAAACCATTTTATCTCAAAACAAGGGCCCCAACAGGCTCCGACCACATCCTATTGACTCGTCCCGAGTCCATTGTTTTCTGTTGCCTCCGTCTTCATCGGTCTACTTTCCTTTGTGGCCAATCTTGTCTTCTACTTTTCTCCTTCCTGTCTAAACAAGGGCCCCAACTCGGGTACCTTTTCCAACGCAGATGCTTTGAGTTCTCTGAAGCTCGTAATGGCCTGTTTCCATTCTTGTAAGAGCAAGTCTGTCTCTGTAGTGACCCATTCTGCTTCTGGCTCCCCTGAGATGGGTGGTAGATTACCAAAGACATCTTTTCTTTTTATGTTGGCCTCCGCGGCCATTTGATGTATGGTTTGGACCTTTAGCTTGATATGTTTCCTTAGCTCCTAGAAAGTGTGTTTGGTTATTACCGAATGTTCCTCAATTTGTTGTATCTTGACCTCCAGCTCTTCCGCTTGAGTGTACAGTTGGTCAAGTCCATCGGGGTCTATGGCTTCCTAAATCTCCTTCAACACCTATTGTAGCTGCACTGAAATCGGCTGTGATTTCAGAGTGAGTGGATTAAGCATTCATGTAGACCCTTCAGTAGGTCATATGCTTCCCTTGCCGCAGTACTCAGGGTTTCCTGCATCCCGGCTACCTATTTCTGCCTTTCTGCTATCTTCTCTGTGTAAATGACCGATGGGTCTGGTAGTGTAGGCCATGTTGCCAGTGTTGCTTTTAGTTCCTGGTTTTCTTGACTGAGGGCCGAACAGGCCAATTGGATGTGAATGGATCATCTGACTACGTCACTCTCTAATAAATCATCTGGTATTTGAGGGCTGTGAGCTGTTACCGTTGGCCGAAGATCCCGGAAGACATTTGTCACCGTATCCAGTTGGCCCTGTAGGTTGGATTTCTCTAACTTCAATTGTTCGCACTCTTCAGTAAGCATGATGAGTTGTACCTATTTCTGCTCAAATTTCTGTTGGAGTTCTGGATGAAGCCATTTGGCCTGTTGTGCTGCCCACTGAATGAAGTTATACAACTATGTTGTTCCCCAGGTCTGCATGCTTTCCACTCCAGAGATATCTTGATTTGGCTGTCTCTCTTGGAGTGGTTGACCGCTCACAATGGACTTGGTTGAGTGCTCCTACAGTGATTGTTGTAGTGTTGGTTGTGGTAGTGGATTACTAGGGTTACCCATGCTTAGATTGGGTTGCATCTGCTGAAGTATCAAGTTTGCTTGCTAAAATGGGTTTAGCTCTTTAGTTGAGGGTGTTGTATCTGCAGTCAAAGAGCCCCCATGATTTAAAAGGTCCTGGAAGGTGATCTGTTCAACCATAGTTTGATTAACCCCAGATACCAATGTTGTACTGGAGTCAACCTTTGCCTCTTTTTCGCCATTTGTCTTACTCTTTACTCTGATTGGGTCGTATATGGTGGCTGATGTGGAGGGTGTTCGGGTTGGATGATCTTTGGAGGTGTATGAGGTGTGGGCCAATGAGTGGTGAGTGCGAGGTGGAGATATACAGATATTTAAAAAGGATTAGGGGTTGATTATGGGTAATTCCTGATTTACCTAGGTATCTATCAATGGCTCTTCTTGGATTAGGGCCCCCATGTCCATTAGTTGCATTTGATCTTCCCCCGTGAGATCAACGACCTGGCTAGACATTGTAAAATTTTCCTTCTTGGCTTTTGGTGTAGCTACAGGTGGCTTTGATACCTTACTCTTTTTGACAGGAACTGTGGCTCTCGCTGCTGGTGAATTGAACAAACTACGTGGCATGGTCGTGACTATGGGGACTGTGATGGAAGATGAGGTGGAATTTGAAGCTTGAAATTCCATAAACATGGGAAACAATGACGAATCACTTGTTAGAGTTTGAATTACCTGGTTCAAGCTTGTACCTTGGTGTTCAGTTCTTCAATGATTGGCGTTAGCTGTAGTCGCGACATCTTGGCCATCGGTTCCTCTGATTTTTCTCCTGGCAATGGATCCAAGAGCATGCCATCAAATGAATAAATGTAGACTCCACCTCTGAGCTCCATTGCTACTCCTGGCCACAAACATACTTCTGTGTGGAAAGCTCGCTCATTGATCTGAAACTTCAACGGCCTGATCTTGAAGGTTGATTCTGACACACATGCTGGCATGATGTAGGTTTTCTTATGGTTAACCCCAAACCATACTTGCGTAGAATAACGGTCCAAAAAGTTCCTTGGAATTCTTTACTAACTCATCACGACATCCACCATCTGGCAGTACCAGAATTTGAATGCTCCCTCGTTCACCTCCTTGGTGCTGGGGTCCCCTGATGCTTTCCATGGTGTGAAATTCATTTCTAGTGGTTGGCCTAATGCAACTTCCATAGGTTTCTTGATTCCCACAATTTTCCATTTCCACATTGTCACCGCCATGACAAGATACCCGTAGATGAACCTAGTGGCCCTCCTATAGTTTTCTTCATAGGCTTTGAATAATTTATGAAATAGAAACGAACACCAATTCAGTTATGCCCCTTGGATACAGTGCTCCGCAATCGAGATGGTATCCAGTGTGCACTCCCCTTTTGTGTAATGTCTCATCCTTTAGGTTGCAATCATATAGCAGGAAAACTTGACCTCTAGCTTGTTGATCAAGTCTATCTTTACCCCTTTTCCTCCTCTCTTGGTGTCATAATTTCTGTAGTGGTCACCATCTCCTGCTTTCTTCATTCCCTTGGACACATTCTGGAATGTTGTGGAGAATTCTCTCCCTTCTTGCAAAAGCCCGGTTAACGTGTGACTATCTTCCACATGAATTGGTATTTCTCTTCCCAGCCACAACGACCCATTGTGGGTTATACTCAGCAGGAACTTGGTGCACTACATTGCAGCCCCTATAATGCTGAACACTGGAATATTTCTTAGGTTTAGTATAGTGGATTGTTGAACACCTCTGAACTCTAGAGGTACTTTTTCTGCTTCCTGTCCCACTTCTATGGTCTTCATCACCGGAAATTGGAAGGAGTTCGTTAGGTCAGTATCAATCAATGACGCGTTATCATATTTTCCCACTAGGGACTCCATTTTCTGGACTCTTTCATCAAGCTCTTGCTCAACAAATGTTGGTGCTACTCTGGTCATTTTAACTCTCCTCTGGTACACTTGCAGAGCTACTCCTTTCCTTTTCTTATAAATTCCTGCCTCTATATGTCTTCTCTAAACTGCTTCTGCTGATGTTTCTCTTGCTACCTCTTCTCTTTTTGGTTCTAACTCGTATTTCTCTAGCATTCTCGCGCGATCTTTTCATGTATGTTATGTAAGTAAGAGACACGCATGAGGTTAATAAGACCCCATAACTAATTAATTTTCCCTACCTTCCCCCATGGCTATAATCATGCGATTAGTTATCGAGATGAGGTGGGTTCTAACAAATCTGACTGTGGTTTCGGGATTTGGGCAAACATGATGGGTAATGATTATGGCCTATTATGTGAAATTTATTGCGGTATGGACGATGCTAATTATGGAAATTAATTCCCAAATCTCAGTAATCCTACGGACTGACATGGGAAAAATGAGTCATGATGATGGAATTATGTCCAACACATTTTTCTCTGATGTGGATAACACGCTGGATGTTACCCTCCCCCCGACCAGAATTGGTTGCATTGCGGTCTCCACATCACAACCTTGAGCTATCTTGTGATTTATTATTTTATTGGGAATCATATCTAAGCTCTTCTCGGGCGTGAGAGAGTTATTGAATCTATCTAATCTAACCTAATCTACCCTACTGACTCCTCTCGATTGTGAGAGTTATTGAAAATGAAGTGTGGAACTTACTCATGGTAGGGTTTCATGCATGCACCGTTCACCCATCCTGGCAGTATCTGGCCATCTAGTTGTGCTAACGAAACTGCTCCTGAATCTTTGATTTCAATTACATGCTACGGTCCTAGCCAATGCATTTGCATTTTCTTGGGAACTTCTGGTACTTACTGTCATAGACTAAAAATTTTCTACCAACCCTGAAAGTCTTGTGCTTGATATGGCGGTTGTGCCAATATTTTTGTCTCCTTCTGGACTGTTTGATGGAATTCTTCTAAAAACCTATCTTCTTCCAGCGCCTATAGTTCTTGTAATCATTCCTTTAATGAGTGTTCCTCTAATAGCTGGAGTGAGGTTATGATTAGAAGGCTCGGTATGAGAAAATCTACTGATACTATGGCTTCTCTCCCGTACACCAGCTGGAACAACGTCTGGTTATTGAGCCTCTTGACAGTTGTTTTGTACACCCACAAGGTCATTGGTATACGTTCTTCCCAGTCATCTCATTGAGCATTTCAGATCTTCGTTTATCCCTTTTCTAGGATCTTATTAAATGATTCTACTGTACCATTGGGTTGTGGATGGTAAGGGTTGCTTTTGTGATGTTTTACCATGAAGTTTTCGAGTAGGGATTTAATGGTAGCATTGATGAAATTCATACCTTGATCACTTGCCAGACTTTTCAGGCTATAACCTGCTGATCATATTTTCAAATATGACACGAGCCGATTTTTTTGCTGTGCAATCCTTCACTGGCATTGCCTCTGCCCACCTTGTCAAATATTATGTTGCCGTGATGATATACTAGGCCTGTGAGTGTCTTGCGGTAGGTGCGATTGGACCTATAAAATCAACTGCCCATTTATCGAATGGCTGTAGTGATTTTATTGGGTGCAGTGGGATCTCATTTCTATGCAATGGATGTCTCATCCTCTGGCATACATCTCATTTCTTTACAAATTCCTTATTGTCAATGTGTACTGTTGGCCACAATAAACCCTCCTGCAGTACTTTCCTCGCCGTCGGTTTTGCTCCTACATGCCCTCCCGCATCTCCACAGTGACACTCCCATAGTATGTCTTCCCTCTCGAGGTCCAGGACACATCATCATAAGATTTGGTCCAGCCCCATCTTGTACAATTATCCTGCTATCAACTGATACTCTGCCGCTCAGACTACTAAGTGTCTTTTCTGGACTACTGTATATTCTTTTGGGCACTACCCTATTGTCAGGTAGGTTTCTATCTAATCTAGGTACTCCAGGATGGATTCAACTCTAAAAAGATCAGAATCTAGCAGCTGATTATCCACAGACCCTCCATTTTTCCCATTTTCCAACCTTGACAGGTGGTCCGGCCCCACGTTCAATTGACCAGGTTTGACTATCACCTCAAAGGTGAAATCTTAAAAGAGTAGGAGCCATCTACATATTCTTCCCTCTAAGACCGATTTGTTTACTAGGTACATCAAATTTGATTGGTCTGCGAAAAATTTGAACATACCTCCTAGCAGGTAATGGCGAAAATTTTGAAGGGAATACACCATTTCTAATGATTCCCTCTCTCTTGTAGTGTAGTTCCGTTTCACTGTTGATAATTTTTGACTTGCAAAATACATTGGGTGATCAACTGAAGTGTCCCCTTATTGAGCTAGAACCACTCCAAGTGCGATGCTTGAATCATCAATGTGGACATGAAATTGCTTGTCCCAATTTGGATGAACCAATATTGGCATACTTTCCAACTTTTCTTTCAAAGTATTCAGGGTTGTCATGCAATTCTCTGTCCACTTGAACTATTTTGACTTCCACAACAAATTATCTAATGGGGTTGTTATCTTCGTGTAGTTGCAAATGAATTGACTATAGTAGCCTGTGTGGACCAACAATGACCTCAAATACTTCACAGTTTATGGTGCTTCCATGTTAACTATAATTGCTACCTTTGCTGGATCCATGCAAACTCCTTGATTGCATACTACGTGTCCTAGTAGTGTTCCAAAAGGTACTGCAAAGATGCACTTCTTGAGGTTCATAGAAATCTAGAGTTTCCTACACTAGTCAAACATTATTGTTAATAGTGTTGCATGGTCTTTCAACAGGCTGTAGACAGTCCGGTCATCCATATAGACTTCCAGGAATTTGTCGATGTAGTCGCGAAATGCTGCTATCACAATGCGTGAAAATACTGCTGGTGCATTTTTCAAATAGAATGGCATTACATGATATGCGAAGGAGCCCCATTCGGTGGTGAAAGTTGTATTTTTCTTATCTTCTTCCACTATTCATACCTGATGGTATCTTGAAAACGCATCCGTAAAGGAATACACCTCATTACCCGAAACATTGTCGAGGACCTCGTCATTGAACGGAGTAGGGAATGGGTCATGTATGTAGGCATTATTCAATCTCCTATAGTCCACACAGACTCATATTTTAGACTTATCCTTTTTTCTTTGTATGACTATTGGACTTACCCATTTTGCTTCCTCCACCAGGAATATCAACCCTGCCTTTAGCATTCTATCGATTTTTGCTTTAACTTTTTCCTTCACCCTTGGATTCAACTGTTAGGGTCTATGCTTGATTGGACTTACATCGAGCTTTAGGATTATACACATTTCTCCCATGTCCCCTTTGATTCCTTTCAATTCCGCTACAGACGACAGGAACAAGTCCTCATATTCTTGTAGTAGACTGAATATTTCCTTGGTCCTCTCGACATCCCAATAATCAGCAACTGATGCCAGTTTAGGCTTTTCTTCGGTCCTAATGTTCATTTTCTTGGTTTTTAGTGGTATAAGATGAATTCCTTTAGTTTTTGGGTCTTCCTAAATATCTCTCTCCCCCTTTGTCTCCTCAAAATACAGATGTCTAAGACCCTCTAGATCATCATTGTCCATTTCACTATTTATCTTCTTGCATGTTACTGGCTGTCTGATGCTTTGGTTCGGGAGTGGTTGCTCATCCTCCTCCTGATTCTCTAGGAAGAAAAATACCTTTTTAATAGCATGTAATGCTTGGGTGACTGGTTCTATTTTTCCTTCAAATAAGAAGCACTGTGTAAATTTCCTTGTAACTTCTTGCCAAATGCTAGTTCCTCTTTTCCTCTCCTCTGTTAGTAACCAAGCTTGTGGAATCATGTCTAGTGAATGTATAAACTTGTGGACCCACAGCTCCTCCGGGTATCCTACATTTTTCCATTGATCCTCACACTCTTTCAAATGTTTTCTAGGGTCTGAGTCCTCTTGGAATTTTTGAGTGAAATGTGGTTCTTCTTCTCCCTTGAACCTGGCTTTCAATGTTGCCGCCACTTTGTCCCATCACAATAGTGAGTTACGGTGGTTACTCCACCATCTCGCTGATGTGGACTGTAAGGCCACATCCATGAATGGGACCGTATGGTCCGCCAGCTCGTCATCTTCTATTTTGGAAATAAAATTATTCATAGCATTCATATTTGACAACATTGGGTAATCTCTTACCTAAGTCCCGATCCAATTGATTCTTCTGATGGTGGCGCACCTTCTCGTATTGATCTCATATCCCCCTTGTTGCCAATCATCCCAGACTATCTCTGAGCCTAAGTCTAAGCTTTGAATACTTCTCCAACTCACCGATCTCCCTGCTGTTGGTTTGATATAATATTCCCTTTTTCCTATAATCATTTCATACAGATGATTGAGAAGTTGAGCATCTTCTCTATTATCAACAGACTCTGTGTATAGAGGACCTTGATACGGGTCGAGTGCCTGGGTGACCCTGACCTCCCTTTTTTCGAAGATCATCAGTTCTTTCTTTAAATCTATCACTCCGTAATTTTCAAAAGCCCAGTTGATCCCCAGTAATTTTGGATAGGGATATTTATCCCCCATAATGTCTATAACTTCGAAGTCCGCAAATGCCTTTACTCCCGCGACATTGACTTCAACCTCGTCCACTCTACCAATGGGCACAATGAAATACTCGTTTTCCATTTGGAGTTGAATTGGTGAATATTTCATCCTCGGTCTTCCCAACGCTTCCCATGTCTTCCTTGGCAATATATTCACATCCGACCCTAGGTCAAGCATGGTGTCTTTAAAATGGAATCCTGCTACTTGTGTATTCACCCGGAACCATTTTCTTGTCCTTCTCTTATTTCTCTTTACTCTTTGTATGTATTTCTGAGTGGGACCGCTTGACCCCCTTGGTCTAGTGGCCTCCTACACCACCATTTCCAGGTTCTGATTTAACTATTCTAGCATTGGCGCATTGTTAACAATTCTTAAGAATAGAAAGAACTAGTCTTCAATCATAGTACTTGACTAACTTGGTTCTCGTCATCTTCCTTGGCTTGGGGTAACTCAATACCCTTGCTTCCCCCGAGCTGAGCGAACGTATCCACTGCTTCTTTGAAGTATTTTTTTTTTCTTTCTGGCCTAAACAATGGCTTTGGCGATGCTAGCCTTATAAATTTTATCAGTTCCGTGGTCTATGGATCTTCTCTGGTTCTTTTCCCTCCTCGCGTCACTATGGCCACATTTGGAATAGCCTGAGCCTCTATTATTCTTAGCTTTGCATCTACCAGATTTTTTCCTCTTTGTCTAGCTCTTTCCTCCCACCATTTTATGAGCTCTGGGTAGTCTTCTATTGCATGCGTGTTAACTCTACACTGATAGCACCAGGGTATCCTAGGAAGTGGACACTGCCTATCTATGTGGCTATCTTGTTCATAGTTGTAGCATCGTACTGGCCCTCTTCCTCCCACTCGACCTCCTCTCATGCCTCCTCCTCGTCCTATAGGAGCCTCATTCACTCTATATAAAGGCCTGTCCAATCATTCCGCCAAGGCATATAGAGCCCTACACTACTTTGTGCTGTGTGTGGTAGACACATAGAACTCACAATATATGTTGTTTGGAACGTTGGAGTATTTTTTCAATATGGGGCATAAACGGGGTGAATGACCCATGCTTTTACATATTTCACAATATTCAATCACCGGTAAATTATGTTGTGTGGGGAACCTCGTGTACTGGTGTTGTTGCGGATATAATCCCTAGGTGTTTATCTATGCAACCCCTCCTACTAGCGGAGCTCCCGGTGCCCCTATTGTTGATGTTCCCACATTCTGGCCTCGCAGCCGAGGACATTTGGTTACCATGTGTCCTTCCATTAGACAGTGCATACACCATACATTTGGCCTCGCTAGACGCATTGGTTGAATTTCTTTCAATTTCTCTGTCAGGCTAGCTATTTGATGTTGTAATACCAGTATGGAAGGGTCTTGAGCTAATGCTCCTCCTTTAAATTATTGCAGATATCCCGCCATGGCCTCTATCTTCATAGCCTGCTCCAATGTGTCTTGCAACGTCGTGATCTTCTATTGTGCCATCAGAGTTCTCATTAGTGGAAGAAGGCCCTTGATGAACCAATCTCTCTGATGGTTCAGATCGATCCGATAGCTAATTTTTCCAATCGCATCCTTGAATCTCCTCACTATATCCCATGAAATTTCCCCTTCTCGATGCTTGATTTCCCACATTTCTGACAAACCCTGCTGATATTTTTGGGGTAATTTGAATTCCTTAACAAAATACCTCTTTACATCATCTATCATTGAGTTTTGATGAGGCTCATACCACTTTATAAACCAGTGCAGAGCCCTCTCCCTAAGAGTAGTTTGAAATTCTATCAACTTACCTGCTTATGGTGTCTGCTGAGCCCTCCATATGGCCTCGTAGAGGTACCAATGTTGTTCCACATCATCGTTTCCCCTCCCAGAGAAATCTGGGTACCGAGTAAATGATCCTACCATGCTTCCTTCCGCTTTCTAGTGTGTATTACTGTTGTAGACTGAACACTATTCAAATTTCTCAATTCACGTAGCTTAACAAAAATTTCACTTAGTTGCTGATAGAGTACCACAGGAAGGATGGGACCAGAGCTACTTGAACTTTTGGGAATAGAGTTACCTAGGGTTATGGGTGCTGGCCCCTCTTAAAATAGCTGCTCCATCACAACATGCAACTCCACATCGAACGTCTCCTCAGGGCCCGCATCATCTCTATCATACTCTTTTCCCTTCTTTGCTTAGGCTAGGCTCCTATACACCTGCCACACTTCCTTGATGGTCCCCCCCATATCTTGGGAACACATCAGACCTTCCATATCCTTTGTCATCTAAGGCACCTTATCCTTATCTGGTATATTCCTTTCCTAGTTTTCCAACTCCTTCATCACTCTTTCTTGCCACTTCTCAGCGATTTTTTCCCTATGATGTGCTCATTGTTCCCTCAACCTCCTAGAGGTCTCGACATCCATATCCCTATTCCCCTTTTCAACATAATTGTAACATCTTTCCCTCAGCTCCTTCCCCCAGTACTAGAGGTTTAGGTCTCCATCTCAGATTTTTGGAACTCCATTAATCCTTCTTCCACCATCAAAGCTTTGATCCATAAGGGGATCTCCTTCAACAACTCTCCACGTAGCCCAGATGTCAATATTTCCTCCGCTCTCAAGAAATACTGGTAGCATTCAGCTGCAAACTCCACTATGTATCCATCCAAGATAGATTGCACCTAGAACTCTACAGCTCGAGTCAAATCGGTATCTAACCGATGGAGTGCTACCAGATCTATGTGCACCTAATTGTGACAGACCTTCCATGAGCTTATTCGGACTATCTTGGTCTGTAGTCTCTAAAACTAGTTGTAGAGCTCCTCTGGAAACTTTCCCCAGAAGATCTCGTAGGTATCACTAGCGGATTTAGAGAATAGAACCCAGGTCTTACCAACTTTCTCCTTTTGTCGTCTCACCTCCGCTTGCTGAGCTATGAACTGATCTAGGTGGTTATCCCACTAGTTTCATATTTCTCTCTTGAATATCCGTGATACCATGATCTAATTCCAGAATGAAATTTTAGGTCCCGGCAATGGAACCATTTGTTGTAAATAAAAGAGGTCTCTGGGGAAAGACCCAAGTTCAGGATGGAGACCAACAAGGTTTTCCGCAGTAGTCTAGCACAAAGTTGGAATTTTCACCCTAATTCAAAGAGTAGAGCATCTCACCCAAGGCGTATCGCAACCTTACTGAGGTTAGGATCAGATCAGGTTTCGATCAAACACAACATATCCTAAAACCCACAAGACTACGTGCTACAAATGAGTGTAACTACTCTGTAAATGAAAATACTTAGCAATGCATTCAGGATGAAAAACCAAAATTTAAAGTGACCCGCACATTCAACTAAATCAGAGACACAATATTGAACTCAGAACATCAAACTCAGATCATAAGCTTTGCATTAACAACAAGATATAGTTACAGAGCTCCTCAGAGCATTCCTGACAGAACTAATTACAATGGTGTCGCATATGAGAGAACAACATGAATAGAGAGAGAGAGAGAGAACAGAAAAAAATAGAAAGAACAGAGCTCTTCTACTGCTCATGTTCCCTAATCCCTACTGTGTCAACCTCCTTCCTTCGCTAGCCGGCTGCCTATTTGTTCTGTTTCCAACGCAACTAACAGTTCTCCCATCCTTTCTGTTCTGGCATTTTCTACATTTCGTTGATCACTAGCATTTCACTCCTTGTTCTCTGTCACTTCCTTTCGCCATATGTGCTCATCCTTGCAACAGTCGTGCCACATTCTCTTCGATTCTTCGCAACCGTGACAGCGATATGTCTACCGGGGTTGCGTTCTGCCACCTATTGTCCGCAACTCAAAAACCGTTTTATCTCAAAACAAGGGACCCAACACAAACACACCCAAAAGCATAACAAAGGGGTGTTGGAGAGGTTTTATGCCATTTATTATAGCTTTTCACCACCTTAGGAGTGAAAATGAAGAGGAAATGAGATCTTCCACATAAAAAAAATATAACAATGAGTGAAAATAACTTTGATTTTTTGTTTTATAACCTTGAAATGACCTTTTTTGGCTTGTAATGAAGTAATAAGAAAAATTTGTCTTTTTTAAACTTTTTTACATTTGAACCATTTTAAAACAAGAGAAATTGTCTTCCTTTACACCCTAAGCATGCTATCTCCCTTTTTAAAGGTTTATGAGTGAAATTAAGGGTGAGTGCCTTGTTATGATGACAAATTGGACAATTTTCAAAGGTAGATGATGACACATATACAGTGACCTAGATGAGGTGGAGAGACATGACCCTAAGCCTTTAAATGATAATGAAAGAGATGACCTTGAAAGTGATGATGTCCATGGATGAGATGAGGGAGCAGCCAATTTGACCTAGACCTCTTCAGTGACTAAAATTATTTTTTGAAAACTTGTTTGAAAAACTAAAAATTTTGACCTATGACTTTTAGGAAGACAACTAAAAGAGTTATTTTTGATCATTGACATATTGATGCTAACATTGGCTCCATATGGGGATGGAAGCTCCTTCAGGATATTCCAATAACATCGTAGATCAGGTAGCCTTACCATTAGGCAATGGAGTCAAAACTGGACATTAAAAAAACTTTGGCAAACAAGAAAATGATGAAACAAATCTGGAAATTACTTTGATTAGAAAAAATTGACTTGAATATGACTTGAAAACTGATTGAAACATTTTGAACATTTTGAAAGAAAACATGAGCTGAATGTAGAAGTCTCATGGCCTTATCCTCGGGCTTCAAACTTCTCCAACAACTTCCTTATTGCTTGGAAATAAAATTAAAATGATATGTAAAATGAAAGTGGACTTCATCTTCAATGATAAAGTAAGATAATGTTTGAGGAACCTACCATTATTTGGTCCCCACAACACTTCTTGCCCTTCAATATCCTCTAGTAGAAATTATTTATTACCTCTTAATGTAGTGACCTTGTAAGGTCCTTTCCATAGATTTTCAAACTCTATGTGCTTACCTTTGTCTTCATTTTGGTCATCCCGACGATGAACAACATATCCAAGCTTAAAATAATCATGAAGCTTTGAAGTATGGATGAAGACTTCATCTCTTTATTGTTGTAGATGGATCATTTGGATGATTCTTTGCTAGATATCATTTGGTTCACTATCGATCTCTTGCAGAATTTTCATCATCGGTATAGCTAAAGAAGTAGGGAAAATTGTGTCAACACCATACGCGTGTTGGAAAGGTGACATGATGATTTATCTCTTCGTTCTAACAATCCACCCATACCAAACTAGTGATATTTTTGTTCCAATTCCTCTTGTTTTCTTGCAACATCTTCTTGATTATGTTCACCAAATATTTATTTGATGATTCAGTGAGCCCATTGTCTTGAGGATATGTTGTATAGTGACCAAGCGTAATGTGATACTTATCACAAAATTTAATCATTTTCCTGGATTTAAAGGCTGCTTCATTTTCAGTAATGATTTTGTATGGACAGCCAAAACGAGACAAAATATTGTTAACTAAAAGCTGAATAATGACAATGTCTATAGCTTGCCTCGTGGGGATGGATTCAATCCATTTAGTGAAATAATATGTAGTAGTGAGTATCCATTTATTCCGAGCTGATGATGGAGGATGGATCTTGCCAATGAAGTCAAGTCCCCATTGTTAGAATGGCACTTACACTTTAATTGGTTTTAAGGGAAAAGGAAAGAGCTTCATCTTTCCTTGAAATATTTAACATTAATGACAACTCATGATTGTTTTATAAACATCATAAAATAAATTTTCCAATAGGAACCCACCCTCAATATATTTTTAGATGTAGTCTTCTAGTAAAGATGACAACCACAGTCACCTTTATGAAAACCAGTCATCACTTTTTCACCTTCTCCTTCAACCAAACAATTCAGCATCACTCCACCCAGATCTTTCCAATACATGACACCATTAAGGATGCAGTACTTAAGGGCTCTCAACTTCAAAGATCTAGCCTTAATACTTGGAAACCAGGGAGGAGGATTCAAGTGTTGCAAAACATGAACTATATCAGCCTACCAAGGCGATAAAGAGAAAATTTTAGATACCTGAGATGATGTTTCAACCTCTTGCTCCTTAGATAATGCAACAATAAAATTAATGTCCAAAGCATGGAGATTTCAATCGTCCATAAGCTTCTCCAGTCATTTTTCTTTGATCATATTTGTGGGCTTGATCTCCAAGTCATATTCCAACATAATAGCAATTCATTTACCTCGCCGTACTTCTAGATCATTCTGTGTAAGCACATATTTGAAAACAATGTTTGGAACATATGCAACAACATGTGAGTGGAGAATTTAGACCCAGAAGTCCTTTAATTATTTGACTAACTCCAAGGCCTATTTATCAATGATGTTTTACTTCAAGGCTATGTCTCTTATGGTTCTACTGAAGAAGGTGATGGGCTGCTCTGTGTTATGATTTTTATTTTGCATCAGGGCAACAACAAGAGTATGCTCTGAGGAAAATGTAAAAATGATAAAATCAAGTGTATAATCTGGAATAATAAGAATAGGAGCATGAGATAAATCCAGGTTAACTTGATTGAATGAATTATTTTCCTCTTCAAATCATTTTACTTGACTATATTTTTTCATCATGTTAGTAATTTTCCTTAAGTGTTCAGCAAAATTGTGGACAAACCTTCTCAAAAAATTGATGTTTCCATTAAACGACTAAAATTCCTTTTTTCTCCTAGGATATTCCAAGGTATGAATTGCTTCAATCCTTGAAGGATTTATCCTAATTCCACCTTTTGATATTATAAGGCCAAACAATTTACCTTCCTCCATAGTGAAAATAATATTCTTTGGGTTCAACGATATGCCAAACTTTCTATGTCTCTAAAAAATTGTTTTCAAATGCTGCAAGTGCCACTCATCTGTCTTGGAAACAAAAATAATGTTATCAAGATAAATGACCAAAAAGAAATCCTTTTCATTGGTGAAAGAGATATCCATTTCTGGCTTAAAAGTAGTCCCTGCATTCTTCAATTGGAAAGGCATTTTGGAGTACATGAAGGTGCCTAGCAAGGTGTTATGAAGGTTGTCTTCTCCTGATCATCTAGATGGATTAAAATTTTATTTTACTCGGAGCATCTGTCCAAAAATGAAATTATAGAATATCCAACTACCATTTGCAGAATATGGTCCATCTTTGGTAGTTGGTAATTTTCTTTCAGTGACACTATATTCATATTTCTAAAATAAATTCACAAGAAAATCTCTCTTGCCTTCTTTCTCACTGGCACTAGATTAGAGATCCAATTTTAAAAGTGAAAAGGAACTATAATACCAAAAACAAATAAACTATTTACCTCATTTTGAATAGAGGGTAGCAACTTGAGATTCATTCTCCTTAACTTCTAGCACAAAGGTTTGTGATTCGGCTTTAAGGGAATGGTATGCTGGATTATACTCTTATCATACACTTTCAAATTAGAATATGCCCAAGAAAATACATCAGAAAATTGAGACATAAGAGATGTGTATTTACCTTTCATTTCCGCACTCAAATATTTTGAAATTTTGACCATCTTTGGCTTTTCCAGAGTGCCAAGATTGAGATCTTCCACTCCCAATTTTATTGCTAGCATGATCGGCTTGTGTGAAACATCATCTTGATCTAAAAGCTCTTCCAAAGGTACTAAACCTCTTGCAATGGAGTTATCTTTTAGCTGAAGCACTTGCATCTCTACTGCATGGAATTCTTGGTTATATTCATAGCACTGGTTATCCATTTGTGAATGCACAAATTCCTCTTTATTTTGCAAGAAGTTGTTGATCTTTTTATCATCTTGAAAGAATTGCCAATACTGAACATTATCTAGGACAAAAACGTGGTTTTTTACGTTTATCTCATACTTATTATTACAATACAATGGAATTTTGATCATGCTCGTAGAAGTAGCAAGATAATTAGAAATAACATTTTTATCCCTTGGGATCAATGGCAAAGTACACCCGATGAGTGCCTTGAGGATGTCTAGCACTGCATTTTGGTAAGCTCAAATCCTTGGATTCTTGGCTTGGTATTCCTCTTTGACTTGCTTTATTACTATTTCAGAGTCGCCATACATAGAAATCTTCTTGGCACCTAGCTTCTTCAGAATTTTCAGACTGACTATCAAAGCCTCATACTCAACTTCATTGTTTGAAAATTTGAAAGCCAGCTTGTGGGAGGACATTCAAAACTTGGAAGGAATTTTTAGTGACTGATTTATAGGGCTGTGAATCCACACTCCAACACCATTCCCTTCTTTTCCCAAAGCTCCATCGAAGTCCATGGTCCACAAACTACTTTCTTCATTAGGAAGCTACAAATCAGATGGCTGAAATTTACTTTCTTCTTTAGATACTTCTATTGTACCAAAAATTTTAGTTTCTTTCACTACTTCATCCCTTTTTTAAGGTAATGCGCTTGGTTCCAAACCACTTGGCACTTTTCATAAATTTCTGCATTTTCCATTTCTAAAACAAAATTTGGAAATTCAGAATTTTCTTCTTTTTATTCAACAAAACTTCAAAAAATGTTAAAAATTCATGATTGAAAAAGATAAAGGACTCTAAATTTGTATGAGAAACATGTATGGGATGTTTATTTTTCTTTTATCAGCTACTTATCATGTACTTCATTTTACTTTCTCGGAATAGTTTACTAAGTTTCCCAAAGACGAGAATGTTTGCATATAAAAAGTCAAGCTATAAGGTACCTCTAAGCTTCGCTCCCCGTGACAAAGAGAGAAAAATTACATACCTGGGAGGGATATCAGCCACAACAACATCCTTGAGGACATTCTTGGCTAGGATTTTCTCTAACGACACCACTAGGTCTTTAATAAGGCGAAGAAATTTCACCCACCCTGAATCAAATGAATAAAGATCATGATAAGGTCTTGTGATATCCAATCATAATAATTCCATAATGGCCTTGGGCATGAGGTTGTGAGAGGCTTTGGAATAAAAAATGACATTATGGAGGATAAAATCATGGATTTTGAGGCTTATATAAAATGGAGGGACCTCACTATATTCTAGATCACCATCGACAACATGACCAAATAGAAGCTCAGGGTGATCATCACTCACATTAAGAATGTCAGAAATTTGATCCACTCTAAGAAAATTAGCTACTTTAACTTTGTACTAATCATTCTTGACTATTTCAGTAAGAGGAATGGATAATTTTAATTTGGCAATTTCATTTTCAAGACTAAAAAGAGTAGAATGTTTTTCCACCACTTTCAATGGTGTCTATTTCTTTTTGGGATGATCTTTGTGTGAATAATATTTCATATGTCCTCCATCTTGGACTTCTTTATCCTTTCTCTAACTATTGGAGGAAGCTTCATGGCCTTTATCATGATTAGGAACAACAGGTCCTTTGCCTTTACTTTTATTTGGAGCAACAACTTCTTTATGATGAGAATCTACTTGAGCATTCTGTTTTTTCTGATTGGATGTTATAGGAAAATTCCTACTCCTCAAACCATATTTTATCTGCACTTGAGAAAGAGCATTTTGATATCCCCTATGATAATTTTTCATCCACACTGATAACATTTCATCGTTTGAAAAGACATATTGATGATCACCCGATGCACAAATTTATGCAGAAAATTCATCTTCTTCAGTCAGGAAAATAGACTACTGATTTTCCTCAAACAAATGATTCTCACTAGAAATTTCTTATTCATCATCTTCATCTGGGCCTTTGGTGTAATTCTGCTAAAATGGAGTATGATTTTTTTGCTGCCTTTGTGGATCCTGACCCCTCTGTTCCCTTTGCTTGATCATGTATTGAGGCTACTGATTTTGACCCCTGAATTTGGGATTTTTAATAAAGGGTTCATATTGTCTATCAACGATGGAAATTTTATCCATAATCTTCTCCATGGTCTTGATCAAGGCATATAATTTTCCCTCTGATGAAGTAGATGCTTCCTCTTTGATAGATACTATTTTCTCCATATTGATTTTTGAATTTTTGATGATCAAATTCGCTTCCACACTCACTACATTTCTCTGCATTTCTACAAGAGTTGATGGGTTTCTTTCCCTTTGCTGATAGACCATGTCAGGGTCGAAACCATTAGAATAGTGAAGTAAAGAAAGGCTTGGAGAAGGCTTAATATTATCAGGAATTGAACCATATATTTTATTGAATCTAGCTATAAAGTCTTGGACAAAATCATTTGGATTTCTTTTCAAGGCATTATAATCAGCTAAAATCTGCAATGGAGTTTTATTCTCTTCCCAATTCTCCATAAACAAGTTAATCAACTGATGTGAATTACCTACTGAAACAACTGTGAGAGACTAAACCATTTCTTTAACTCTCCTGAGAAACGTTGTGCAATGATGCACATCTTGGCATCATCATTTTCGATCCCTTCAAGATCTATGAAATCAATCACTTTCGCAATGTGCTAATAAGTTTTAACCTTTGATTTTCCCTTGAAAAGGGGAAGTATCTCACCATAATTATGAGGTAGTGTAGTGAGTTGTAGAGGTAGTATCAACGAAGAAAATCTGGCTATGACTAATAGAGGAGGTGGTGGAGGTGCTGATGGAGTGAAAAATTGCAAAGGTAATGATGGAATGAAAGGAAGGGTTGATGATGTAGCATTATGATAAGGTGTAATGATAGGTGAAGCAAATATTGTTGCTCATAGTGGAAATAAGAATTTTCTGAAGTTTATTGAAACTTATCCAAAAAGCCTTTAAATTTTGGACATTAGAAGAGAATTCACTATCAAATTTGGAATAGGAAGCCTTAGAAAATGGTGTGAAGGTCTCAAAATCAAAAGGATCAAAGGTGGTTTCTGAAAGAAAGGTTTCAAACTTAGTTCTAAGCAAATATCTTTTAGATTCTAAATTATAAAAAAAAATCTTCTGAAACAAATCTTGTAGGTAAGGAATTTGATTTGACAAGTGGAGGAATAGCTCTTCCAACTTTCTGAGACTTGGTTTTATGATTTCTTAAAATAATCTTAGGGTCATTCACAATTGGTGAGGGATTTGGGTCTGGATTTGACCTAGTATGTCTTTTAGGAGCCAACATAGGATAGGAATTTTGGACTTTGGCTCAGATTTAAGGATTTAGCTCGTTTCGAATGCTAGATCTGGTCACATACAAGTCTAAATTTAAAATGATTAAATAAATATTCCTAGGGAAATTTTAGCAATCGGTCCCCAGCAACGCTGCCAAATTTTTTATCACTCTCCCTAAATTCTCAAGGCTGAAAATGGGATTGAAGAAAGGTAACCACCGACCAGCCTTTATGTCAGGTAGCTAGCCTTACCAGGACCATAGAGAGATGTCTTATTGTCACTTTTGTAGTCAAAGTAATGATTTAGTATATAATGATCTTAGGCTAGGTATGTAATCTAGATAAATAAGATTTCTTTAATGTTTTAATTGTTTTTTTTGTTGGATAGAAATGTCAGTGAAAAGACTGTGTGTAGTGTTTTTTAGGTCTGAATTCCAAGATCAATTTGCAGAGAATATGTGAGGCTAGATAGGTAGTTTGAAATCATGTTTAATAGGTCATTGAGTATAGGATTAATTAAGAGAGAGTCTAAATGATAACTGAGGTGAATTCATTAATTTAGAAGTGAAAAGATATATCATGCAAACCTTGCCTAAAACAGAGCATGAAGAGACATGATTTCTGCTTATAAAATTACAAGATAAACATATGAAAAGATGTATCTAAAAGAATAAGATATATAATTTATCATGAATAGATAAACATACATAAGAATAAAAAATTATCCAATGCATACCACAATATTCTCAACACAAGTTCTGCAAATTTGTCTCTGATTTCATTCCAAAATGCTGATTACAAAAGCTCCACTACAAAATAAGACTATCCAACCCAAAAAAATACTAAAGAGCGTCTAATTATAGAAAATATGGACTATAACACCTCATCAGGTCTAAATTCCATCTAAAATTGATCATAAATACACAAGATGATACATTTCCTATATTCTAGGGAGGTTAGAAACCATTTCCTAAATTTTAGCAATGAACTAGGAGTGTTTGTCCCTTACGTTAAATTACTTATTCCCTCATGATAGGAGGAAAAACCAACTCAATAACTCTTATTCCAACTCATAGGACAAAAAAAACTCGAATTTGTGACATTTTCTGAGCTTTAAAAGTGTCCTAAGGAATCCAATGCTGATATGTAACATTTCTAACACAAGGGTAGCAGAATTTTACAGAAGCATAACAGAATTGTGTAGGCATGGTTTAGGCACTTTTATGAGCCCAAATCCACTTTTGAAAGAATGGTAAACTAGCCCTTTGTGTCTAGTTTCCATAGCATCTTTAATTTTGCAAAATGATCCATGGGAAGGCCTCTAAAAATCTATTCTCCCAATGTTACTCCAAAAGCGTAACAAAGGCTGGCAGAAATATGAAAAATGAGTAGTTTTTTAGCTTTTTATCCAAAATTAAAGATTTTCATGCCAAGGGGGTTCCTAAGAAGTAATTTATTCATCAAAATACATCCATACATGTAAATAAATCATTATTTATATGCCCCAAAAATAAGCGTAACAAAAATTTATTACCCTTATGTGAGGAGGAATTTCCAGAATTGTGCAAAAATCACAAAAAATACCAAAATTCTTTAAAAATTCTCAAAATTGGTTCTGTAGGACCAGTTAGTGATGGGCTAAACAACCAAGGAATCTTCAGCCAACAATTCCAAACTATTCTTCTCTTTGAGCTTCATTTTTCCTTCTTTTAGCATTTTCTTCATTTGTTTTAGCCTTATTTGAGAAATTGTGTTCCTAGTGCGATAGTGGTTTTCCATGTGTATTTGTAGTTTATTTTCCTGTTACCCCTCTTCAAGAGCTTCTTGAAATGATAATTTACCCTTGACAACCAAATATCTCTATCTTTATTAATCTCCATGGTAATAATATCATCAAAGGTCAACTCTTCAGGTGGATGAGCTGACTACCTTTCTAGCTCCAATGCCCTTTTGAGGTCTCTTGTTTTTGGCCTTCTTGATTGTGTATCAGCCTCCATATCCTACATTTGATCAACATCATTAACCTCGTTACCTTTACCTTTGACTTCCTCTAGTTCTGGCTTGGGCTTGCTTTATAACAACTGCTTCACTTTGAATTGAAAGTTTTCTTGCCGCAAGAAAGTGATCTGAGAATTAGCAATGGAGAACATCCTCCTCAAGTATACTATTTCCTCATCCTTCTCTCTAATGATTATTGGGCCATGAAAAATGTATGTTTTATCTTTATATTAGCTTGATTTATCATTGAATTTCATGTACTTATCTTCATTTATGGAATAAATCTAGAAGAAAATATTGTGAAAGATGGAAAAGACCAATTATCAACAAATTGTGCAATTTTGGCATGAAAAATAAATTTTGCTTGCTTTTTATGTGCAGGAATCTAAATGGAACAACTACTATTCAAATTATGGGACATCAGCGACCAAGAAAAGGAAATAATACCATGTGTTGCTCATATGGGCCAATGGAAGACTAGGAGGATCACATCTTTTTTATAAGGAAATCTGATTGACAGTTGTGAAATCCTCAGGATCCCCTAATCTTGAGGATTCACTCTCATCCATTTGTTTTAATTTAGATTATATAAATCCGATATGTGAAATAGAATGGGACTTTTAACCTAGAAGATGTAATTTAAATTTTGACATTATTATTGAAGACATAGTAATTACATTGCTGTGATGATGTATCATTATTATTGAATTTAATGATAAAGACAATGTTTCCTTTGTAATCGCATTTTGGGTATCTTTTTGCAGTGACTTCTAGAGACTCTAAGTCTGGTCACTAGGATATCTACTGCTTCTCTTGTGTTGTATTCATTTCTTTTCCTTTTCAAAATTATTCATTTCTACTATCTCATAGAATTACAATTAATTCAACTGTTGTTAGTATAGATCTTTATGATTTACTTTTACTAGGAGATAACTTTTAGTTGTTGTTACTTTTAAGCCCGTGTTTTATTCCTTAATGAATTCATTATATTAGTTCAAGCATTTCAATTTATTCTTGTTTCTTTTGAGTAATTTTATTGGAAATCTTAAGTGATCAATTATTGTTAGTTTCAGTTAAAGTGTGAATAGTAGATTATTGTTCATTTCTGTAATCTCTCTTTTTCACTAGATAATATTTAAGTAGTAATTTTTTGAGTGTGATTATTGAAATTCATAAGTTAGATTCAGTTTCTCTACAAATTAGTTGAATATAGGTTAAGATTCATGGTTTGTATTTTCTTTAAGGTTTTCTTTTGATTTAACTTCGAGAATTAGAAAAGTAGTTATTGCAACGATTTAGAATCATTTATTCCTAGATAACTTCTAATTTCACTCTGCAGAAAAAATTCCAACACCCTTGAAACAAACAAAGGAATCCTTGGTTGATGATAAATGTAGGAATTAGGATTGATTTTTATAAGTCACCTTTTTTCACCAACATTTTGGTGTCGTTGTCGGGGAGAGTGTTAAAGATTGATTTCTTTTATGAATTGGATTTTATTTTTGTGAAGGACTTGGGTATTGAAAAAGAGAGGTAAGAACCCTCGTGCTAGCAGGTAAAACACTTTCTCAATGGCCACTTTCCAGTAGATGCATATAGAGTAGATAGGGATAGATGTTTTTATGAATGACTAGGAAGAAAAAGTAGAAATAGATCCAAATCCACCAAACCCAAGCGGTCGATGATCCTTGGAAGATAAACCTTTACAAATGAAATCATAAGAAAAATAGAATCTTAGGCATCAGTAGGACCTCGGATCACATCCATAAAAATCTCTACTGTAATCTGTCAAGAAGCAGGGTCAACATCTGCAGCTCATGCCAAGGTCCATAGAAAACCAAAGGGTCTGAACAAAGCTTTCATGATATAGAAAATTTGCATTATGACCCTTGACAAGAGGGAAATTGGTGAAATATGCAAGAAGGAGAGGGAGAAACTAGTGGTGATGTAGGAGAAAATCTACAGTCACCATAACCTAGATCTCCTAAGATACTAGTTGAAGAAAGGATACTCGATATCCCAGATCAAGGTAGTGTTGTAAGACCCCTTCCAAATCTGTCTACCAGTCCTGCCCAAATCAAATTTCTAAACCTAGAGATTCCTTAAGGTTTTTGGCACATCTTTGATCAAATGGCGGAAAATCAGCCTCAGGGACAAACATCGACATTGGAATATCCCATCGTTGACCCAGTTGGTAATGCTCCTATGAAATTATTTACTTTCCAGAGCATCCCTATGTTCCATATTTTAACCTGAGAAGATCCTTATGCTTTCCTATTTGAATTTGACATTTTATGTAGGGGGTATGATTATACCACCAATCCCCAAAAGATAAAAATTTTCCCTTCTACATGAAAGGGAGAAGCTTTGCAATGGTTTTTGGGGCTTCGTGGAGGAAATATTATCTCTTGGGATCAAATGAGAACATATTTTCTCACTAAATATCAAGATTACTATAGAGCTAGAGACCTGAAAGATGAAATATTTAATAAGGCTGCAAAAGATAATGAAACTTTAGAATAATATTTTAAATGATTTTAGTATAATTTACAATTTTCTCCTTATGGTACATTATCTAAAGATGTTTTAAAAGTAACTATGATAAAAGGAATGCTGTATGAATGGATAGAAACATTAAATTTCATGGGGAAGGGAGATATTTAACAAGAAAATTATGATGAAATTATTCAGTTGTGTGTCAAGTGCTCTTGAGGCAGCACGCACGTCAGGCCAACTGGATGAGATATTATCACTAGAAACAACAAATTTTTTGGTCGTAGCATAAATCAGATGAAGATTGACAATCTCTTAGAAGATTTCAAAATCGATATCTTGGACACCTTCACGACACAGTTGGATGTCCTACAAGCCAAACAGAAATAAGCTATAGTGGAATAGAATATATATTTTTTATGTCGGCGATGTCGATAGAAGCATGGGCAGAGGGAATTCCCGTTGGACATGGTTCATACTTATGCCATCTACACTAAGGACCATGCCACCGAACATTGTCCATCCCTTCCAGGATTAAAGGCAGTTTTTAAAGAAGCAGAAGAAGAGATGGAACCAATATACTTAATGAGCCAACATCAGCATTGGAAAGCCCAAACTACAAGAATGTCACAAGACCCTTATTTATTCTTTTCTTATCCATCATTTAATCAACAACAGAATTCTGGAATATCATGGCAAGTCCAATCACCTTATCCACTTGGAAATATCAGTCATTTAATATGTCACCCTGGCCAAGCCAACCTTTTCCAAACATTGGTTAGCCAAATTCTACTCCTTTCTGGAAAAGAAATTCATATGCATCCCAGTGGGTTGCCTCCACGTCACAAAATCCAAATTTGTCTTCAAATTGGCAGCGAATTTTGGGAATAACTAACCCACCTATGGGGATAGGTCCCCAACCTCAAACGAATTTACTAGCTCTTTATCCATTATAGAAAAATCCACAGCCTCTTATGTGCCCCTAGATGCCATCTCAACCAAATCCAAATCCTAATAATAGACCAGTTCAACTGATACAAATTGTCAAAAATTCAGATCCTGAAATAAAATAGATGGAATGCTATGAACTTAGGCTAAGATTGAGATGCATCATCACCCCCGAGGAAAATAGAAATCAATAGCAAGATGAGACATAAACATCTGCCATAACTGAATCCTTGTCTATGATTAATACATAAAGAAAATAGGGAGAAGACATAGTCGAGCAATAAGATCCTGAAAAATTTATCATCACTTCTCCTCTATTCCCTGAAAGATTAATAATACTTAAACCAACTGTTTTTCCAAACTTTGATCTCTTAGGGAAACTTAAAAAATTTATATGTATTAAAATTCCTCTTCTCTAGGCTATCCAAGACATTCCTATTTATGCCAAAACGATTAAAGAAATATGTGTGAAAAACCTATGAGGAAAACAAAATCTTCACCAACTATCCATGTTGTAGGGACCCTATCTTACCTACTTCTAGGTAGGGAAACGCCAGTAAAATAAAAATATCCAGGTAATCCCATAGCCACAGTTCAAATATATGGCCTCTCTTTTCCAAACACACTAGTTTATTTAGGTGTAGCCATTAACATTCTGTTGGAAAAATGTTTCCTATGCTCTAATGTTGTCCTTGATGGCAACTCTCTCGCAAAGAATGGTGTACATGTCATCCTGGAGAAGCTTAGCAATATATCTAAAGAATTGTGTAATGAACATCAAAAGAATGGATATTTTTGATATTGCAGGAACTATATGCAGGTTTATAAAGGCCAATTCACATATGCATGCGGATAAGTACGTTCCAAGTCATGTATGCCTTTTGCACACCAAAAGGTTTGATACCAAGGGACATTACCATGGTATTAGCCCACAGTATTGAATGTTGAATTGTATATTTGATTCCATACAAGAATACCATAGGCTGTTGTGTGGTTTTGACTCATGGTATTGGTAAAATCTAAATCTATATAACGAGAAGAAGATCACAGTGCAAGATGTGCACATGTAAGGGTTGTGACTAAATATTTTTCTAAGGTATATATGCATGGGATGAACTTTTTTCTTATTGATAAATCAGAAGTTATGATGCACCCTTGGATAAAATGATGGATCAAGATCTCTAGATCTAAAATGCTTATGTACCTACATGATTTATTGAAAAAATGATTAGATCTATGATCTGGCACATGCTTGCTAAAGTAAAGTGAAGAAATCTGGGTAAGTCCTATAGATTTGATACATTATGAAAATTTCATATTTATAGATATATACGCTAGCTCATCATGGTGAAAGCACAAATATACATGGATTCTTCTTAGCAAAAGCGTGTATGAAAGTTATTTTCTGAAGCTTGTTGTAGAGGTTTTCTGGTTATTTCTGCTATATTTCTACTATCTGTCAAAGAAGTCATGTTGTAGATCTGGGTTGTTTGAATACTGTATATGCTGCTAAGTTGATTATGTACAAATCTGATCAATGAGATAATAAACATGGTTGATGGTGACTAACTGATGAAGGGTTCTGTATTTCTAAAGATATCTAACTGAAAGCCTCAAATATGGATCTGGATCTGAGACTAATTACATTATGAAAAATAGTTTTCACAAAGCTATACATAGGTTGGTGTGAAGGAAAGCGCATATACACATGGGTTCCATGAAGCGAAGTAGTGTATGCATTTTAAGTTGATGAATGTTCAGGGTTGAGTTTGTATCTACATATTTATTTTGAAGTCTGGGTTATTTCTGAGTTCTGATTACAGTGGTTTCATGTGATTTAATTATTGGGTAGAATTCATGGTTTTGATGTATATGAAGAGTTTTGTTGATGCTATTTGATCTAGTATGAAAATGATGAAACATGGTCTGCAATGGTTTAAGCCTTCAGTAAGGAAGTAGAAGCTTCCTGCTAGTAGAAGCTGGTGTTCTGATTAGTGGGTTGAAGCTCTATTCCAATAGTAGCTGGAAAACGAGGGGTTGTAGCTCCTTTTCAGTAGAAGCTGGAAAACAAGAGAAGGTTGTAGCCTTCTATAGGTAGATGCCTACGTACTAATATGATTCTGCATCAATACAATATAGTAAATAATTTTCCATATAATAAATGTTGAAGACAAAGACGATAACAATGGTGGTTTTCTCTCGAATTGGGTTTCCACCTTAAATATTGGTGTTCATGTGTGTCACTCTTGTGTGATGATTTATACTTTTGTTACTGCACATATTCACTAATTATATAATAGATTCATGACTAGTAAAATGAGTTAAATTTTGTTCCTAAACCGTTTTTCTAATATGAAAAATTATATAAGTATATGCTAGTTTCTTTTATTATATGTGCGTGTATACGTGATTTGGGTTAATCAAAGCCACATATGGAATTCTGTAGAGAAAAAGTTAAAATATTTTCAGTAAGCTCTAAATACTGATTCAACCCCCCCCTGCCCTCCCCTCTCAGTATTTTCCCCAACAATTGGTATCAGAGCAGGTCCTTCCGAAGAAGATTAATCGCTAAAAGGAAGATCAGCTAAGATGAGAAATCAAGATGGGACGACATCTATCAGGTCTCCTCTCTTCAACGAAAACAATTTAATCTTCTGGAATACAAGGAAAAGATCCTATCTTCAGTCTCTTGGAGCAGATGTATGGGCTATAGTTGAAGGAGGTTATCAATATCCGACATCAGTTCCAATAGATGCAGCAGAAAGAAAGAAATATGAAACCAATGCAAAGGCGGTCAATGCATTATTGGGAAGCTTGAATGAATCAAAAAATTTCAAAGTCATGCAGTTGAATACAACAAAGGAGATATGGGACAAAATCATTCTAAGCTATGAAGGTGATACAAAGGTAAAAAGTGCTAAACTCCAAACTCTTATAATTCAATATGAAAATCTCAGGATGCATAATGAGGAAAGCATTTCCAGTTTTTTTTTACGTCTAGATGATATTGTAAATCGTATGATAAATCTGGGTGAAACCATAATTGACACTAGTCTGGTAGAAAAATGTTTTAAGATCTCTAACTTCCAAATTCAAGTCAAAAGTGTCTGCTATTGAAGAAAAGAAAGATCTGCAAACTTCATGGTATTTTGACTGCTTGTGAAATGAGAAAAGGAGGTCCATCTAAAGTCAAATAAGTTATCTTTAGAGCTACTGCAAAAGTAAAAGAAGTAGAAGAACAAGAAGGATCAGGGTATGTTTAAGAAGAAGAAGAGATAAATTTTGTAAAGAAGCTACAACTTGGCACTGGAAGGTTAAGAGGTAAGCTTCCTTTTAAATTTTTTTCTTATGGAAGAGTTGGTCACTATATTTCTAAGTGTCCCCATAAAGAAAAACATGAAAAAGGAAAGGAAGTGGAAAAAGGAAATAAAATAGGTTTATCAATAGAAAAAGTTATTATACTCATGAAGATAGTGATGGGATATGAAATAGTGAAGAAGGAGAATCTGATCAAGATGTTAGAATCCTCATGGATTTTGAAAAAGGCTCTAGTGAGGCTAAAGATACCTTTATGGATGCACTAGAAGAAAATGATTTTCTTAAAGAAATTAATCAGCTCAAAATACGTTTGGAAGAAAACAAAATTGCCATAGATACTCTAAAGAATCAACTTACAGAAAAGGAGAAGCACAATGAGAAATTAGAATGTGAAATAGTAAGTCTAAGAAAGGAAATTTAGAAAGAGAAAACTTTAAATATTATATTTTCTACAAGAACTGAAACCTTAGATGAAATTATCAAGGTTCAATGCTCTCCTTTTGTAAAGACGGGTCTTGGATATATCGGAGAATCCTCTCTTTCTTCAACACCAAGCTATCTAAATGCAGCTAAAGCCAACCTACAACATTCCATCACTCAACAAGAGAATATAGAAACTTCAAAGGTAAAGCATGACCACTTCAATACAAATAACAATGGCAGAAATATCAAAATGAGAAATACCAATCAGCAGGTAAACACAAATAGAAGGTGTCATGATTGCAAAAATTTCTTCTTTAATGGGCAATGTTTCTCATGTCATAATTTTGGTCATAAATTTGTTCAATGTGTTGCATACAAAACCATCATGACCAGAGAAGAAAGAAATCAAAGAAATGAGACTAGAAAAAAGAAGAATACTTATAAAAAAAATTTTCCTCTTCAAAATGAAATTGAATATGCTTATTTCAATAACTTTGGTCATGTAGAATCTAAATCCAGAAGAAAATATCAACCGAAAGAGCATGTACCTTCAAATTCCAAGATATGGAGAAAGAAGGACTTACAGGTTGAGAATTATGGCATAGCCTTATTTGCAGAAGGGGAAGAAAATGAATGGTACATTGATGGCGGATGCTCAAAGCACATGACAGGTGATAGAAATAAACTCCCTGCATATAATGCTCTAGAAGGAGAAAAGAATGTTACCTCTAGAAATGATACTCTTGTTGTCATTAAAGGAAAAGGTTTTGTTTTTCTAAAAGAAAAATTAAAATATAAAAATGTTATGTATGTGGATGGATTAAAACATAACCTGTTAAGTGTGAGTCAAATGTGTGATCAAGGAAATGAATTTGTCTTTAGTTGAAAAGAATGTGTGGTAGGTGAACTTGACACAGGATAAAAGGAACTAGAACACCAAGCAATCTGTATGTATTGAAAGGTTGCAAAGAACAATGTTACTTGGGTAAATCTTCAGAAAATTGGTTATGGCATAGAAGATTGGGGCATTTAAGTTTCTCTCAAATCAACAAATTGAGCAAACGCAAAGTAGTTCATGATCTTCCCAGCATCACTCTACCTGAAAGTACCATATGCAAATATTTCCAATTCGGTAAGAAAACCAGAGTACAATTCAATGCCAAAGAAGGATCAGCAAGTAAGCCTCTTGAACTCATACATACTGACGTTTGTGGACCTATGAGGAAAAATTCACCTCGTGGAGAACAATACTGTATTCTATTTATTAATGAATTCTCTAGAATGTGTTGGATTGGGTTAATAAAACACAAAGATGAAGCACTTGAAAAATTTCAGATCTTCAAAGCCTTGGTTAAAAATTAATTAGATCTAAAAATAAAATTTCTTAGATCTGACCAAGGAGGGGAATATATATCAAATGAATTCTTTGATTTCTATGAACAACATGGCATAAAAAGACAGTTTTTTGTAGCTATAACCCCACAACAAAATGGCGTGGCAGAAAGAATGAATAGAATAGTTCAACAAATGGCTCGTGGTATTCTTGATGATTCTAGAACACTTGATACCTTTTGGGGAGAAGCAACACATAAAATAGTAAATATTCTTAACAAGGCTCATGTTCGTGTGAATAGTGATAAAACCCCTTATGAGCTATAGTATGGTAATCTTCCAACTATAAAGCACTTTAGAGTTTTTGGAAGAAAATGCTTTATCAAGAACAATTATGAAAAACTTGGTAAGTTTGAACCTAGAGCAGATGAAGGAATATTTCTTGGCTATTCTTCTAGAAGTAAAGCATATAAATGTTACAATAAAAGACGTCGAAATATTGTTGAATGCATTGATGTTGTAATTGATGAGTCTCTCTCATCTCCAAAAAGGGAAATAACAAAAACAAATGAAGATGATGATGATGTATATCCTCCTACATCAAATAGAAACAACATGGAAGGTGAACCCAATGAAGCTCTAGAAGAAGATCTATCTAAAATGGCTCCATCTAGGTACATTTAAAAGAATCATCCAAAATCTCAAATTTTGGGAGAAAAAGGATCATATGTCCAAACAAGAAGAACTATTGTAGGATCCCTTAGCTATATAGCATTGTTATTCAATATTCAACCACAGAATGTAAATCAAGCTAGTAAAGATGAATGTTGGATTCAAGCCATGAATGAAGAACTTGATCAGATTTAAAATAATCATACTTGGGAATTGGTTCCAAGACCTCAAGATAAAAATGTTATTGGAACAAAATGTATATTTAAAAACAAGTTAAATGAAAATGGAGATGTTATTAGAAACAAAGCTAGAATTTTTTGTAAAGGGTATGCTCAACAAGAAGGTATAGACATTGAAGAAACATTTACTCCTGTAGCTAGACTTGAAGCCATAAGAATGTTTCTTTCCTTTTCAATCTTTCAAAAATTCAAAGTTTATCAAATGGATGATAAGTCTGATTTCCTCAATGGTGATCTAGAAGAAGAAGTTTATATAGAACAACCAGAAGGATTCATTTTTGGAAATGATGGAAATCTTGTTTGAAAACTTAAAAAAGCTTTATATGGTCTCAAACAAGCTCCAAGGGCATGGTAATATCGTCTTGAAAAATATCTTTATCAACAAGGTTTTTCAAAGGGATCTGCTGATAGTAAATTATACACAAAAATTGAGAATGATAAACTATTGATTGTAGTTGTATATGTTGATGACATCATTTTTGGAAGTAATGAAGAGTCCATGAGTCAAAAATTTACTTATGTCATGCAGCAAGAATTTGAAATGTCTTTACTTGGGGAACTAACATTTTTTCTTGGCTTACAAGTGCAACAAGCAAAAAATGGCATATTTTTATCACAGGAAAAATATCTTAAGCAAATTCTCAAGAATTATGGGATGGAAGACTACAAACCTGTGAGTACACCAATGGTAACTGGATGCAACCTCAGTTCTCATGATGATTCTCCCACAGTGAATAAACTAGAATATAGATCCATGATTGGAAGTTTTCTTTATATAACTAGAACAAGACCAAACATTATGCATCCAGTTGGGATTTTTGGACGATTCCAAGCTAATCCAAAAGAGTCTCACCTTCAAGTTGTAAAAATAATATTCAAATATATGCAAGGGACTCAAGGCTATGGTCTATGGTATCCAAAGAATGCCAATGTCACTCTTCATTCTTACACAGATGTAGATTGGGCTAGAAATTTTGATGATTCAAAAAGCAGTAGTGGTGGTGCATTCTATATGGGGCTCCGATTAGTATCTTGGTTCATCAAGAAACAAATTTCTATTGCCTTATCTACAACGAAAGCAGAATATGTGGCTGCAACATCATGTTGCAAACAACTTCTATGGATGATGCAGACTCTACACGACATTCAAATCAAATTTTCACCTCCCATATCCATCTTATGTGATAATAAAAGTGCCATTATTATCTCAAAGAATCCTATTATTCATTCCAAGACCAAGAACATTCCTATCAAGCATCACTTCCTACGTGAACAAGTGCTTCAACAAAAGGTTAAGTTGGACTATGTTCCCTCCAAAGAACAAGTTGCTGATATATTTACTAAACCTCTTCCTAGGGAAGCATTCGAATATCTTAGACAGAAGTTGGGAATTGTCTCTGCCTCTCTGATCAAGTCTGATTAATTTCAGAAGATTAAATTTTAGTATGCAGGTTATATAAAGGTGAATCACGTATATACGTGAGTTATTGTGCATAAAACAACATATGATTTTTTGCTAACATAAATTCTCTAGGTTAGCATTCAGAACAGATATGGGGTTTTTGGGTAATCTCTGTTTCGATTCAGTATTCATCTTTCTATATCATTCTCTGATATTTACACCTTGATGAAGTTACTTTGATGAATTGGTTGTTTAAGATGTTCAGGATGCACAAGCTTAAGGGGAGCACATGCCTTGTTAAAAAGGATGCATTATTGGCATCCTGATTGGTTTCTGTTATGAACTCCTACTTGAAATTCTTTAAGTTATATCTATAATTTGCTGAAAAGGTCATGTTGAGACCAATGATGTAAAATTGTTACATTCAGTCATGTAATGACTTGTTCCAATTTGTAAACCCACTTCATTGGGTAGTTGATTCTATTATGTAATTCCAATTGGTTGGATCATTTTTGTAAGTAAGATTCCTTAGTGATAAAGGTTATTGAGTCATGTACTTTATTGAAAATATGTCTGAAGTTTTAGCATGCACTCAGGGGGAGCATAGTCAATTCAGTGCACATTAGAACTGCAAAGAAAGAAAAATTTTGTTTTGATATTGGATCTCTCCTTTTTCTCTTGATGTCAAAGGGGGAGAGTATTTTGGTGTTTGAATAAATTTTATGTGCTATTTTGGTGTTTGAATAAAGGTTATGTGCTCATGGTTCCATCAAGTCCAAAAGGGGAGATTGTTGGAAAAATGTTTCCTATGCTCTAATGTTGTCCATGATGGAAACTCTCTGGAAAAGTATGATGTACATGTCTTCTTGGATAAGCTTAGAAGTCTATCAAAATAATTGTGTAATGACCAGTAGAAGATTGGATACTTTTGATATTTCGGGAACTATACACAGGTTTCTAAAGGCCAAGTCGCGTATGCATGCAGATAAGTGTGTTCCAAGTCATGTATGCCTTTTGCACACCAAAAGGTTTGATACCAAGGGACATTACCATGGTATTAGCCCACAACATTGAACGCTGAATTGTATATTTCATTCTTTCCAAGAATACCACAGGCTGTTTTGTGGTTTTGACTCATGGTATTGGTAAAAGCTAAATCTATATAAGGAGAAGAAGATCATAGTGCAATATGTGCACATGTAAGGGTTGTGACTAAATGATTTTCTGAGGTATATCTGCATGGGATGAACTCTATTATTATTGATAAATCAGAATTTATGATGCACCCTTGGATAAAATGATGGATCAAGATCTATAGATCTGAAATGCTTATGTACCTGCATGATTTATTGAAGAAATGATTAGATCTATGATATGGCGCATGCTTACTGAAGTAAAGTGAAGAAATATGGGTAAGTATTACATATATGATACATTATACAAATTTCATATTTACAGATATATACACTAGTTCATCGTGGTGAAAGCAAGTATATACGTGGCTTTGTCTTAGAAAAAACGCATATGAAAGTTGGGATTTTCTTAAGCTTGTTGCAGAGGTTTTCTGGTTATTTCTGCTATTTTCTATTGCCTGTCAAAGAATTCATCTTGTAGATCTAAATTGTTTGAATATTGTATTGCTTCTAATTTGATTATGTACAAATCTGATCAATGAGAGAATAAACATGGTTGATGGTGACTAACTGATGAAGGGTTCTAAATTTCTAAAGATATTTGACTGAAAGCCTCAAATTTGGATCTGGATCTGAGACTGATTACATTCTCTAAAACAGTATTCATAGAGCTATACACAGGTTGGTGTGAAGGAAACTGCATATACACGCGGTTTCCATGAAGTGAAGTAGTGTATACATTTTAAGTTAATGAATGTTCGGGGTTGAGTTTGTATCTGCATATTTATTCTTAAGTCTAGGCTATTTCTAAGTTCTGGTTACAGTGGTCTCATTTTTCTGATTGAATTATTGGGTAAAATTTATAGTTGTTGATGTATATGAAGAGTTATGTTGATGCTGTTTGATCCAGTATGAAAATTGATGAAACGTGGTCTGCAGTGGTTCTGAGGATTGAAGCCTTTAGTAAGGAAGTAGAAGCTTCCTGCCAGTGGAAGATGGTGTTCTGATTAGGGGGTTGAAGCTCCCTTCCAATAGTAGCTGGAAAATGAGATTAGGGGGTTGTAGCTCCCTTCCAGTAGTAGGTGGTAAAAGAGAGAATATTCTAGCCTTATGCAGGTAGATGCCTGCATACTGATATGAGTCTGCATCAATACAACATTGTAAACAATTTTCCATACAATAAATATTGAAGACAGAGACGAAAACAACGGTGGTTTTCTCTCAAATTGGGTTTCCACCTTAAATATTGGCGTTCATGTGTGTCACTCTTGTTTGATGATTTATATTGTTGTTAATACACATATTCACTGATTATATAACAGATGCATGACTGGTAAACTGAGTTAAAGTTTGTTCCTGAAAAGTTTTTCTAATCTACAAAATTATATCAGTATACGCTAGTTTCTTTTATTATATGTGCATGTATATGCGAGTTGGGTTCATCAAAGCTGCGTATGGAATTCTGTAGAGAAAAAAGTTAAAATATTTTCAGTAAGCTCTAAATACTAATTCACGCCCCCCCCCCCTCAGTATTTTTCCCAACACATTCTCACGGCAGAAACCTACGAAACACTTGGTATCACAGCTATAGATCCAACCACCACCTTGCTAGAATTTTTTGATCATTTAGTCATTAAATCAGAAGGAACCTTACAAGATATCATGGTTTCTGTTGACTCATGGGAATACCCAATCGATTTTCTAGGTACCAACCAAGGAATTCGGTTAGATGGACACCCTTTAGTTTTTGGACGACCTTGGTTAGAAACATTTGATGCTTCCATAGCTATCATGCTAGTAGTATGTCCATAAAAAAGTGGAATTCTATAAAATAAATTATTTTATATACCCCTGCTAAGCCAAGTATGCCCATCCTGAAAACTCATAAACATCCAGCTACATACCTGGAAGAAAAAATCCGTTCACCTCTTACAGTAGCAGAAGCGCTTGAGTTTAAGAATCGGGTTGAAGATGATGTAATCAATAATTCTATAAATCAATCAACTATTAAGAACAATGTGAAATGAAAAATGTTGAAATTGATTATTGACAATGAAGTTGAGGAAGACCCTTTGAAATACGTCGATGACCAACACATACCAATAATTGTTGTTCATAACAACAAGTCTGTTGAGATTGAACCAAGAAATATTTTGAACATCAATGACAATATGGACAATGACCAACAGCAAAATCTCATTCAAATTCTACAAAAATATAAAGGGGCTTTTGCTTGGGACTACTGAGACATGAAGGGAATAGATCCCCAATTGTGTACACATCATATCTACACCGAAAATCATGCCAGCCCTATCAGAAAACCTCAACAAAGATTAAATTTGCACCTCAAGGAAATCGTAAAAGAAGAGTTGCAGAAGTTGCTGGACATGAATTTTATTTATCCCATTTCAAATAGTAAGTGGGTCTCTTCGTTGGTAGTTGTTCCCAAAAGAAATGGAAAGTGGAAAATCTGTGTGGATTATAGGGAACTGAACAAAGACACAAAAAAAGACCACTTCCCTCTTCCATTTATTGATCAAGTGCCCGATACATTGGCAGGAAAGAAATTATTTTCCTTTCTAGACGACTTCAGAAGCTACAATCAGATCCAAATTTCCCCTGAATACCAAGACAAAACTTTCTTTACCTGCCCATGGGGTACATTTCCTTACAGCGTGTTACCTTTTGGTTTATGCAATGCCCCAACTACATTTCAGAGGGCTATACTCAACATTTTTTCTGATTTTATAAATGAGGGACTTGAACTTTGCATGGATGTTTTCACCCCATACTAGGACAATTTCGACCAAGCGCTAAAGACTAGAGAAATTTTCGGAATGATGCATTGCTACGAGGTTGTGTTTAAGTAACAAAAAGTGTCACATGATGATGAAAAAATGCATAATCCTAGGACACTACATATTTGTGGTTGTAATACAGGTAGACCCAACAAAAATAGAGGTAATTCTTGTACTACCTACACCTTGCACTTAGACATAGGTAAATATATTCCTTGTATATGCAGGACACTATCGTAGATTCATAAATACTTTTTCAAGAATTGTTGTGCCTTTGTATGATTTAATAGGAAATTTTGAATTTATATGGTCTGATAAATGTGACATTTCTTTTACAGATTTGAAGAAACTAGTCTCGACTATTATAGTATTGCAAGGAACCAATTGGGAGTTTCCTTTTCATATCTCTACAGACGCATCAGATACAACAATAGCCACTATCCTCAGGTAAGAAGAGTAAAAAAATCCCTATACTATCTACTATATTAGAAAAAATCTTACTTCTGTTGAACTCAATTATACAGTAGCATAAAAGGAATTCTTAGCTATCATTTATGCCATAAATAAATTTAGACATTATATAACAGGCTACTAAATTTTTTTGTACGCTGATCACTCTACCATTATATATTTAGCCAATAAAGAAATCACTAATGGGTGAGTGACCCGTTGTATGTTACTTTTGCAGGAGTTTGATATTACCATTAAAGACCATCCAGGAAAGGAAAACCCTGTCTCAGATTTTCAGTCATGGTTTCCTAAGACAAACGATCCACTGGCTATCAATGATCAGTTCCCAGATTAACATCTATTTTTCATAGCAGTTAAACTTCCATGGTACACACGTGTATCAAATTATCTGGCAGTAGGAAAACTTCCTAGGCACTTAACAACAAAGGAGAGGAAGTTGATTGTCCAAGAAAACACTCGATTTTCTTGGATCGATGGATACATTTTTCACACAGGAGATGATATGCACATATGCAAATGCATTCAAGAAGATGGAATATACAAGATCGTGAAGGCCTGCCATGATGAGGCTTGCAACAGAAACTTCGTAGACCACAGAACTATGAATAAAATACTATAGATGGGCTATTACTGGCCCACAATTTTTAAGATGCCAAGAAATATGTCCAGGCCTGTGATAGCTGATAGAGGATGGGTCATCTTAGAAAATATGAAGAAATTTTGTTACAGCCACAATTGGTAATGGAACCTTTCAAATAGTGTGCATTATATTTTGTTGGCCCATTCAATCTTCCATCAAACCAGAATACCTACATACTAGTTGCCACAGACTATGTAGCAAAGTGGGTAGAAATAGTAGCTTTGGCAAGAGCTACATACGAAACTATAATTAATTTTATTTTTTAATTATTTGTGCAATATGGATTACCCAGGGAAGTGATAATGGATGGAGGGGCGTAGTTTGAAGGACATAATATTACATCCACTCTACGAAACCAACATATCACACATAGAGTCACTTCTCTGTATCACCCTGTTACACAGCATTTTGTCACCATCCCTGCAATCCCTCGCCCCACATATTGGAGGGTATTTCCTGTGACATGTGAGTAGTGTCATACTCTAAAAACACATTCTTTGCATCCTTCTGCACAAGGACATCATTTCTCCTATTTAACATTTTCTCAAAAAGCTCATAAAAACCCATGTTTTGGCATTTGCGCAGGTATCCCTTTCACCCCTCGCGCCAATGTGGAGGATGTACAGCTGTGCTAGCTGGTGCTCTATCTCTCTATTGTGCCCATGCCAGCCTTTTTGGGATTTTTTTTTAACAAATTAGATGCGGAATTTTCCTTTAACCACCTCAAGGATGAGACACTGGACGTGGTTAATCTGATGAGCCACAGATCTCCCTCTTTAGGTAGTGTTTCCTCCTCCCATCGAACACTCCTAGAAGATAGGTCTCCCTTCCATGATTATAGGGATCCTAACCTCTCCCTCTCCCTCTATATAAACAGGCCTTCTCCCTTTATGAAAGCTAGCTGAACATATAGCCAAGAAGCTAAAATTGGAGAAGAGATAATATAGATGAGTAATCGCTATCGAGAAGGTAGAACCAAGGAGAATTTCGTAGAGAGAGCCCCATCTGAATTCCCGACGAGCTTTTTGAGATGCTCTCCACTAGAACCCTATTGGAGGAGACCACAACTTTGAAGCTTGGTTGTACTCTTCCTTCCTTTCATTAATATACTCGACTATGGTATTGGTTCCATCATTGTGTTGTGTTTATTGATGCATTGATTTAGTCTTCTTCGACTAAATGATAGTTACAGATGAGAAATAGTATGTTGTAGATTGTCTTTGTTTCTTGTGTATGTGCAGGTATTCGAGCATGGGAACAAGAAGATCATGATATGTTAGACAAGGAGAGAGAGGCAGCAACTCTTTCGACGACAAAAACAACGCAGGATATATGGTAATTTATCTATCGAATATCCATCCATTAGTTAACTAGGAATTGATGTCATAGCGTGTCTTATTTGTGGGTAGACCCACTCTAGGGCTAGTGGGATCACCTCTGTCTACAGAGGGGATTTACCTTACAAACACACCTGCAGGTGACCGGGAAGGTTGAAAGCACTAACAAAGTTCTTGAGGCAATTTTTACCAAGACAGTTTTGACACATCGTCGGGATTGAGCTACTAAACTGATAAATACCTTGTGGGCTTATCACACAACTTGGATAAATAATACTGGATATTCCCTGTACCAACTTGTATTTGGCAAAGAACATATTTTTCCTATTGAATTTGAAATAAAGACTCTCAGAACAGCCCAATAAGTGGGACTATACCTGGCGGAGGCACAAAATAAATGAATTTAACAAATAAATGAAATGGATGAAGCTCGGCTACTTGCACTACAACGCACTGCAACTTTTCAACAACAAAGGGCTAAGTCGCATGAAAACATTATCAAAAATAAAATGTTTCGTGAAGGAGACTGGGCACTCCTCTCTGATTCTAGGTTCCAAGACATTCCGGGTAAATTATAGACAAGGTGTCTTGGCCCATATGAAATTCAAGAGGTGCATAATAAAGAAACTCTAACTCTTACCACCATCGATGGGTCTGGATATTATTTTCTGGTGAATGGACATTGGGTATGTCTTTATCATAAACCACTCAACAAAGAATATTTTTTCCAACAGGTGCATGATGATCCCACTATGCAAATCTTATCTATGTGGAGTAATGACCCAACAACTTTACTTTCGTGAAAACACAATTCTCTTCGACTGTAAATAATGTATATATTTTTAATATTTGGCTGTAATTTGCCATTTTTTTTAAAGATAATAATTAATGTATAAATGTGTGGATCTATTTTCTTTTGAGACAATCACTTATAATGATATTCCTTCCTTTTACCACTGTTTTGTGTTACAAGCAGAAGTTGTCCAAATTCTTTGAACAAATGTTGTTCAAATTCTTTCAACAAATATTGTTCATTTTCAATTGAAAATTCATGTTTCTTTTCGTGAGAATTTCTACTGTTCAATAGATGTAACAGTTGTTGTTAAATCAACTGAACAACTGTTGTTCAGAAAAATGAACAGTTGTGATTTATTTTTGTGTGTTTAATAATTGTTATTCAATAGATTGAAATTTTTTTGTTCAATCAATTGAACAACTTCTATTCAGAAAAATGAGCAGTTGTGATTTATTTTTGTATTTAATAATTTTTGTTCAATAGATTGAACAATTGTTGTTTAATCCATTGAACAACATCTATTCAGAAAAATGAACAACCACGATTTATTTATTTTTGTTGTGCTTTTTCTGTCTAATAAATTGAACAGTTGTTGTTAAATCAATTGAACAACTGTTGTTCAGAAAAAAGAACATCCACGATTTATTTTCTCGGTGTGTTTAATAATTTCTGTTGAATAGAATGAACAATTTTCGTAATTGAATGAACATGTGTTGTTCAGTACATTGAAAAACTGCGATCCTTTTTTTTGTTTTTTAATGCCCTTTTTGATGAATTTCACATATCATTGTTGTTCGATAGAATGAAAAACTAATGTTAAATACATTGAAAAACTGTTGTTCAATTGAAATAACAACTGCAGTTCCAATGACTGCACAACTGCCATTCAATCTTAATCAAACAGCCATATTTTATCTCACATGCCTTACTATGAATATCATCTTTTTGGATTGGAAATTTGTACCCAATATAGAGGAAAAATAGTGATATTAACAACATCATGATTTTTAAACCATTTTCTGGGTATATTTATTCTGGAATATAACATGGTTCACCTATATAATGACTTGCTAAATATATTCTCTTCAGACATATCATAAAATGATTCATTATATCAATACCATGCTGGTTTATTTTTTCACACTTGCAATTGATAATTCCCTTTGGTATGATGATATAGGGATAAGGGAATAACTTTTATTGGAATTATTTTACTTCTCACACCATCCCTAACTCTTAAGGAAGTTAATGATCCTCCCTCCATTTATAATGTAAATATGGAAATGTAATGAAAACCTTATTAGAGAGGATAGGGGGTCTCATCACGAGCTAGCCTACCATGATCATAAGGATGTAACAAGTTACATTCCCATTATGGCCACCACACCAGGGCAATGGCCTTCCAGACAGTTAAACTATTAGAAGGATAGGAGGTCTCATCACGAGCCAACCTGATCTCTTTATTATACCCTGGTGAATGGAACTATGATTATCTAGTCACCATGACAACACAATGATCTCTTTATAGAAATAAATAAATAATCAAAGTCCTAAATAGAGGATTATGGCTCATTTTTGGGGTTAATAAGAAACCATGTCAAGGCTATGGATGCTTTCTAGAAGCAATGGCTCTGCTTTTGGTATTGGAGTTTTATGTTATATTTACAATTCCTCTATATCTCACTATTTCCTATTGATTCATATCCAATGACGAGTTTATCATTTGAATAGAGTTTATATCTATATTAATCGATATACATGGTAGACTATACTTTTATATGAATTATATCAATAATGTCCGATTAATTGATATCATCAGTTGTTATCATATATCACTTGTTTGTTGGAAATAATGAGAGGGGGGTGAATCAATATTCCTTTCAATTAGTATTATTATTAATCTTTCATAGCATTAGTTAATTTGGTAGGTAAAAATTACCATGCAAGATCAGGGTAGCCCCTGGTGCTTCTTGGATTGACATCAATGAAAACCCCTGATCAATAATCTCCCCCTTTGGCATTGATGGAAACACAAGTACTCCCACTTGATCACTACACCTCTTCCTACAACATTATCTCCCCCTTTGACATCAATGGAAAAGGGTAACTCCCCCTAACACACAACCATCCTGTGGACCTGTACACACTTCCACTCCCCCTTTATATTCTGAATAAGGAAAATCTAATGAGAACTTGGGAAAATGCCAAGCTTATGGCGAGGATATTCAAATTCTTCACGAGTACTCTTACGATCATCAACACTTCCTTCCAAATCTGCATCTGTAAAGGCTTTAATAATGAGATTGTTACCCTTGGGATACTGAAAGTCATATTCTATTGTTCCCTTTAGATATCGAAAAATTATTTTGACAGAAATAATATGTCATTCTTTTGGTGCTTCTTGGAATCCTGCTACGTGTCCAACTTATTGCATAACATCTGGCCAGGACGTTGTTACATAAAGAGGACTACCAGTCATAGATCTATACAACCTATTATCCACATCCTTGGATGCGTCATCTATGCTCAATTTTCAATCTATTTCCATCGGAGTAAGGACGGGTTTGCATTATTCCATTTTTAATTTCTTGAGCATTTCCTTGATGTACTTATCTTGATATATAAATATTTCTTTCTCTTGCTGAGATATTTGAAGCCCTAAGAAGTATGTCAGCTCACCAAGTAAAGACATATTGAACTCACTTTGCATATTTGTAGTAAATTTCTTACTTAGTCAATCATCATCTCTACCAAATATTATATCATCCTCTTTAGCTGGTAGACGTGATTTAGTTTCTTCATCAAGAACATATATGTCATTTGGAGCTCGATTTACTGTAGTCACAATTTCACCATACCTGCCTTTCCCGATTTCACATTTTGTGGATTTGAATAGCATTGTCTGTCCTTGATCACAAATTTTTCCAACACTGAGTAGATTGTGATTCATGTTTTCGAACAATAAAACATTATTGACTAGATCATATTTGCTTCCGAGAGTGACGGTACCTGATCCTACAAAATTTGAAGATCCATAATTTCCAAAGGACTGTTGGCAATATGATGCAGAGTGTTGTCCTTGATGGAAACCCACTGAATGGAGATGCAGACATATGACTGTTGACATGTGTTGTCCTTGATGGCAATCCACCTAATGAAGTTATTCTTGACATAATGGACTTATGTGTACAGAAGGCAATGAAGAAAGGATTTCAGCATGTGCTAAATCTTGATGAAAAGAGTATGTCTCTAGGTATACGTGGATTGGCCTAGGGGAAGTCGCGTATGCATGCGGGAAACAACGTTCCAAGTCGCATATGGGAAAAAGCGCTCAAAAAGTGCAAAACCAGGGGTAACCACCATGGTATTGACCCATTGTATTGGGTAATGATCCGCCTAATTGACCCCATCCAGGAATACCATCAGAAGTGATGAATTTTTGGGCTCATGGTATTGTTTTGGGTCATGGTATTGAAAAAGGTTAAACCTATATAAAGAGATGAAATTCATTATGCAAGGACAGTGGTGTGGTGCAAGATGTCTGAGCTTGAATGAATACTTCACTCTGAAGTAGATCTGAATGGAAAGGGTTACACTTGAATGATAAATCTGAATGGATGATGCACCAATGATGAAGAAGGGGATCTAGATCTGAAATGCACTTGTATCTACTAGATCTGCCTATGGAAGGCTTAGATCTATGATGAGGTGAACATCTAGGCGAACATCTGTCTGAAGAAAAAGGGTGAATCTGAACTGAATATCTGATCTGAAGAAGTATGCTGCTCTATAATGATTGAAGATCTATACGCTACTTCGCCACAGAATAAGTGTGTATATACGCGGATTAGCTGAAGATAAAGCGCGTATGCGCAATGAAATATACACAGAGGTATACGCTGGTTTGTGTGGACAGAAGCGCGTATATACGCGACATCAGTGAAGTGAAAGCGCGTATGCAAACTAGGGTTTGCTGAAGCATGGGGTATGAAACATCTGATCTGTGTTGTCTGAATTGGTTAGTATCTGTTTGGTGATGTATGTTTGAGCTTAAAACTATGGAATGGGTCCAGTCTGAAAATATGATGAAACGTGGCCTGCAAGTTGTGTTCTATTGAAGTTGTTAGATCCAGTGTGAAAATTGATGAAACGTGGTCCTAAAAGGTGCTGAGGGTTGTAGCCTTCAGTCAGGGGGTCGTAGCTCCCTTCCAGGTGAGGCTGGTAAATGAGATCAGGGGGTCGTAGCTCCCTACCAAGAGAGGCTGGTAAACGAGTCAGGGGGTTGGAACTCCCTTCCAGGAGAGGCTGGTAAACGAGCGCAGGTGGGTGCCTGCATGCTGGTAGAAGTCTGCACCAACACATATGTTGTAAAATGTTTTCTCTATAATAAAAGATTGAAGGCTGAGCAACGGCAGTGGTGGTTTTCTCCCGACTTGGGTTTCCACCTAAAAATCCTGGTGTTCATGTATGATGCTTTGTTGTTTAATTTTTATTAAGCATCTGATGAATGAATGATGGAATGATTTAAGTGAAGATATAATAACATAATTAGATATCTGTGTATACGCGAGTTTCATAAAGGGTATCCACGTATATACGCGAGTCTGGTTCAGGAAAGTAGCGTATGGGTTTTAGAAACAAGAAAAAATTAAAATTTTTGAATATGTAGTAAATACTGATTCACCCCCCCTCTCAGTATTTTTCCCAACAATTCGTATCAGAGGCAGGTTCTTCTGCAGAATCTTGATCGCTTGAAGGAGATCCATCGCAATGGGAAGTCAAGAAGGAGTAATGTCTATAAAGCCACCTCTATTCAATGGAAGCAATCTGATATTCTGGAAAGTACGAACAAAAGCATATCTGCAAAGTCTTGGTGCAGATGTATGGGAAATTGTGGAAGAAGGTTATCAATACTCGACAAGTATTCCTACTGATGCAGCAGAAAGAAAGAAGTATGAAATCAATGCCAAAGCAGTAAATGTCTTATTAGGAAGCATGTTTGAAACAAAATTTGCTAAAGTGATGCATCTACACTCAGCAAAAGAAATATGGGACAAGATCATTCTGAGCTATGAAGGAGATACAAAGGTAAAAGGTGCAAAACTCCAAACTCTTAGAATTGAATATGAAAATTTGAAGATGCATAGTGATGAAAGTGTTGCCAGTTTCTTTCTTCGTCTGGACGATATTGTAAATCAAATGAGAAATTTGGGTGAAACCATAACTGATACTACTCTAGTGGAAAAGGTCTTAAGATCCTTGACTTCGAAATTTGACTCTAAAGTTTTAGCTATTGAAGAAAGGCAAGATCTGCAAACTCTTACTATTGTTCAATTACATGGACACATGGTATTCCACTACTTTTCAAATGAGGCAAGGAGGCCCCCTTTCTCAATCTAAAGAAGTTGCTTTTAAGGCTTCAAGAAAAGGAAAAGAAAAGGAAGTTGTCAAAGAATCCAACCTATATATCCGAAGAAGAAGAAGAAGCGAATTTCGTGAGAAAACTCCAACTAGGAACTGGAAGATTCAAAGGTAAGCTTCCTTTCAAATGTTTTGAGTGTGGAAAAGTTGGTCATTATGCTGCAAAGTGTCCTTATAAAGAAACCTTGGCTAAAGGAAAAGAGGTAGCAAGAAGGAATACGAATCGATCTAGCACAAGGAAAAGTTATTATACTAATGAAGACAGTGATGGATCATCTAATAGTGAGGAAGAATGTGAAGAAGACTTTAGACTTGTCATGGCTTTTGAACAAAGAGAATAAAAGGATACTTTCGTGGATGCTCTAGAGGACAATGATTTTCTTGAAGAAAACAATCAACTCAAAGTAAGCCTAGCAGAAAAGAACATAATCATAGAGACTCTTGAAAAACAGCTTGAAGCCAAAGAAAAACGCATTGAGGAATTGGAGTGTGAAATAGTAAGTCTAAGGAAAGATAATAAGAAAGTGAAGACTCTCAATCTTATATTTGATAAAGGTTCGTAAACCTTAGATGAGATTATCAAGACACAATGGTCTCCTCTTGTAAAAACATGTCTTGGATATACTGGGAATCTTCCTGCATTCTCAGCACCAAATTATCTAAAAGCTGTCACAACTGGTTCTCTTCACTCAGCCACTCAGCAAGGGAACAAAGGTTCTTTACAGGTAAAGCGTGATCATCCCAAATCAAGGATCACTAACAGGGAGATCCCTCAAAGAAGCAACAACCAACAGGTAAATTCAAATAGAAGATTGCATGATCGCTGAAATTTCTACTTCAATGGACAATGTTTCTCATGTCACAATTTTGGTCATAAAGCTGCTTAATGTGTTGCATATAAAACCATCATGACAAGAGAAGCAAGAAAGAAAAGGATTGATATTGAACCAAAGAAGAATACCTATAACAACTTTTCTCCTTTTCTAAATGAAGTTGAATGTGCCTATTGCAATAAATTTGGCCATGAAGAATCTGAATGCAGGAGCAAAGTTCAGCCAAAAGAGCATGTTCCTTCAAGCTCCAAAGTATGGAAAAAGAAGGAATTGCAGGTTGAAAATTGTGGCATAGCGTTATTTGAAGAAGGTAAAGAAAATCAATGGTACATTGATAGCGGATGCTCAAGACACATGACAGGTGACAAAAACAAACTTCTTACATATAATGCTCTAGAAAAGGAAAAGAAGGTTACATTTGGAAATGATACTCCTGCGGTAATTAAGGGAAAAGGGTCTGTGTTTCTAAAATAAAAGGTGAAAGCTAATGATGTCATGTATGTGGATGGATTAAGGCATAACCTCAAGTGTAAGTCAAATGTGTGATCAAGGAACAAGTGGTTCTTATAAAGGAATGTGTGGTTCGTGATCTTGATACAGTAAAATCATTATAAAAGGAAAAGAAATCCTAGCAACTCCGTATATACTAAACTAAGATAGATCAATGTTTTATGAGCAAGTCTTTCGAAAATTGGCTATGGCATGTATACGGGGCATCTGAGTTTCTCTCAAATCAACAAAGCAAGTAGACTTCAATCTGTTCGTGGTCTTCCCAATATTAATCTACCAGAAGGCATCATATGCAAATCTTGTCAATTCGGTAAGCAGACCAGAGTACGTTTTAATGCCAAAGAAGGATCATCAATTAAGCCTCTTGAACTCATTCATACTGACATATGTGGACCTATGAGGAAGAAGTCACCACACAGGGAAGAATATATTATTTATTGATGATTTCTCTAGAATGTGTTGGATTGGGTTGATTAAACACAAAGATGAAGCATTTGAAAAATTTCAGATCTTCAAAGCATTGGTGGAAAATGAATTAGATCTAAAAATCAAGTGTCTTATATCTGATCGAGGAGGAGAATATACATCAAATGAATTTTGTGAATTTTTTGAACAACATGGCATAAAAAGACAATTCTCTGTAGCAGGTACTCCACAACAAAATGGCGTAGCAGAAAGAATGAATAGAACAATTCAACAAATGGCTAGAGCTATGCTCGATGATTCTGGAACTCCTGACATGTTCTGGGGTGAAGCAGCACATACAACAACTAACATTCTCAACAAGGCTCATGTTCGGGTAAATAGTGACAAAACTCCATATGAACTCTGGTATGGTAATTCTCCCTCTGTGAAGCATTTTAGAGTTTTTGGAAGTAAATGCTTTATAAAAAATAATGATAAAAAGCTTGGCAAGTTTGAACCTAGATCAGATGAAGGGATACTTCTTGGTTACTCATCTACAAGCAGAGCATACAAATGTTACAATAAAAGGCTTCGAAAGATTGTTGAATGTATTGATGTTGTTATTGATGAGTCTCCTGCAACTCCTAAAGAAGAAAAACAAACAACAAAAGAAGATGATGGTGACCTATGTCCTTCTACATCAAATAGAAATGATATAGACAGTGGATCCAATGAAGAACCTGAAGATGATCTGTCTGAAAAAGCTCCATCCAGATATGTTCAAAAGAATCATCCTGAATCTCAAATTTTGGGTGACAAGGAATCTGGGGTACGAACAAGGAGAACTCTTGTGGGATCTTCTAATCATTTGGCTCTCATATCCACAATTGAACCACCCAATGTCAATCAAGCAAGCAAAGATGAATGTTGGAGGCAAGCCATGAATGAAGAACTTGATCAAATTGAAAAGAATGACACTTGGGAATTGGTACCAAGAACACATGATAAAAATGTCATTGGCACTAAATGGATTTTCAAGAACAAGCTAAATGAGAATGGGGATGTTGTAAGAAACAAAGCTAGATTGGTTTGCAAAGGATATACTCAACAAGAAGGTATAGACTTTGAAGAAACTTTTGCTCCTGTAGCTAGACTTGAAGCCATAAGAATGTTTCTTGCTTTTTCAAGTTATCAACAAATCAAAGTCTATCAAATGGATGTAAAATCTGCTTTTCTTAATGGTGATCTAGAAGAAGAAGTATATATAGAACAACCAGAAGGATTCATTTTGGGAAATGATGCAAATCTTGTTTGTAGACTTAAAAAGGCTCTATATGGTCTCAAACAAGCTCCAAGGGCTTGGTATTATCGTCTTGACAAATATCTTCATCAACGAGGATTTTCAAAGGGGTCTGCTGATAGCAACTTATACACAAAAGTTGAAAATGATAAACTATTGATTGTGGTTGTATATGTTGATGATATCATTTTTGGGAGTAACGAAGAATCCTTGAGTCAAAAATTTGCTTCTGTCATGCAGCAAGAATTTGAAATGTCTTTACTTGGGGAACTAACATTCTTTCTTGGCTTGCAAGTGCATCAAACTGCAGATGGTATATTCTTATCACAAGAAAAATACCTTAAGCAAATTCTAAAGAAGTATGGCATGGAAGAGTGCAAACCTGTAAGTACACCAATGATAACCGGATGTAATCTCAGTTCTCATGATGATTCTCCCATGGTGAACCAAGCAGATTACAGATCTATGATAGGAAGTCTTCTTTATCTCACTGGGACTAGATCGGACATTATGCATGCAGTTAAGATTTTTGGATGATTCCAAGCTAATCCAAAAGAATCTCACCTTCAGGCTGTGAAAAGAATATTTGAATATCTGCAAGGAACTCAAGACTTTGGACTATGGTATCCAAAGAATGCTGATCTTACTCTTCATGCTTACACTGATGCAGATTGGGCTGGAAATGTTGATGATCGGAAAAGCACTAGTGGTGGTGCATTCTATATGGGACCCAGGTTAGTATCTTGGTTCAGCAAGAAGCAAAATTCTATTGCCTTATCTACAGCAGAAGCAGAATATGTGGCTGCCGCATCTTGTTGCACTCAACTCCTTTGGATGATGCAAACCTTGCAAGATTTTCAAATCAAATGTACATCTCCTGTCCCCATTAAGTGTGACAATACAAGTGCCATCAGTATTTCAAAGAATCATGTTATGCATTCAAAGACCAAGCACATTCCCATCAAGTATCACTTCTTACGTGAACAAGTGCTTGAGCAAAAGGTAAAGTTGGAGTATGTTCCCTCCAAAGAACAAGTTGCTGATATCTTTACCAAACCTCTGCCCAGGGAAGCGTTCGAGTATCTAAGACAGAAGCTGGGAGTGTTCTCTGCCAGTCAAAAGAACAATTCTGCTTAAATTTAGAAGATGGCATTGGATACGTGGGTTTCCTGAAACACAGTCGCGTATATACGCGAGTTCATGCACAGAAAACCGCGTATGTCTGATTGCTAACATTTTTCTGATTGGAGTCAGCTCTCTTCAGCACATCTGCAGTGTTGTTTGGTGTAGATGATACTGTTTGGTATCTCTGGTGGTGTTCCAGTTCTCATAATTCTATTTCTAATGTTTTGATAAAGATGCCTTGATGATTTGTTGCTGAAAATGTTCAGGATGCACTAACTAAGGGGGAGCCTTAGTCTTATGGAAAGGTTGCTTGGATGCATAGATTCAGGGGGAGCATTAGCTTTGCTGAGTATAATGCATTGTTGGCATTATGATGGTTCTGAAATATGTTCTCCTTCTTGAGGAATTTATGATGTTGGTTATGAAAAGTCATTTTTTTCTATTGATGAAAATGTCATGTAGAGACCCATGATGTAAATTTGTAATATTCAGTCATGTGGACTAGTCAAAGTTGCAAACCCACTTGGTTGGGTAGCTGAGTCATTTTTTTTTGTAAACCCACTTGGTTGGAAATTTGATGTAAGTATGAGTCTTTGGTGATAAGAAGTTCATAGAGTCATGTACTTCATTGGAAAATATGTTTGCAGATTCAGCATGAACTCAGGGGGAGCTTGGTCACTTCTATGTATATCAGATCTGCTTCTTACACATGAGGAGAGTATGTTGGTTTTTGATCAGCCCTTTTCCCTTGATGTCAAAGGGGGAGAGTGACATGGTGTTTGAATATTCTTAATGTACCTATCTGTTGTGGTAACCAAACACCATCGTGGTTGCCATCAAGTCCAAAGGGGGAGATTGTTGGCAATATGATGCAGAGTGTTGTCCTTGATGGCAACCCACTGAATGGAGATGCAGACATATGAATGTTGACATGTGTTGTCCTTGATGGCAATCCACCTAATGAAGTTATTCTTGACATAATGGACTTATGTGTACAGAAGGCAATGAAGAAAGGATTTCAGCATGTGCTAAATCTTGATTAAAAGAGTATATCTCTAGGTATACGTGGATTGGCCTAGGGGAAGTCGCGTATGCACGCGGGAAACAACGTTCCAAGTCGCGTATGGGAAAAAGCGCTCCAAAAGTGCAAAACCAGGGGTAACCACCATGGTATTGACCCATTGTATTGGGTAATGATCCACCTAATTGACCCCGTCCAGAAATACCATCGGAAGTGATGAAGTTTTGGGCTCATGGTATTTTTTTGGCTCATGGTATTGAAAAAGGTTAAACCTATATAAAGAGATGAAATTCATTATGCAAGGATAGTGGTGTGGTGCAAGATGTCTGAGCTTGAATGAATACTTCACTCTGAAGTAAATCTGAATGGAAAGGGTTACACTTGAATGATAAATCTGAATGGATGATGCACCAATGATGAAGAAGGGGATCTAGATCTAAAATGCACTTGTACCTACTAGATCTGCTCATGGAAAGCTTAGATCTGTGATGAGGCGAACATCTAGACGAACATCTGTCTGAAGAAAAATTAGCGGAAATGAATATCTCGATGCGAAGAAATATTTTATATGTGATTGAAGATCTATACGCTACTTCGCCGCAGAGGAAGCGCGTATATACGCGGCTTAGCTGAAGATAAAGCGCGTATGCGCAATGAAATATACCAATTATCTGTTGTTTATGTGAATGACCGTATATACGCGACATCGATGTGAAGTGAAAACGTATGAAATAGGGTTTGTTGAGAGGCGCAGAATTATGAAACATCGATGCATTACTGTGTACGCTGTATACGTACGTATTTATGCAATAGGTTAGTATGTGTTTGGTGATGTATGTTTGAGCTTAAAATTATGGAATGGGTCCAGTCTGAAAATATGATGAAACATGGCCTACAAGTTGTGTTCTATTGAATTTGTTTGATCCAGTGTGAAAATTGATGAAACGTGGTCCTCAAAGGTGCTGAGGGTTGTAGCCCTTCAGTCAGGGGGTTGTAGCTCTCTTCCAGGTGAGGTTGGTAAACGAGATCGGGGGGTCGTAGCTCCCTTCCAGGAGAGGCTGGTAAACGAGTCAGGGGGTTGGAACTCCCTTCCAGGAGAGGCTGGTAAAGAAGTGCAGGTGGGTGCCTGAAGCTGGTAGGAGTCTGCACCAGCACATAAGTTGTAAGATGTTTTCTCTATAATAAAAGATTGAAGGTTGAGCAACGGCAGCGGTCGTTTTCTCCCAACTTGGGTTTCCACCTAAAAATCCTGGTGTTCATGTGTGATGCTTTGTGTGATGGTTTACTCTGCTCTTATTGTTCATGTTTCCTATTTATTAAACATCTGATGAATGAATGATGGAATGATTTAAGTGAAGATCTAATAACATAATTAGATATTTGTGTATACGCGAGTTTCATAAAGGGTATCCGCGTATATACGCGAGTCTGTTTCAGGAAAGTAGCGTATGGGTTTTTAGAAGCAAGAAAAAGTAAAATTTTTGAATATGCAGTAAATACTGATTCACCCCCCCCCTCTCAGTATTTTTCCCAACAAGGACACGGTTCCATCCTTATTTTCTTTTAGAGATACAAATTTCTTTCTATATCCAGTCATAAGCGTTGAGCAACCACTATAAACATACCACAGATCTTTGTTGTTTTGAGCCTTGAGAGTGAGAGAACAATTATCAGTCTTCTTCTTCTTCCATGTTCATTCGTTCTGTGGCTTCAAAGATTCTTCTGGAGGATTTTCAAGTCTGCAGTCTCTTGCTCTGTGTCCAAAGTTTCGACATTTGTAACATTCAATATTATTTCTTAAATGTTAAAATCTATTTATGTTTCGTTGAGCCCTAGGAGGTTCATATTTGACAGATCTTCTAGAATTATATTGGTTCTTAAGGTCCGTGCGACATTATACAACTTTATGACCAAATTTTCCACATGAATAACAATAGCCATGAAAAATATGTTGGTACCTGGATGGAAATCCTCGTCAAGGAATTTTCTTCCAAGGTTTTTCTTGTGAATATTGTCCAATGAAGTGTAAATGCATGTTAGATCTCATATTTTCATTGTATTTTGTTGTAGAAGGTCCTGCTTCTTCTTATTTGTAACCAAGGCCAGTTATGTCGTTGTAAGATCGTTGATTGTCGATGAGTTCTTCCCATGCCCTTGAGCTATTGGCATAGTTTTGGATAGCTTTTCCCTTCTTTACTTCCTTACCTAGTGAGACTACTTCAGCTTCTAATGCTTCCCTTTCTTGGTTTCTTTCTTCCAACTTATTTTGAAGTCACTCTTCAATAAATTTGTGTTCTTCAACTTCAATTTTGAGACCTTCAACTTGTTCTTCAAGGGTATTGGAACAGATCTTCTCAGCCTTGAGCTCTTTTATAAGCTTTATTTCCTCCTTAGAAAATTATTCTATGGTCAACCCTTCTTTTTGGTTGTTTGATACCTCTTGTTTAATGTGCTTCGCCATAAACAATGCTCTCTCATTGGCTTCTTCTTTGATGTCATTGTCTTCATCGAATGATGAGATATCTTCTTTAGAGAGAAAGTTCCTTTTGAATTATTTCTTTTATATTTTCTTGTTGAATTTCTTAAATCCTTTATTTTCATTTGAGTTGCCATCAGTTCTGTTCAGACATTTTGCTGCTAAATGCCCAACCTCACCATAGTTGAAACATATCAATGGAAGTTTACCCTCGAATTTTCCCTTACCAATTTTTAGTTTTCTCGTAAAGTAAGCATATTCTCTATCTGAAAGACCTTCTTCATCATCTTCCTTTTCTTCACACTTGCAGCTGTAGGTGTGTGCCTTTGAAGGCTTTTTCTCCTTATTGGTTTTCTTAGATGAAAAGAATGCAGTTTCTAGATGCGAAGTACCCTCTTCTTCATAAAGTCTCATTTCATATGCTATGAGAACTCCATGTAATTCCTCCTTGTTGAGTTTTTCCTGATTTGCACTATATTATAAGATCGATACCTTTGTGTTGAATCTCCCTGATAACGTTCTAATAATATTTTTTATAATAGTCTTCTCATCAACAGGCTCTCCCAATCCTTCCAGAGTGTTGGTTATTTCATCAATGTGTTGGAAGTATGAAACAATTTTCTTATCTTCTTTCATTATGAGTTACTCAACTTTTTCTCTGTAGATTTGAAGCTTTGCTTCTTTGACATTTGAGTCACATGCATATATATTCTCAAGCTTTTCCCATACATTTTTGGTGTTTTTACAATAAAACACCTTATCATAAGTAGATTCAATAAGTCCACAGATAATAATATTCTTTTCTTTTGCATCATTTACCAAATTATTTTTACCTTTTTCATCCGTGGTTGATGTAAATCCATTTTGAAAAGTCTCCCATACTTCATATCCTTGTGCGAAGAGATAGACCTCCATTCTTCCTTTCCAGAGTGCATAATTATTTTCATTGAATAGAGGTACACCATTCTTTGTATGCTCCATGACCTCCTTCCAGCTGTTAAAATGCTATTGAAGGAACCAAGAACTGATACCAATTGTTGGAAATACTGAGAGGGGGGTTGAATTATTCTTCCTTTCAATTAGTATTATTATTAATCTTTCAGAGCATTAGTTAATCTGGTAGGTCAAAATTACCATGCAAGATTGGGGTAGCCCCTAGTATTGCTTGGGTTGACATCAATGACAACCACTGGTCAACATTGTCATGATATTGTCATATATTTCTACTAAAGGGAAAATATTTTCTCATAATGGTTAATTTTCTATTTTACTCCCTTTTTGGTATTTTCCTAACCATTTTTCTCAATTTGCACAGAAATGACTGTTTCTTACACTATGTACGTTGCTCTAACCATTTTTTTGTCGCATTCATGAATTCCCAACGTCCTTTCCTCTTTTCCCATGCTCTATGGTCATGGGCGCCCTTTTCTAATTGGAGGGGGGAAGGTATGCATAATGGAACAACATGTGATATAATTACTAAACTCCACCAAAACATGTTGATACGACAAATAACATTATGGCCTTTATATAAAAAATAACAAACTTCAAAGCATTGTATGCAGTTTATTGGTGTTGTTCCAAACTCAGAAAACTGTGAGAAGTGCATAAAGAATTGTGAATTTAGCTCCTAAAGCACAAAAATAATGGGAAGAAAATCTATTCGCAGTGAACCCACAGTACTCCAATTAACAGACCAAGCTTGCGCAATTCTTGAGCGTGCTGGCTGGCTTCAATATATGGTCAAATTACAAGGACACACAAATCTATAGGGTGGATGCACAACTCTAAGAGGAAAAAATATAGCAGTGTCTGAAGAAATCCTAGCCGAGGTTCCGAGACTTCCAGCCGAAGGCACAAAATAGAATGATAAGAATTTTTTTTTACATGAAACAGTCACAATATTTCAAGACCAAGGTGAAAAATTGGTTCACAAAGGCAAAGGAATTCACCCTGCATCTCTGAAGTAACCATGGAAAGAATTGGAAACCATTGTTTAGAGGTACATCACTTGTGGTGGATGTCAAGACATGGTAAAATCTCGAAAAATTAAACTACTAGCCATACTTAAATATAAAATTACAGTTAACTTTCCATTATTTTTGAATTGTTTATTGCATGATATTTATAGTTAGGTTAGGAAGGCTAAAGATCCATAACTGTTATCAGCCACCATGGCCTGATCAAGTTAATTATCATCCATGACTTAGCCCAGCAAAAATTGACATGGGAAAAATTTGTAAACCCTGCCTCACCAGAAGAAAATCCAGATACACAGACACGGATAGATGGTAGAACCATTAAAAACACAAATACTGAACAACATAGAATAGAAGTTTCAATTCCAAAAAGTTAAAGAAAAATGAAGAATCATTCCTTGGCCTCTGGCCCAGTAAAATGAAGACGCTCTATTAGGATAAGCTCATGACAACATACCCCAATTTTGACAGATGAGGCAGGGCCATCTCAATGCCCCCTCTAAGCCCGCAGAGTGATTCTTTAAAGGAATATGAGGAAGAAATGGCCCGAGTACTAGAGAATTAGGGTACACTCTAAGAAGAGAGGGACCAATCTAGAAACTATGAAGAACAAAATCTTGACCAGTCTGACTCTGCTGATAGTTCTAGCCATACCGAAATTTTTCCATCCACTGAAGAGATTGGATATTTGCAGGACTTGAGGGAACAAGTTCCCTTTGAAAGTGAATACCTTGAGGTAGAAACTCATATAGAGGAAGATTCTGAACGTAATCATTAGTCGGGAGATACTATCCCATTAGAACATGATCTTGATGTTGGTACAACCCCTCTTGTTCCTGAAAGAGATATTGTCCCATTAGAACATGATCTTGATGTTGGTACAACCACTCTTGTGCCTGAAAGTGATACTGTACCACTAGAACATGAAATTTATATTGGCACAACTCCTTGTGAGCCTGAAAAAGATATTGTGCCCTCTCCAACTGAAAACCTCATGAAGGAGAAGAAATCATACAAGGAGAGGTTCAGGAATTTGAGTAAGAAGTACATAAAATTGAAGAACATGGTCAAACAATTAAGGGAATGGTTAAAGGAAGCATGCAAGGCCTAGAAGCTGAAAGTAGAAGTGGAAACTTTTGGGACCCAAATAGAGAAATGCTCCACTCAAGTTATGGAAACCCAAATATAACCATGTCCCACAAAGGATATTGGCACTCAAACTGAAAAACCTTATGTTTGTTCAATAGAGACCAAAATGGACTTTCCTATGGATTCCATATATGTTGTTGTTAAAAAATATATCGAGGAGAATGTCTAGACCAATCACTTTATTCCCCAAGGAATAGCTGAAACTTCCATGAAAACTAATTTGGTGCCAAAAAATGACAATGAAACACAAAGAGAGGAAATGCCTCGCTATACTCCTCTGGTAAGATAGGGTGTTATTCTGAAGCTACAAAATGAATTGACACAGACTCAGAAGGTGTTGTCTCAGTACAAGAAATAAGTGGTACCCTTACAGATAAACCAGGAATTGATGAAGAAATTCGATACACTCACTACAAGAGAAGATGAAACTTTGACCAGTCTTAGAGGTGAGCAGGACAAAGTGAAGAGAATGCAAACCTAGCTTCAGAAAGCCAAGGAACAAAACAAAACCATATGTTCTCTTTACTATGACGTGTTATATTTCCAGTCACCTGCCACTAAATATGCATTATTCTTGTTGGAAAGATATCTATTGTTGAATATTAAAGCTGTCAAGGCTAGAAAGCCAGTTGAATTTAAAACCACTGCAGAATTCATCCAATGTTATTAGGAAAAAAATGAGAAGGTAACATGCCTTCTATGTGAACTATACCTACACAATTTTTTCTTGGAGGGTGAACGGGATGGTAATACTAGCCCCTTGATTGGGGATATTCAATTTCAAGCTTTCCTCTCTTTGGCTTCTAATCAAATTAAATGGGCTAAGGCCTATAACATTTTCCAAAAGAAGGAACATGGTTTGGATCTATGGGTAAGAGGAGAACCCACAAAACCATTGCATCTTTTCATTCAACGTAGAATATTCATAAAATGAGAGGGATTTGTGGCTAAATTAGGACAACTACATAAAGATATTGTACAGGAAGGAAGGAGGGAAAATTTTAAGGATGAAAATTTATCTTAAGTTTAGAAACCTTGGTGAATCTTACTAGTCCCTAATGTTAGGGTCATATCATATATAGGATCTCAAGGTGATTGAGTATTTCATAGTTGCAATTTCATATTGTGTATGATTTTCAATATTCAAATTATTTCCAAAAAAAAATATGAAAAAAGAAAAGAAAAGAGGGTATATTGAAAAGAGAAAAGAAAAACAGAAAAGAAAAAGAAAGAAAACCCCCAAAAACAATAATACTGAAAGTGTTGCAAATCAAAATTCCACTGTTGTTTATATTGGTTTGTTTAATCATACAATCTAAGCATGATTGAACAATTTTAAATTTTTGTTGGATAGGTTAAAAAATAAGGATTTACCAAACAGTTCAATCTTAGCAAATTAGCAGTTAGTTAGAAAATAAAATTGACTCAATAATTTAATCTGAGTCAATAGGAGAAATAAGGGGTAGAGTAGGTTATATTTTTATAAAAAAAAAGAGATTTGGGTCTACAAGCCTAAATGCACCCTTCATAGAATGATAAAAAATGTTAGAATAATGAAAGGGTAGGAATAATAAAAGAGAAATAAATATGCAGAAGCATGGAATTTATCCCAAAGCATCATTCAAAGTATTTCTTCTATTCTCATTATATGGAGAAAAATAAAAAAGAAAGATTTTATCTTGAATTTTGGGATTAATTCTTTATAAAGTCACTTGAAATATTTTATGTCATATCCTAAGTCCCTAACCTTACACTCCACCTGAATTTTCATATATGATTCACCTAACCCCACCATCCACTCACCTATCCCATCAACGTTAATCTCCCACCGCCCTCCATCTCATCTCCACCCCCTCCATATCATCCTACAAACCATAACCTTTTCTGACCCCCCATCATCCTCCTAAAGTTAACGTCATGGTGGGTGGGGGTTCAAAAATAGAAAATTTTCCAAACTCGCCCATCTGCTACATGTTGGGCACACGTCTTTTCATTCATCATTGCTACCAAATATTGTATCATCCTCTTTAGTTGGTAGACATGCTTTAGTTTCTTCATCCAGGAAAATATATGTCGTTTGGAGCTCGACTTGCTGTAGCCACAATTACACCATACCTGCCTTTCCTGATTTCACATTTTGTGGAGTTGAATAATATTGTGTGTCCTCGATCACACATTTTCCCAACACTGAGCAGATTGTGTTTTCAACCAATAGAATATTCTTGACTAGAGCATATTTGCTTCCGAGAGTGACGATATCTGATCCTATAACATTTGAAGATCCATCATTTCTAAAGGACACGATTCCATATTTATTTTCTTTCAGATATACAAATTTATTTCTATCTCCAGTCATATGCGTTGAGCAACTGATATCAACATACCACACCTTTTTTGTTTTGAGCCTTGAGAGCGAGAGAAAAATTATCAATCTTCTTCTTCTTCCATGTTCATTTGTTTGGTGGCTTCGAAGATTCTTCTAAAGGATTTTCAAGTCTGTAGTCTTTGGCTATGTGTCCAAAGTTTTGACATCTGTAATATTCAATATTACTAATTAAATTTTCAAATCTATTGATGTTTCATTGAGCTCTTGGAGGTTCATATTTGACATCTCTCCTGGAATTGTATTGGTTCCTAGGGTATGTGTAACATTCTACAGAATTATGACCAAATTTTGCACATGAATAACAATAGCCATGAAAAATATGTAGGTACCTAAATGGAAATCTTCGTCGAGGAATTGTCTTCCAAGGTTTCTCTTGTAAATATTGTCTAATGAAGTCTACATGCATGTTAGATATCATAGTTTCATTCTATTTTGTTGTATAAGGTCCTGCTTCTTCTTATTTGTAACTGAGGCCAGTTCTGTCATTGTAAGATCGTTGATTGTTGACGAGTTCTTCCAATGCCCTTGAGTTGTTAGCATAGTTTTGGACAGTGTTTCCCTTCTTCACTTCCTTACCCAGTGAGACTACTTCGACTTCTAATGCTTCTCTTTATTGGTTGCTTTCTTCCAACTTCTTTTGAAGTGACTCTTCAATACATTTGTGTTCTTCAACTTCAATTTTGAGACCTTGAACTTGTTCTTCAAGCGTATTAGAATGGATCTTCTCAGCCTTGAGCTCTTTTATAAGCTTGATTGCCTCCTTAGAAAAGTATTCTATGGTAAACCCTTCTTCTTCGTTGTTTTATACCTTTTATTTAATGTGATTGGCCATAAAAAATACTCTCTCATTGGCTTCTTCTTCATTTTCATTGTCTTCATCGGATGATGAGCTATCTTCTTTAGGGAGAAAGTTCCTTTTGAATCCTTTCTGTTTTATTTGCTTGTTGAATTTCTTAAAGACTTTTTTCTTTCGATTTTCCATCACTTATGTTCAGACATTTTGCTACTAAATGCCCAAACTCACCAAAGCCGAAACATATTAGTGGAAGTTTACCCTTGAATTTTCCCTTACCAATTTTTAGTTTTCTCGTAAAGTAAGCATATTATCCAGTTGAAACACCTTCTTCATCATCTTCCTTTTCTTCACACTTGCAAGTGTAGGTCTTTGCCATTGAAGGTTGTTTCTCCTTATTGGTTTTCTTAGATGTAGTGAACGCAGTTTCTAGATGTGAAGTACCATCTTCTTCATCAAGTCTCATTTCATATGCTATGAGAACTCCATGTAATTCTTCTTCACTGATTTTGTCAAGATTTGCAATATATTCTAAGATTGATACCTTTGGGTTGAATCTCCATGGTAACGTTCTAATAATATTTCATATAATAGCCTTCTCGTCAACAAGCTCTCCCAATCCTTCTAGAGTGTTGGTTATTTCATCAATGTGTTGGAAGTATGGAGCAATGTTATTATCTTCTTTCATTCTGAGTTGCTCAAATTTTACTCTGTAGATTTGAAGCTTTTCATCTCTGACATTTGAGTCACCTGCATATATATTGTCAATATTTTCCCATACATTTTTGGCTTTTTTAAAACCCAACACCTTATCATAAGTAGATTCAATAAGTCCATTGACAATAATATTCTTTTCTTTTGCATCATTTTCCAAATTTTTCTTACCTTGTTCATCTGCGGTTGATGTAAATCCATTTTGAACAGTGTCCCATACTTCGTAACCTTGTCCCAAGAGATAGACCTCCATTCTTCCTTTCCAGAGTGCATAATTGTTTTCATTGAACAGAGGTACACCATTCTTGGTATGTTCCATGACATCCTTCTAATTGTTAAACTATTATTGAAGGAGCCAAGCTCTGATACCAATTTTTGGAAATACTAAGGGTGGGGGGGGTGAATCAATATTCCTTTCATTTAGTATTATTATTGTTGGAAATACTGAGAGGGGGGGTGAATCAATATTTATTTCAATTAGAGAATTAGTTAATATTCAATTATTATCAGTGTTTGTACAATGATAGCAGAAAACAAGAGGAACACAAATGCACACAGTTTTTAAGGTGGAAACCCACTCCGAGACAAAAACCACCTAATTCTTTTCTAATAATTCTTTTCAACTCCAATTGAAAAAATAAGCTCCAACTTCTGAGAATATAGAAAAGCATTCTTCTCCAGCTCCCACTTGATGGACGCTCCAACACCCGAGATTCTTCAGTAGTCACTGAACGGATGCCCCAACACCCAATGAGCTACAACTCACCCTAGCACCACCCTACTACCATATAGAATAATAAAAGAAGAATGGACTCCCGTACCAGGGAAAATGGTCCACTTTACAATGATATAGAATGATGTAAAGAAGAAGACATACTATACCATAACCCCAGCTTTGACACAACCACCCAATGATGATCCTAGACCTCCCAACACTTCCTCTTCAACCCTTGGCAGATAGATACTAGTACAATTTGTATAATAATGTATTTACAATGACTAAGTACAATGATACCTTTAAAGTGATTGTATACAGTGCTACCCACTTGAAGAATTCATATGATGAAATTTTTGCTGCTGTTATGCACCTTGGTTGTGCTCTCGTCATGCTACCCTCTGCTGCACCTTGCTTTGCCTTGCTACCATAGAAATTCTGGTCCTTTGCAACCCTTGACAACACATGATCTAGATTTTTCTTGCCTTCTAGGAGCTCGATATTGAATCTGGTGTATCTCTGTTATTTCAGATCTTCAATATTTGATTTTTGGTCCTGTATTATTCCTCTAATTCGTCTTTCCAATGCCATAGGTCTAACCCAATTTTGATTCTTCAAGAGATATTTATACCCAATTTCTCACACTGGCCTAATTATGGACTGTTTCAGTAGAGTGCAATCGTACGACATGCCACGTGTCATTGTTTCTTCATTTTCCTGTAAAATTGATAGATCGAAAACTATAGACTGTGAAATATCTTCCACTTTTTATGGAATTCCAATCCGATACTCAGAGAGAGAGTTATGACAATTTTACCAAGGTCACTTCTTTGAGATGAATTTCAGGAGCTTGCAAAAACCCTTAATTCCACATATCATATCTCCAAAAATATTGTGGAAATTGATCTTAAATTTTTACTGCAGCTTCGCCAGGATTTCGGCTTCACCTCATACAAATTTCAGCTTCTAAGCCTTTATAGAAAAAATGTTAGAGCGAAAATTCCACGATGACCTGTTTCAGATGGCCGAATCCCTTGCCTAAGGAGGAAATGAAGATCACAATATATATGAATGCTTAAGTTGAGAGGGTCTTCAACAAGTGAATGTGGGAGGGAATTTAGGAGCTTAAAAAATATTTATTATAACTTTTCAATGACCGATGCCCCAACCCCATGGGATTTTAGCCCACTAATTGGGGTACAAACTTCAAACATGAATTCTCTCAAACCGTGAAGAATTACATGGCGTGCCATATATCAACAGAAACATATCGAAAAGTAGAAACCATAAAAAAAATTATTGACCTAGAATATATTAATTTGGTAGGTCAAACTTCCCATTCAATATAGTGTTAGCCCTTGGTGCTGCTTGGGTTGACATCAATGACAATCGCTGATCAACAATATCCCCCTTTGGAATTGATGGCAACATAAGTACTCCCCCTACGATCATGACACCTCTTCCTACAACATTCTCTTGCCCTTTGACATCAATGGCAAAGGGTAACTCCTTCTGAAACACAACCATCCTGCAGACCTGTACACACTTCTACTCGTGCTGACACACAACAGTCCTGCAGACCTATACATACTTCCACTTCCCCTTTATATTCTGAAAAAGGAAAATATATTGAGAACTTGGGAGAATCCAAAGCTTATGGCGAAGATATTCCAATGCTGGTGAATATTTAATATGTGATTCTTTTGGTGCTGCTTGGAATCTTGCTACTTGTCTAACTGCTTGCATAACATCTGGTCGAAAGGCTGTTACATATAGAAGACTACTAATCATAGATTTTTACAACCTTTGATCCACATCCTTAGATGAGTCGTCTATGCTCAATTTGCAACCAAGTAAAGACATCTCGAAATCACTTTGCACCTTTGTAGCAAAATTCTTACTTAGTTGATCATCATTACTACCAATTATTGTATCATCCTCTTTAGCTATTAGACATGCTTTAGTTGCTTCATCCAGAACATATATGTCGTTTGGAGCTCAACTTGCTGTAGCCACAATTTCACCATACACGCCTTTCCTAATTTTACATTTCCTAGAGTTGAATAGTATTGTGTGTCCTTGATCACACATTTGTTCAACACTGAGTAGATTATGATTCATGTTTTCAACCAATAGAACATTCTTGGCTAGAAGATATTTTCTTCCGAGAGTGACAGTACCTGATCCTATAACATTTGAAGATCCATCATTTCCGAAGGAAACGGTTCCATCCTTCTTCTCTTTCAAAGATACAAATTTATTTCTATCTCCAGTCATATGCGTTGAGAAACCGCTATCAACATACCACACATCTTTGTTCTTTTGAGCCTTGAGAGCGAGAGCACAATTATCATTCTTCTTTTTCTTCCATGTTCATTCATTCTGTGGCTTTGAAGATTCTTCTGGAGGATTTTCAAGTTTGCAGTCTTTGGCTACGTGTCCAAAGTTTCAACATTTCTAACATTCAATATTATTTCTTAAATGTTCAAATCTATTGATATTTCTCTGAGCCCTGGGAGGTTCATATTTGACAGATCTCCTAGAATTTTATTCATTCCTAGGGTACGTGCGACATTCTATAGCTTTATGACCAAATTTTCCATGTGAATAACAGTAGCCATAAAAAATATGTTGGTACCTGGATGGAAATTTTTTTCGAGGAATTGTCTTCCAAGGTTGATCTCGAATCTTGTCCAATGAAGTCTACATGCATGTTAGATCTCATAGGTTCATTGTATTTTGTTGTAGAAGGTCCTGCTTCTTCTTCTATGTAATTGATGCCAGTTTTTTCATTGTAATATCATTGATTGTTGATGAGTTCTTCCAATGCCATTGAGTTTTTGGCATAATTTTGGATAGTTTTTCCTTTCTTCACTTCCTCACACAGCGAGAATACTTCGGCTTCTAATTCTTCCCTTTCTTGGTTGCTTTCTTCCAACTTCTTTTGAAGTGACTCTTCAATGCATTTGTGTTCTTCAATTTCAATTTTGAGACCTTGAACTTGTTCTTCAAGAGTTTTGGAATGGATCTTCTCTGCCTTGAGATCTTTTATAAGCTTGATTGCTTCCTCATAAAATTCGTCTATGGTCCATCCTTCTTCTTCTTTGTTTGATACCTCTCGCTTATTGTGCTTGGGTTTATTGTGCTTGGCCATAAACAATACTCTCTCATTGGCTTATTCTTCACTATCATTGTCTTGATTGGATGATGAGCTATCTTCTTTAGAGAGAAAGTTCCTTTTGGATCCTTGCTTGTTGAATTTCTTAAAGCCTTTCTTTCTTTTTGAGTTTACATTACTTTTGTTTGGACATTTTGCTACAAAATGCCCAACCTCATTATAGCTGAAACATATCAATGGAAGTTTACCTTTGAATTGTCCCTTACCAATTTGTAGTTTTCTCATGAAGTAAGCATATTCTTCATCTAAAAGACCACCTTCATCATCTCCCTTTTCTTCACACTTGCAGGTGCATGTATTTTCAATTGAAGGTTGTTTATCCTTATTGGTTTTCTTAGACGCAACGAATGCAGTTTCTAGATGCAAAGCACCCTCTTCTTCATCAAGTCTCATTTCATATGCTATGAGAACTCCATGTAATTCCTCTTTGCTGAGTTTGTCCAGATTTTCACTATATTCTAAGACCAATACCTTTGGGTTGAATCTCCCTGGTAACGTTCTAATAATTTTCCATATAATAGTCTTCTTGTCAACTGGCTCTCCCAATCCTTCTATAGTATTGGTTATTTCATCAACGTATTGAAAGTATGCAGCAATGTTGTAATCTTCTTTCATTCTGAGTTGCTCAAATTTTGCTCTATAGATTTGAAGATTTTCTTATTTGACATTTGAGTCACTTGCATATATATTCTCAAGCTTGTCCCATAATTTTTTGGCGGTTTTACAACCCAACACCTTATGATAAGCATATAAAATAAGTCCATTGATAATAATATTCTTTGATTTTGCATCATTTACCAAATTATTCTTACCTTGTTCATCCGCAGTTAATGTAAATCCATTTTGAACAATGTCCCATACTTCGTAACCTTGCGCCAAGAGATATACCTCCATTCTTCCTTTCCAAAGTGCATATTTATTTTCATTGAATAGAGGTACACCATTCTTGGTATACTCCATGACCTCCTTCCAGCTGTTAAACTTCTATTGAAGGAACCAAGCTCTGAAACCAATTGTTGGAAATACTAAGAGGGGGGGTGAATTAGTATTTCTTTCAATTAGAGCATTAGTTAATCTTCAATTATTATCAGTGTTTGTACAATGATAGCAGCAAACAAGAGGAACACAAATGCACACAGGTTTTAAGGTGGAAACCCACTCCAGGACAAAAACCACCTAATTCTTTTCTAATGATTCTTTTCAACTCCAATTGAAAAAAAAGCTCCAACTTCCTACAATCTAGAAAAGCATTCTTCTCCAACTCCCATTGGATGGATGCTCCAACACCCGAGATTCTTCAGTAGTCACTGAATGGATGCCCCAACACCCAATGAGCTACAAATCACCCTAGCACCACCCTACCACCCTATAGAAGAATAAAATAAGAATGGACTCCTGTACTGGGGAAAATGGTCCACTTTACAATGATATAGAATGATGTAGAAGAAGAAGATATACTAGACCATAACCCCAACTTTGACACAACCACCTAATGATGATCCTAGACCTCCCAAAACTGCTTCTTCAACCCTTGGAAGATAGATACTAGTACAATTTGTACAATAATGTATTTACAATGACTTAGTACAATGATACCTTTATAATGATTGTATGCAGTGCTGCCCACTTGAAGACTTCATATGATGAAATTATTGCTGTTGTTATGCACCTTGGTTGCTGATCTTGTCATGCTACCATCTACTGCACCTTGCTTTGCTTTGCTGCCATAGAAAGTCTGGTCCTTTGCAACCCTTGACAACACATGATCTAGCTTTTTCTTGCCTTCTAGGAGCTCGATATTGAATCCGGTGTATCTCTGTTATTTCAAATATTCAATATCTGATTTTCATTCCTGTAGTATTCCTATGAGTCTTCTTTCCAATGCCATAGGTCTGACCCAATTTGGATTCTTCAAGAGAGAGTTATACCCAATTTATCACACTGCCCTAATTATGGACTATTTCAGCAGAGCGCACTTGTACGACATGCCACGTATCATTTTTTATTCATTTGCCTCTAAAATTGATAGAGAAAAAACTACAGACTGTGTGATATCTTCCAATTTTTACATAATTCCAATCCAACACTCAGAGAGAGAGTTATGATGATTCTACCAAGGTCACTTATTTGAGATGAATTTTAGGAGCCTGCAAAACCCTTACTTCCACAGATCATATCTCCAAAAATACTGTGCAAATTGATCTAGAAGTTTTAGTGGATCTTCCTCGTGATTTCAGATTTTCCTCATAAAAATTTCCACTTCTGAGCCTTCGTAGAAAAAAATTTAGAGTGAAAATGCCACAATGACCTGTTTCAGATGGCCGAATCCCTTGCCTAAGGAGGAAATGAATATCACAATATATATGAATGCTTAAGTTGAGAGGGGCTTCAAAAAGTGAACGTGGGAGGGATTTTAGGAGCTTAAAAAATATTAATTATGACTTTTCAATGACCCATGCCCCAACCCCATGGGGTTTTAGCCCACTAACTAGGGTACAAAATTCAAACACGAATATCTCTCAAACTGTGAAGAATTACATGACGTGCCATATATCAATGGAAACATATTTAAAAGTAGAAACCATAAAAATAATTATTGACCCAGAATATATTAATTTGGTAGGTCAAACATCCCATTCAATATTGGGTTAGCCCCTGGTGCTGCTTGGGTTGACATCAATGACAACCGCTGATCAACAATTATTAATCTTTCGAAGCATTATTTAATCTTGTAGGTCAAAAGTACCATGCAAGATCATGGTAGCCCCTGGTGCTACTTGGGTTGACATAAATGACAACCACTAATCAACACTGTCATGAATTATTCATATATTTTCACTAAAGGGAAAATATTTTCTCATAATGGTTAATTTTCTATTTCACTCCCTTTTTTTTCATTTCCTAACCATTTTTTTCATTTTGCATGGCTCTGACCGTTTCTTACCCTATGTACGATTCTCTAACCATTTTTCTATCGCAGTCATGAATTCCCAACATCCTTTCCTCTTTTCTCGTGCTCTCTGGTCATGGGCACCCTTTTCTAATTGGAGTGGGGAAGGTATGCATAATGGAACAACATGTGATATAATTACTAAACTTCGCCGAAACATGCTGATGCGAAAAATAACATTATGGAATTTATATCAAAAATAAAAAAACTTCAAAGCATTGTATGCAGTTTATTATTTCTGCTCCAAACTGACAAAATTGTGAGAAGTGCAAGTAGAAGTGTGAATTTGGCTCCTAAATCACAAAATTAATGGGCAGAAAATCTATCCGCAGTGAACCCACAGTACTCCAATTAACAGACCAAGCTTACACAATTCTTGAGCGTGCTGGCTGGCTTCAAATATGGTAAAATTACAAGGATTCCATATTGAAATAGCACTTGAGTTCCTAAAAAATCTATAGGGTGGATGCACAACTGTAAGAGGAAGAAATATAATAGTGTTTGAAGCAATCCTAGCCGAGGTTTTGAGACTTCCAACTGAAGGCACAAAATGAAATGATAAGCATGTTTTGTTGTATGACATAGTCACAATATTTCAAGACCGAGATGAACAATTGGTTCACAAAGGCAAAGGAATTCACCTTGCATCTCTAAAGTAACCATGGAAAGAATTGGAAACCATTGTTTAGAGGTACGTCACTTGTGATGGATTTCAAGACGTGGTAAAACCTCAACAACTTAAACTGTTAGCCATATTTTAACAGAAAATTATCGTTAACTTGCCATTCTTTTTGAATTGTTTATTGCATGAAATTTCTAGTTGGGTTAGGAAGGCTAAAAATCCATATACTGTTAACAACCACCATGGCCTAATCAAGTTAATTATCATCGATGACTTAGCCCAGTAGCAATTGAAATGGGAGAAATTTGTAAACCCTGCCCCACTAGAAGAAAATCTAGATACACAGACAGGGATAGATGGTTGAAAAATTGATAACACATTTACTGAACAACATAGAATAAAAGTTTCAATTCCAAAAAGAGCAAGAAAAAGGAAGAATCATTCCTTGGCCTCTAGCCTAGTAAACAAGCTCATGAAAACATACCCCAAATTTGGCAGCTGAGGCAGAGCCATCTCATATGCCCCTCTAAGTCCGCAGAGTGATTCTTTACAGGAATATGAGGAAGAAATGGCCCGAGTACTAGATAATTTGGGTACACTCTATTAAGAGAGGGACCAATCTAGAAACTTTGAAGGCCAAAATCTTGACCAGTTTGGCTCTGCTGGTAGTTCTGGCCATATAGAAATTTTTCCATCCATTGAAGATATTGTAGATTTGTAGGACTTGAGGGAACCAGTTCCCTCTGAAAATGAATACCTTGAGGTAGAAACCCATAGAGAGGAAGCTTCTGAACCTAAGAATTAGCTAGGAGATATTGTCACATTAGGACATGATATTGATGTTGGTACAACCCCTCTTGTTCCTGAAAGAGATATTGTCCCATTAGAACATGATTTTAATGTTGGTACAACCCCTCTTGTGCCTCAAAGTGATACTGTCCCTCTAGAGCATGACCTTTATATTGGCGCAACTCCTCCTAATCCTGAAAGAGATAATGTGCCCTCTCCAACTGAAAACCTCATGAAGGAGAAGAAATCATACTAGGAGAGGTTAAGGAATTTGAGTAAGAACTACAAAAAATTGAAGAAAATGGTCAAAAAATTAAGGGAATGGTTGAAGGAAACAGACAAGGCTTGGAAGTTGAAAGTAGAAGTGGAGACTATTGGGACCCAAACAGAGAAATTCTCCACTCAAGTTATGGAAACCCAAACAAAACCATGTCCCACAAAGGACATTGGCACTCAAACTGAAAAACCTTATGTTTGTTCAATAGAGACAAAAATGGAATTTCCTGTGGATTCCATATATGTTGTTGTTAAAATAGATATTGAGGAGAATGTCTAGACCAATTATTGTATTCCCCAAGAAATAGCTGAAACTTTTGTGTAAACTGATCTGGTGCCAACAAATGACAATGAAACACAGAGAGAGGAAACACCTCACTATACTTCTCTAGTAAGAGAGGCTGTTATTATGAAACTACAAAACAAATTGACACAGACTCAATAGGTGTTGGCTCAGTACAAGAAAGAAGTGGTACCCTCACATATACACCAGGAATTGATGAAGAAATTTGATACACTCACTACAAGAGAAGATGAAACTTTGACTAGTCTCAGAGGTGAGCAGGACAAAATGAAGAGAATGCAAACCCAACTTCAAAAAGCGAAGGAAAAAACTGAAACCATCTTTTCTCTTTACTATGATGTTTTATCTTTCCAGTCACCAGCCATTAAATATGCATTATTCTTGTTGGAAATATATCTATTGTTTAATATTAAAGCTGTTAGGGCTGGAAATCTAGTTGAATTAAAAACCACTGCAGAATTCATCCAATGTTGTCTAGAACAAAATGATAAGGTAACACGCCTTCTATGTGAACTATACCTGCACAATTTTTTCTTGGAGGATGAATGGGATGGTAATCGTAGCCCCTTGATTTGGGATATTAAATTTCAATCTTTCCTCTTTTTCGCTTCTAATCAGATTAAATGGGCTAAGGCTTATAACATTTTCCAAAAGAAGGAACATGGTTTGGATCTATGGGTAAGAGTAGAACCCACAAAACCCTTGCATATTTTCATTCAACATATAATATTCATGAAACGAGAGGGAGTTTTCGCTAGATTAGGACCACTACATAAAGATATTATACAGGCAGGAAGCAGGGAAAATTTTAAGGATGGAAATTTATCTTAAATTTTAGAACTTGGTGAATCTTACTAGTCCCTAATGTTAGTGTCTTCTAAATTATAGGATCTCAAGGTTACTGAGTATCTCATAGTTGCAATTTCATATTGTGTATGATTTTCAATATTCAAATGATTTCCAAAAAGAATATGAAAAAGAAAATAAAAATTGGTATATTGATAAGAGAAACAAAAAATAAAACATAAAAGAAAAAAAAAGAAAACCCCAAAAAAAAATAATATTGAAAGTGTTGCAAATCAAAATTCCATTGTTGATTAGATTGGTTTGTTTAATCATATAGTCTAAGCATGATTGAAAAATTTTAAATTTTTGTTGGATAGGTTATAAAATAATGATTTTCTAAACAGTTCAATCTTGGAAAATTAGTAGTTAGTTAGAAAATAAAATTGACTCAATAGTTTAATTTGAGTCAAAAGGAGAAATAAGGGATAGAGTAGGTTATAGTTTTATAAGAAAAACAGATTTAGGTCTGAAAGCCTAAATGCACCTTGAAAAGAATGATAAAAAAATGTTAGAATAATGAAAGGGTAGGTAGAATAAAAGAGAAATAAATATGCAGAAGCATGAAATTTATCCCAAAGCATCATTCAAAGGATTTCTTGTATTCTCATGATATGGAAAAAAATAAAAAATAAAGGGCTTACCTTAAATTTCGAGATTAATTATTTATAAATTCACTTGACATATTTATGTCATATCCTAAGTCCCTAACCTTACACTCTACCTGAATTTTCACTTATGATTCACCCGACCCCACCATCCAATCACCTATCCCATAAACCTTAATCTCCCACCGCCTTCCATCTCATCTCCGCCCCCTCCATCTCATCCTACAACCCATAAATTTTATGACCCCCCCTCATCATCCTAATGATAACATTGTGGTTGGGGGGCGGGGGGGAAGGGGGTCCAAAATATGCATTTTTGCAAACTGTCCCATCGGCTACGTGTTAGGCACTCGTCGTTTCACACCCCTCCCCCCTCGTGCTTTCTCGCTTACCATCCATGACCCCCTATGAAAATTAGTTTCCACCATAACTAAATCGTGCTCTTGACCGTTAGTCCCCCACCATACCCATTGCTCCATGTCATGATTACTGTCACATATGCCCAATCACCTCCACTCCCACATAAAGACCCATTAAATATATAATTGTTAAAGTCGTTACCCAATAGGCCTGCGCCATGTCAACATAAATTCCCGCCACTCTACAAATCACACTTCCTCACCTGTTTCAAAGGTTACTATATTTTCATGCATTCTATTGTTATAATTGATCAAATTCAAGGCTCCACAAATCAAAAGAAAGGCACGTAAAACCTTCAATTGTCTGCAAATTAAGCATAATTCCCTTTTGTTTCTTCCCCTTTTCTTATAATCCCATTCTGTGCACATGCAAAAACAAATTCAATTTCTTTTTCAGTGAGAAGTAATGCCTCCAAAGAAGAAAGAGTAGGAACCATTTAATCCAATGGTTCACCCTCATGTGGACCTTGACCATGTGGCCCTAACTAACAAAGATTTTAAGATACATGAGACTCTTTTAGATTTTGATCATTTTGATGTATATTGTTGGTTGGACAATAAGCTCATTGATGAGGTCGATGATATAGGGCTGTGGGAAGCTAAATTACCATATTATATATTCCCAAAAACCCACAGTTGCCCTGAATTTATTAGAAAATGTCATTCTTGTTATGATATAAACTAGAGAGTTATTCCTTCACCCACAAGAGAAACCACACTTTTTTCCTATGAAACCATTATAGAATTGTACCTGGAGTTGGATTTTTCCAGAAGAGCCAAAAAACTTGACTTATTCATGGCTATAGACACTCCATTTTCCAAGAAGAATCCTCCATATCCATCTTCTACATTCCCTGATAGGACTCAGCATATGTCATTGTCCTTTCTTAACTACTAGGATACCATTTAGATTAGTGGATAGATGAAGCAATGATAGCGTTCTTTTCCATACTTTCATCAAAGTATAAACCCTTCGTTATGTTTAATTTCAGTAAATTCTTGGTAAATTCAATTCATGACCTATTTTTTAAGTTTCACACAAAAGAAGTGTTTAAATAAACTTTATTCATGGTTTATATGTTTTTATATTTTCAGGAAAACAAGTTCCAATTCACAATGAGGAAAGTGAATACAGATTCTTAACCTAAGTCTACCATCTTTTGGACAACAATGCTGATGAAAGAATAGAAGGATTACACTTACAAAATATTTGTTGAAATGTTTGTGCATCTAGCTATGAGTATCCTCAAAAGCACAGTGGAACCAAGGATCAATGAATATATTAGAAAGATCACGCAACTATCAGCCCAAGTCAGAACAGGAGACTAGTATTTGTACCATAACTACACAGAACTTAGAATATATGGGTGTGAGTTGCCCCCTTACAAGTTGCCAAAGTTCCTCCCCGTGAGGATATTTTCCTTCGATTACATTATGCAAATGATAAATGCAGATGAAGTACATTTTGTATCATCCAAAAATAAGCTTCAGCTTAGGATCAAATCCCAAATTGGTCCTTTCATTTGCAATAATAGAGCGGCAGGAGAGGAGACTAACAAGATGTTGAAGAAGATGAAGTTTACACATAGTTTCACTTGGTCTTATAACCCATTGGTAAGTATTTCTAAGAAGACGGTAGAAAATAAATCAACTATCTACATTCGCACCCACATGCCTGAGATTGATAAATTCATGAACCAGACAGAGTGGACAACAAACATCTTATAGGAGAATGAAGAACATGTGATTTCATCTTCAAGTATACATACCACTACTCCACAAGAAGAGCACAATACAGAATATAAACAAGACAAGGGAAAAGAGAAAGAGAAAAAGGAAATAGGAAAAAGGCTAAGAGATGATCACTCTACTTTGGAGAATGATACACCTAGCAGGGAGTTCAAAATGAAATATATAAAGAGAGCAAGAATTCATATGGATAATGATAAAAACAAGGAACCAGAGCAGTAGACATCATAATTATCAGAGATTCTTCTGGTTCTTCTCCAGAACGTGGTCAAAATGTATTTTCTCCTACAACTTCATCTACAATTCTGTTCTAGTAACAAATCCTTCAAACACCTACATCTACTACTGATACAGGGGAAAAATAGGAGGAAACAATATATGACACCTTCACAGATATTAAGAGAAAAAATGAGATATTGAAGACCAGCACCTACAACCAGTTTTGGATGCAAAACACTAGTTCACAAAGCAAGCTTCTATCAGCCTTCGATCCAGAGAAAGGAAATATGTGTATGGATTTCTTAGAAGCCCTGATTTCTCAGCCAAATCACCTACTGATTTCAAGCATACTTCTTTTGAGTTTAATGTTAGGGACACACACCCAGTAGATCAGATGGAGATATGATCTCATCTACCTTGAATAGCACTGAAATGAGCCTATCTAAATTGTAGGTATCATTGGCCAATATTTAGTCATAACTCAAGATGGAGAAGATTTATTCTCTTGCAAAGGATACCAGAATAAAATCCCTAGAGGATTTAGTTGGGAAGATTGGGTACTATCCAAAAAATGTAGAGGCAGTAGAGGAGATCCTGAAAAATAAAGACGTAGACATAGAAACCCTAAGAAATAAATTTAAAATGTTAGCTATGGAAGACCCCCTAACAAAGGAAATAGAGGAGAATGAAGCACAAAAATCAGAGATGATGAAGCTGATAATGAAACAGTCAGCACAACTAAAGCAGATGGAAATAGAAATGGAGAAATTGGTCAACAAAAATGAAAGAGTAGAAGAGATGGCCATTATTCTTTGGATTTTTTTCCTATTGCATTCATCCCTTTAGCTACATCAAAAACTATAGGAACATCAGGTGACACATGACAAATTTCTAAGCCATGGAGAATATGTCCATACAAACAGAGGAGATTAAATATCTGGAAGTGCAAATTAATACCTTGAAGGATCTAAAGGTAAGGTCTAATAATGCACATGAGATATAAATACAAAGAGCCCAAAAAAAATATCTAAATATTGATAAATGCAGAGAAGGAAGCTTCCATTGGTCACTCCATTAGCCAGACAAAGGAGATAATTTGGACAAGCATAATTGATTATATGAATGAAATATGGCCTTCTATTCAAAGCATATTTGAACAGAAAGAACTGGTTGAAAAGGTAAATGATGCCATCGATAAAGAAACCAAGGAACTTGGAGTTGAGGACAAAACAACAACAATTCTAGAATTCAAGAAGGTACTCACTAAGAAAATCTTGGTCACAAAGTTACAGGAAATGTGCCACAATTTCGAAATTGGTGTCAGTAGATTCTTTAACAAAATCGAGCCACTGACCAAAAGTGGGTTAGCCTCATTTTTTGTAATAAATGATAAGCTTATGGCCAGGAAAGACTATGTGAAGAAGTTGAAAGACATTTCAAAGGACACAATGAAGTTTGCAGGGGTTAAAGGAGAAATGACTAGAAGTGCTTTCCTTCAAGCCATGAGCAACGATATATTCATCCAACATGAAATTAAACACATTTTTGTGTTCAGGCCTACTTTTTTTAGAATCACAGAGACATATGTGATATATCGAAAGTTAATTAGGATCAAGATTCCAAATGAGAAATAGTAGGAAAAGATGTGCGACTATCAAGAAAGGTGAAGGCCAGCATATCAACCATATCAACATATTAGCATATCAACCAGATCAACACAGCATCAGATCACCCAAATATTCCAGCACAACAACAAATTGAATCAATCAGCAATGACCTTCTGAATAATAGGGCCAGATGTAAAAGTTATTTCATCATGTCCACTTCACGGTCACATGAGTCAAATTTTACTTATTATTGTAATTAATAACCGATTTCCTAGTAGTTATGGAAATTATTGTAGAGTTTAGTTAAATACTACGTACCTTCTAAGTATCATGGGTTGGACCTTGGATTGTAAAAATTTTCTATTGGAGCATTGTATTTTTGGAGCTGGAGCATCAATCATAAAATACGTTTTGCAAGATACCTAGCTATGTTTATCTGGTGATGTCATTTCTTTTATGTGTTAATGTTTTCCATTGATTTTCTATAAGTGCATCATTTAAATCTAATTGTAAAGCAAAAATCTGAAGATTAATATTTTTTGTAAGAGCACCTTATTTATGGTAGTATTTACAATATAAATGTTTTATTTTGAAGTCTGGTTAAGATATTCTTAATTTCTTTTTAACCATTACTGAATTCACTTTTTCTTTCATCTCATAATTCATTATGTTTTAAGATCTAGTAAGTGTAGTTAGATTTCCTTGTGAATACTCTTGAAAATTTGATGCAACAACCAAGCCTTTTATGACTCCATATCCCAATGGAATTATTTTAAATAGATATACTAATCCAACCAAACCATCAATAAAAAAAAAATTCCTACAATCATTATAACTAGCCTAATATCAGATTCATAAAGCAAAGCTAAATCTAAAAGAGATATCCCTCTCTAAGTCTAGGAGGGATATATCATGGCTCCAAAGTGGTTTTGATTTTGTGATATATAATTATTCTTTCCAATCTTAAAATTATAGAATGATAACATAGTGGCGACCATACTAGGGATTTAACTAAAAAACTCGTCATTTCATTCGAACTCAGAAAACCCCGGTTAAAAAAAACATTGTATGTGTTATAGGTCAATTTTGGCATCATTCCCAATGACCTGGTTAACTGGGAATCATCTCCAAAACCAATGACTAAGGGTCTATCATTCCTTATCATTTCAAGTTGCTACATTCCCTAAGGCAAGAACAAGACAAATCAAACATGACTTTCATCAAGAAAAGGTTTCCAAGGTTTGAAGTTTATTATATAGCATGTGGAAGCTCATGAACGCTGACTCTAAGGGGACTAAGTGCATTGCATATGCAGGTAGCCCCATTCAAGGCTGCTCTGCAAAGAACTTCCCAACATCTATGGGTACGTTGGTCACATTGGGAGAAAAATTCTCATTGTTCCGGAATCTCCACTTGGCCAGTGCCTTCTAGAAGAGTTCACATGTGTCAAGATTCGAATCCAAGTGTCCATTTTACATCTACATGATTGGGAATGTGTCTTGCCTAATATTGGAATTGAAAAACTACCTTCAGTTCATCTAGAGGATTTTGAATTGAAAGTTATATTTTTGTAACAGCTGCTGGAGAGATTTATACTGTGATGGGGTTGAGGATCATTGCTATAAGGGTCACTTCAAATCAGTCATTTGGCTGTAACCTCTCCTTTTATCATCAATAAAGAATACGGCTTAGTTTTCCCTATATGCATCTATATTGGCTTTGATTTTCCATATTGCAAGATCATAGTTGATGTATATTGTTTATGATTTACTGATTTAGCTAACTAACTTGAATAGACATCTGTATTATTGCTATCTTCTATTGTTTTAGTGTTATTTATTGCAAGAATAATTTCGCACAAACCACTTTAATTTGAAGCTACAACGGAAGCGACAAAAGGAGCCATTTAGAAGCACTTGGATCACAAGTAAGCCCTTAATCCTTTCTGTGTGTCTATTATGACTTAGGAAAGGTAATCGTATAGTATTTAATATGTTGTTATAGATTTTCATATGTCTAGGGAAGCATGTTTTATCCGTAAATGAAAATTCTGGCCCAAAAAATTGGTGACTCTACTGGGGATAATTTCTCTTAGATCTAGGTGACTTAGCCTCTGATTTTCTTTTTTTATCCACCCAGTAGTTGTTACATGCAAATATTAAACATTTTCAAAGCCAAATTTGCAAATATAGTGAGTTAAACAGTAGTGTTTTTCCTTATACATTGCGCCCAACGCACCCTTAGACAGGACATAGTGCTTTGCATAGCACTGTCTCTCTTTTAAGGCTGCATTGCAGAGCACTGTCTCCCCTTGGAGACTGCGTTGACTCCAGAAACCACCTAGATTCCTTTGAGTTTGCCTTTGAAATTTGCTTCAGTTTTTTTTCTGGTGTGTTTTGAAAATTTTGATCCTCATATTGACCAGTAACTCTATATACTTATTCCTCCTTTGATTGAAAAATTGTTCAATGTTTGTTTTAAAAAAAAATTCTTTATCATTGACAAGTTGATTTCAAAGCATTTTTTATGGTCGCATTAAGAATCATTTTCTTTCGAAATAGGAAATTGTCATAAAATATTCATTTCCTTGATAGGAAAAATTGTTGTTGAAATCATCATTTTTCCTTCAAAAGAGAAATTTTTGTTTGTATTCTTCATTTCTCGAAAGTAAAAGGCATTTGAATTATTGATTTAGTGCACCTAGTTTCTTTTCTACATTCATAACATTAAGGAAACTGAAAAGAAAAACTTGCATTTGCATGTAGGATTTTTTTTTGTTTTTCAAAAAGGAACATTAGGAAATTTGCATTTAGTTTGTGATCATTGATTTGTTTTGCTCATTGATTTGTTTTTCTCATTGATTTGTTTTCTCACAAATTATTTGGTCTCTTCCCTTAGTAGCTAGGTTTTTCATTGAAGAACTAAAAGTGAAAAATTTCTTATCATTTTTAGTTGCATTTTTGGAATTTTCCAATACATCATCACTGTGAACCATTGAAAGGCAAATTTTAAGCAATATCAACATAAAATTAATATCAATTTACCTAACAAAGCATTGGAGCCATAACGATAACATTTAGAAGGCCTAGGCTAGAGAAGTGTTCTGATGTCGTAAAGCATAGCAGCTGTTGTTAAATTGTCTGCGATACATTTCGAGTGTGATACCTCACTCCACGTACGTAAGTATATTGTAGCTCGTCCACATACTTTCAAGTATATCGAGCAGTGTTACAGTATGATAAGTATAAAGGGGTGCTCTCACTGTGCGGTTTTGCATCAGACAACGCTAATATGAACTTGGGCTTCCACGTACCTTCAGGTATATTTGGGAGGACAAATTTTAGGTGCTATCCATTCATAGTGAACCGAGATGGCTGCTTTGTAACTTGTGATACACCGAACACAACGTTCGGGGAGATTGCCTATCCGTACTTCTTGGTTCACTAAGAGGTATTCTGCAGTTCACAGTTTCTTGGTAAACCCTTTTTCTAGCATTACCATTTTATTTTTTTTATTTGTTTTTGGTTAAAATTAATCAGTAATTGTGGAAGAAAAGAATCCTTTCCCCCTTTGTTCACGTAGATTAGCTTTAAAACCACCTTTACCACCAGAAGTTACTTCTGGTAGGCGAAGGCGATCACGATCTTCTGAATCAAGTACAATTTGTACCTCTGGTGAAACATCATTTTCCCATAAACCAGAGTTAGCTCAAGTTGTTTCTACACATCCCAGTTCATCTACTGTTTTCGAAACGGAGTCTTCACAACTACCCGTGGTAACGATCCATCCAATCAGTGAGACCATACCACCTGGACCCGACGTTGTTCAACCACATATTGATCCAGATCCTATCTCTTCTTTTCCAGAACATCTAAATCCTGAAGTTGAACGACTGGAAGTTGTTACTACCTTAGTTATCCCACAAAGTTCTGTAGCTATTGAATCTCCCATATCACACAGTCAACCACCTGAAATATACTTTGGGCCTGACAGTGAAATTATTCCACCTGGTTTAACTGCGATTGAAGAAATCCCACAAGAAACTACACCTTTAACTCCAACCCATTTTGGGGAGGAGCTTTACCTGTACAAGTATTTCTCTCAATCGACACCCTCTTCTTTTGTTGATCTTCCTCCTTTTCAAATTCTCGTTGATTCAAAAGGGTATACATTTGGTCAAACAACCATGTGTGAACCAAAATATTTGGTTGGGCCTACTGTTCCAATTACGTCAACTCCTACCCTTGCTACTCCATCAATGTTTACTACTTCACCAGATTCATATTTTCATGGTGGCCCTATGGTCCCATCAAGTTACAAATCATTATCTGGAATTTTCTCTACTGCATCTTCAAATCCTTGGTCTTTACCAATGTCATCATCTGGTATTTTAACTGGTAATCCTATCGTAAGTACTGAATGACTTGATTTATTATACACATCATCAGGGAAATATCAAGCCGGTCCTTTTGGGTATATTCCTTCAAGTACCATATCTACTGGACTCCCAACATTTAGAGAGAAATATTTTTCATCTTATTATCATCCTCATGCTAGGGGAAAACCTTTGGTCACCCAATATAACAATAATCCATCACTTTTTTGTCAATCTAATGTTGAAACGAATGTTTGTCAGTGGCATCCCACTCTGCCTATCCAACCAAAAACGACTGTACACCCGTATCAACCAGTTGAACCTGTGACACCCACTTCACTACCACTTGTTAATACATATATACCCTTGTTACAGAATCAAAATGTTGTACATCATCAACCTTATCAAGTGGGTCCTTCAACTCAATATCATCAAATGTTGGGTCCACAGACTCCAAATCCTTTGATTAATCTACAACAACCTGCATCAGGAATGATTTATTCAGAAGCTAGTCTACCATTTTATCAGATGTGACAACCACAACCGAATTATACATATCAACCGAATCCAAGTTATCCTAATTTGTGTTATAAATTTGGTGTATATACCCCTTGGCAGCCGTAGGTGCAATTGCCTCAAACCTCTTTTCAACAAGTATCATATCCAGGTTTTGGTCAACAGAATCCTCAAGCGTTTTCTATGCAAAACAACCCCTTTCTAGGTTACGAGCAGTAGATTCCTTATGTTGGTGCTAAAAGGCCTATTTCTCAAGCAATTCCATCTTACCCTGGCTATACTCAACCTAACCTTAATAGACAGTTGCCCTTTGTTGCAACTTTAGAGTTACCAGATTTAAATCGGTTAACTAATGACCCAATCAAATATGCTCCTTGGTGGCTGATGATACCTCACAAATTACCCTCAGATATTCCTAAGTTCAATGGAAACCCTGGAGAAGATCCGTCGACTCATGTTATGAATTATCATTTATGGTGTTCATCAAATTCCCTCAATGATGATTCTGTTCAACTATGTCTTTTCCAGCGTACGCTCACAGGTCCAGCTGCAAAATGGTACATTGAATTACCTAGAGCTTCTTTTGACAATTTTACAGCCCTAGCTACTGTCTTTTTGATTCATTTCTAGTGACCCATCAGATATGAAACTAGAAAAGAACTCTTGACTAATTTCAAACAGACTAATGCTACTCACATTTCTGATCATATTCATGAGTGGCGTCATCGTCATCGAATGGTTAAGACCTTTGTTCTGAATCAACTCCTTGCTGAAGGGTTGATTAAGTACCTGTTACCATCCATAAATGAGGATGTGGCTAAGGGTGGCATCATCACAGAAGAGAAAGTTATCGCTCGTGAATAATATTTAGACTTAATTTACACTCAGACTGGCATGCTCTATGAAAAATCCCTAATGCACTGAGATCTAATTTCAATGTTCCTCCTCAATTAGAGGAATCTCATGTTGGAGACAGCTTGATAGGCACTACAAACACACACCACACTACTGCATCTGATCCTGCTGCTAATTTTGAAATTAATGTTGTCTCATTTGATAAAGGAAAAGGTGACAAGCAACCAAGAAGTAAGAAAAAGGGGAAATCAAAGAAAAAGAAAACTTCTAACCCATAGGAAAGATCATTTGATCAACCGTCTAGACCTTGGAAACCTTATTATCCCTGGATAATCTGTAATGAGGAACACTTTGTTAGGGATTTTCCTCACCGTGCTACAGTCTCAAAAATCATTAAGACTTCTAATGCGTCAGCTGTGTTGACAGACCCATTTCCAAATCCGGACACAAATATGGTTGCTACGGATCCAACTCCTAGTTCCCAAGTGTTAATGCTATCTGTCACAAAACCTTCAACAGATATTTTGGTGTCGACGTGAAATAAATATTATGGTAGTTCTACCACAGATCAACCTACTACCTCGACAATGAATCCATATATAGAATCAGTACCGCCTACTGTTATTCTTGAATTGACAATCAAACCACCAAAGGGAGTAATTCATAAATCGACATACAATCCTTGAGAAAGAGTTGCACAAAATTATAATATAGTTAAATATTTGGCACAATCCCCTTCAGCCATGTTTGCTCTCGAGGTATTACATAAATTTCCCTCCAAAAAACAGGCTTTATTGTCAACTATTGGTGGAATTAATCTGACTTATTCTAATCTTGTCGTCTTTAATCATATGGGCTATGTGCCACAATTACCAACAGAATTATTCTCAATCACCTTGTTCATCACACTATCATAGATGAGGGAGCATCTACATGCATTATGTCTCTAAACTATTGGAAGTCACTTGGCTCGTCGTGCTTATCACAATCATCAATGACGTTGAAGGAATTCGATGGACGTACATATAAACCTTGTGGTATTATTAATAACCTACATGTTAAACTCAAGGGAAAAAAAATGAATATTGATGTTGAGGTTGTTGGCGGACCCCCTGACTACAATATTTTACTTGGAAGGCCATGGGTATATGTGATGAATGCTATTGTTTCTACATATTTTAGAATGATTTCCTTTCCACATAAAGGTACAATTATAGTCATTAATCAACTATCCTTATTTTCCTCTAGTTCGCAGGTAACTGGAAGCATTTCGTTCATTCACATACCCTAACTAGAACTTCAGAACATTGGTGTAGGACTCTTAAAGGATTCCACTCTTATGGGAACCTTTTCATTACCACCACCAGCAACATCAGCAGAAATTGCAAGCATAGAGAACTGCTACATGATCTCTTCCACTCTATCTGGCTTAAGGAAGAGTACGGGTGATTCTTATATTTCTGCGTTGGATGAATTTTTTCCACCCAGCCCTATTGAGTTGGCATAGCAATCAATCTATCTGGCTTGGGTGGCAAATCTGAAATCAGCATTGCTGAGTGTTTGGGTTGATCGTTCATTATATTTTGTTACCCGATATGATCCATTTTCCTCAACGTTCTTGACAGATGAGAATATTTTGGAAGCTATGATGTCAAAAGGAGAACCATGGGAATATTATCATCATCCTTCCCATATTCCTAATTATGAAGAAAATAATCTTAGTGAACTATATAACCCATCCATCAAAACTTTCTTTTCGAGTTATTTTCCCATTAATGAAATTGATTCCAAGCTAAATCTTTCGAATATCAAAGAAATGATTTGTATTGATATTTCGACCAAACCTGGCGTTGTAGAGAATATTCATGTCAGTGTATCTTGTTCTCCATCAGAAATCGAATCATATCGCTCTCTTTTTCATGAATTTCGTGATGTATTTTCTTGGTCTTATGAGGAAATTCCAGGCATCGATACTAGTATAGTTGAAAACACTATTAATATGTATCCTGATGTCAAACTGGTGCATCAACGACTTCGTCCTGTTTATCCAAAGAAAGTTGCTACCATCAAAGAAAAAGTTGAAAAATTTTTGCGTGCTGGTTTCATTTACCCTATTCTGCTAACTAAGTGGGTTTCCAATATCGTTCCTCTCATGAAAAACCAAGGAACCATTAGAGCGTGCGTCGATTATTGAGATGTTAATCATGCTTGTCCAAACGAAAACTATCCTACTCCCTTTATCGACCAAAGTATTGATGATTGTGCTGGATGTGAAATATTTTCATTCATGGATGGATTTTTCGGTTATAATCAAATCAATATCCACCCAGATGATCAAAATAAGACATCATTCATCTGTCCCTGGGACACATTTGCTTATAGGAAACTTCCGTTTGGTTTAAAGAACACTGGGGAAACTTTTCAGAGAGTAATGGTTTATGATTTCAATGACATCAAGCACACTATTCAACCATATCTAGATGATTTACCAGCGCATTCATGAAATCAGATTGATCACCCGATGCATTTGAGAGCCATTTTCTTATGCTACCGACACTAAAAAATATGCCTCAATTGACATAGATGTGTGTTTTGTGTTGGTTATAGTCGTTTTCTTGGATTCGTAGTCTCAGAAGAAGGGATTCGAATCGACACTTTGAAGGTTCAGGCCATTCTTGATTTTCCTACACCATCAAACTTACTTCAGATACAGAAAATTCAATGAAAGCTTAACTTCCTAAGGAGGTTCATTCCAAATTATGCCGAAATGGCTAAAATATTTACTCAACTATTGAAAAATGGGGTTCCCTTCCATTGGGACCAAGTTGAGCAAGATTATTTTGATGCTGTCAAGGACACTCTTGTCCGAGTGTCATTAAAGTATCCTCCTAATTATCAAAACAATTATTTCCTATATATCGCCACGGCTGAAACGATCATTGCTATGGTATTGGTCCAAGTAGAAGAAGGAATTGAACAACTAATCTATTATTTGAGTCATAATCTAAATGATACAGAAGTTAAGTACTCATACATATAAAAGCTTGCCTTCGCAACTATTCAAGTTGTCCAAATATTTCGCCATTATATCATGCTCCGAAAAACAACAATAGTTTTAGATTGCAACCCCATGACTTACATCTTATCACGTCAATTTCTAGGGGGGGAATATTCAAAATGGATTGTCATTTTGCAGGAATTTGACTTGGAATTTATCAAATCCAAGTCAAATAAGTCTTTAGTTTTGGTTGAGCTTCTCTATGACCTTCCCTCTGATAGTAGTGAAACTACGTCAGAACCATCAATTCCAAACGAGTCTCTATTTCTGATCGGATCATCTGATCCTTGGTATGGGGTTTTCATCATTTATCTCCGAACCCAAACTTTTCGGCCTAATACCTCTTGCCCTGAACAACAACATATTCGATACCAAGCCAAATATTATCTGATCGTGGGCGATACACTTTATCGTCGTGATGTCGATACCATTTTAAGGAGGTGCCTCACTCATGAGGAGGCAAAAAAAGTGTTAAATGATTGTCATGCTGGGGTTTGTGGTGTATACTTATCTGGATATTCTACTGCGCAAAAGATACTCCGCGCCGATTACTTTTGGCCTACTATTTTTCAAGACTGCATCCTCATGGTTAGAAGTTGTCATGCATGCCAGATTTTTTATCGTAAAATCCGCAAACTTCCAGTGTTGATGCATCCTGTTGTCTCTGCTGGACCATTTACGAAATGGGGTATTGACTTCATGATCTATAACCCTCCTTCATTTGGGGGACATAGTTATATTATTTTCACAGTTGACTATTTTACCAAATGGGCCGAAGCGATGCCTACATTAAACAACACAAGACAAACAACTGCAATGTTTTTCTTTAACCACGTTATTGCATGGATTGGGGTCCCACATGCTATAGTTATAGATCATGGGAAGAATTTTTGCAACCACATGATGTCTAAATTTACTTCCAAGTTAGGATTTCCACATGATAATTCTACTCCTTATTATCCACAATCAACTGGACAAGTTGAGGCTATTAACAAAATTGTTAAACGAATGCTCCAATGAATGATAGGATTTTGTAAAATAAACTGGCATTTGATCCTATACTCCACCTTGTGGTCATATAGAACCTCGATGATAAATGTGACTGGATTTACCCCCTTTCAATTGGTGTATGGTCTGGAAGCTATCTTACCAATCTAATGTGAAATATCATCGTTAAAACTCACAATAGAATTGTTACCTGACACCTCAGAAGAAGAAGCTCGTCTCCTTAACCTAGTCCATCTTGATGAAATGCATCGTGAAGCCCAATTGGCCAACGAAGCACATAAGAGACGTATCAAGGTGCAATACAGAAAAAAATGTCTAGCCTCACATTTTCTTAGTGGGCGATTTGGTCCTTATCTATGATCAAGAAGCTGATGTAATAGGTACAGGGAAATTTGAGCCATTATGGCATGGCCCCTATATTGTCAAAATATTTCTTGCTAAGGGTGCCTATGAGTTAGTTGATTATGATGGAATTCCATTGGCACAACCTAGAAATGGGCATGAGCATGGTAATTTTTTGTATTATATTGTATATATGTTGTTGATTTTCATTCACTATCTTAATTTGTTTTTAGAGTTTTCTTGATGTTAGTAATCTGCTTTACATTTCTTTGTAGATGTTTGAATCTTCGGAACCATTTTTTGGATATGCTAATGGTGATATTTGTAGTATGCAGAATCTATCCTCTGTAGTGTGGGCCATTTTTTTCTTCGAATGGCATTTTAGTGAGTTTTCAAGGGATTTGTATTGGTAGATCGACGAACAATATCGTTGAGTATAGCGCGTTGGTTGAACTTCTCTCTGATGACATTTCATTTTGTATTAACCACATAATCATAAGGTTAGACTCAGAACTTGTGGTATTACAACTTACTAGTGTTTACACTATTAGAAATCCAACACCTCTTAGATTGTTCCTAAGAGTTCAGCTTTTGGAAAGACATTTTGATTTTATTCAATATCAACACATTTCCAGAAATTTGAACACATTGACTGATTCATTAGCTAATCAAGTTTTAGACATAAATTTGCAACATATGTAAAGAAAACATTCACATCATTGAATAGCATTGCGCTTTAAACATAGGAAAAAATATAAAATCATATAGATATATAGTTATAGGTTTTTACAAAATTTGTACCAAAGACACATTGGTCATCTGAACTCAAAATGTATGCAAAATGTCATAAGTAAACTAGTGGTGCTCGTGGTAACATGCTATAGACCTAGCTATCCTACGAAGTAACTGCATCCAATGGTTAGGAACCCCAATAGTGTGTTGTTGCAGTCGCATAGGAAGCTCTTCGATTCGAAAATCTGGAATCCCAAAGGTCAAGCCTTCTATGTGCTGCTAAATTTCAGTCAGAGTCTTAGCCAGATCAATATCCTGAAGGACTCCTCTCCCAATAGCCCTCTCTGCTGGCATATCCTCTTCGCACTTTGGTTCCACTACTTGTTGAACACAACCAACATCTGCATTACATCAAACACTTAGTTTAGTCCTGGAAATAAATCAAAACACAAAAACATTGTATAAACTTGCAAAAAAAAAAAAAACATGATCGAAACATTCTTACCTATTGCATGCCACTAAGCACCTTTCGGTAGTGCTAAATCTGGATCTCCTCGAAAATCGACGTGTGCATATGCATACTAATCGATGACAACAATTTGTCACCACAACCAGGAAAATAATGCAATAGATAACACAATAGTCGATTGGCCAGCATGTCAACCCATGAATTCTACCCATCTCTGCATCCGAGGATCTCTAGGACTAGCTATATCCAGTGTCACATGTTGTGGCTGCATCAGTGGAATCTGCTCCAAGGCAAAGGATATAAGGATAGAACCATAACTAAAATTATTCTTCCTTCCTCCCTTTTCTTTGATAGATTTTTCCTTTATCTAAGAAAGAACAGCTTCATACTAGTTGAAGACTGTTGGCTCCATACACTCTAGTGCATACTGCATATATGATCTGTTTGCTACGTGTAGTGTAATGGTGCTGGCAAGTTTACAGATTTTGAAAATGATAGTTATCAAAAGAAAATCTCTGATATATCAAACATTTGTTTTTGCATCTTTTAGGTTTTTCCCCTGGATAAAAATATTGTAGAATATAATCCCTCACTGTCTCTCCTCCAATGGTAGACCCTGAGAGCGAAATGGGGAAACCTCTCCTTGATAAACCTGTGAGAAAATACACATCGTCAACTGTTATAGGAACCACTTGGTTCTTAATATTAAATGCTTCTATTTTCAGATCCCATGCTTTAACTAATAAATCTAAGAGTTCTATTTGTTGCCTCTTGTAATCAACAGCTGAAGTTCAGGGGAAAAATCAGGTTTAGAGCTCCAAAATACAAATGGTAACTATGGAATGGTAAAAATGAATAGTGAAACTACTTTTAAATAGTCATTTAATTATTTGCAAGTTGAATTTATTGCTATAACTATAGTATTATTATGTGTTTATCATGAAACGAGTATTTTTAATCCATTTGATGTTGCTCTAGACATGAAATACAACTGATGAATAGATTAGTCATTTAGATTTATTTCAAAGAATGACTCAACCACAAAGCATAATTTTTCTCCTTATTTGTTAAGTCCCTATATTAATAGTATAGCCCCTTATTATGTTAGTGTAGCCCCCCTTATTGTTATTATTTTACCCCTGTAACCCCCATATTGTTATTATTGTGCCCTTAAATTATTATTGTTAGGTCGGCTAGGATTACATTGTGGCCCACTAGGATTACATTATGGCCCCATGGACTCCTATATATAGAAAGGGAGGTTTTGTAAATTGTATCATCTAAGAATTGTTCATTTATGTAATGTATTGGAGGTTTCCCCCTCGAAGTGGCTTATTTCTAAGGCGTTGATATCTCTTTTCTTCTATTTTTGGAGCTGGTTACACAACATTTGGTATCAGAGCTTTGGATTCTAGGGTTTCGCTGCTCCAAACAGGTCATCGTGGCATTTGCGCTATAAAAAATTTTCTACGAAGTTTCAGAAGCTGAAATTTTTAGGGTGCAAAGCCGAAATCCTGAGGAAGATTTTCTAAAAATTTCAGAACTTGGTTCACAATATTTGAGGAGATATCATCTGTGGAAGTTAGGTATTTGTTTAGGCTCCTAAACAGGTCATCGTGGAATTTGCGCTATAAATTTTTTTGTTACGAAGTTTCAGAGTCTGAAATTCATATGGTGCAAAGCTGAAATCCTGAGGAAATTCTTCAAAACATTTCAGAGCTTGGTTCACAATATTTTTGGAGATATGATCTGTGGAAGGTAGTGCTTTTTCAGGCTCCTGAATTTCATCTCAAAGAGGTGATCGTGGGAAAAGTCCAATAACTCTCCCTCTGGGCAACAGATTGGAGTGCCGTAAAAATTGGTAGCAAGTAAATAGACTGTAGTCTCTTGGCTATCAATTTCAAAGACAAAGGACGAAACAGTGACACGTGGCAAGTCATACAAGTTTGCACTACTGAACTAGTCGATAATTAGGTCATTGTGGGAGATTGGACACAACTTTGTCTTGGAGAATCCAAATTAGGTCAGACATGTGGCATTCAAAAAATAATTCAGAGGGCTAATTTAGTGCTGAATTTCAGATATTTAAGATCTTCAATCGTAGATATAATCCAATTTCAATATCGAGCTCCTCAAAATCAAGAAAAAGGTGTGTAGTTTTCCGAATTTCATAAGTCTTGTTTGAAGAATCAATTTGAATTGATTCCAAGGGCATATTTTAGAATTTTTATCAATATTGGGTTCTATAATGACTCCAAAAAATAATTCCATACCCATTAATCCCCCAAAAATATATACTATGATGCATGAAGAGGAAGAGTTGCAGTATGAGATATCAAAATTACAGTACCAAGTGCAACAAGTTTCAATCTTACGAAGAGAAATTGAAGATGAAATAGATGGTTTAAAAGCAAAAATGGAGGCTAAGTTGAATGGTTTGAAGGATCAAATAATAGCAAATATGGATGATAAATTAATGGAAGATCACATCGAGCATCAACAACAAGTTCTCCAACTCTCAAAGGATAACCCAACTTTGGTGCAGAATCTAATGAAACAACGGGAAGATCAACATCACATCGAAAGAAGTTATGAAGAAGTCATAGAAACAAGAACTCAAAAAGTACGATCAATTTCAGAGTATATCAGCAAGTGGAAGAACTTTCTTGTAAAATATTTCACATGGGAGGATGAGAATTTTATACAGAAGCATCAAGAAATAATCAAGCGTTGAGGAAAACACTTGTTTGAAGGAGAGGTGCATGTTAAGTCCCTATATTAATAGTATAGCCCCTTAGTATGTTAGTTTAGCCCCCCTTATTGTTATTATTGTACCCCTGTAACCCCCATATTGTTATTATTGTGCCCTTAAATTATTATTGTTAGGTCGGCTAGGATTACATTGTGGCCCACTAGGATTACATTATGGCCCCATGGACTCCTATATATAGAAAGGGAGGTTTTGTAAATTGTATCATACAAGAATTGTTCATTTATGTAATGTATTGGAGGTTTCCCCCTCGAAGTGGCTTATTTCTAAGGCGTTGATATCTATTTTCTTCTATTTTTGGAGCTGGTTACACAACATTATTTTTCTAGCTTTGTTCAAAACGAAAAAGGATTTGAAGCGCACTTCTATCTCTTTTTTGAGCCTCTATAACAATGAAAAAGGAACCCCTGGAGTCTTCTTTCAGCTCTTTTCAGGGTCCGATAATGTGAAACGATTGCCAAGCACTTGTATTTTCGAGCTCGTAAAAGTAAATGAATTGATATCTACTCATTATAAGTTTAATCCTTTTTTGGACTGAGATAGATTATTTACGAAAAAGGAATACCTTGGTTAAACATGACCAAAGAGGTTCTCTTAGATATTATTTTACACATTTTGGATCTGAGTGACACATTTATGAAAAAGTACTTATGGAGTTTTTTTTCGTCCACTTTTTCAAACTCTCTAAATATGAAAAAGGACTGGGCTATCACTCTTGTTAAGCTCGTTAAACATAAAATAGCGATGGGCTTGTCGATCATGGTAAGAATCAAGTTTCATTCACCACTAGAGTTGTTAAATTATTAAATATCGATACTTTATTTGCCCGAAGGGTTGAATTATAGATCAAGCAAATGTTATCCTCGTCAATATTGTTAAAAAATAAAGAGGTATTGGTCGACAAATGACCAGGGAAAATTTGGGAAAAGTGAGCAAAATTTCTTTATGGTAGCAAGTCACTCTTGAACATGACACTTCCTTCACTCCATGTTTGTGATTGTTTGGGTTGCATAATCATCTTGATGGTTCACTCACACCTATTGTTCATCGTAGCTTCACTTTAGTTTTTGGTCAATGCTGCCAACTCATCATAGTGTCACCGATATGTTCAAGAGAAGTCATCCAGTGAATAAATGCATCCTTCTGCAATACTTGTAAACCTTTATTCTCATGATCATCATCCCTGAAAATTTATATATCAAGTCATACCCTTGTCTCTGAAATTAGTAACTGCCTTTTCAAAATAAGGTGACTTCCCTTCGACAACAAATCAATATCTAGGAAGCTCACTTAGAAACATCAGATTCCAGTACCATGAGGCTTGTTACAGCATCAACAATATCCTCGCTTCCGGACCTTTGACCGAAATATTTTGTTTGGCGTTCGACATCAAATCATCTATTCATGCGTTAAAAAATGTACTGCAGTACCTTGAGGGCCATTTTCATTAATGGTGGTTCTCTCGCGTTTGTTAATAGCTCACATAATTGGCTAGTAATCAAATGATGTCTTTTCATGTTCAATGACAAATCATATATTCGCATGGATATACTTGTACCCAAATATTCAAGTGAATGAGATAAGAATACCTTGTATCTAGTTTCAGCCATCTGGGTTGTGATTTTAGGATTGTTGTGCACATCATCTGTATGGTGACCTTACATATAGATCATCATCCAAACATGGGCCTATATCTGTAGGCATTTCTACATTGGGCAACATTCCAATGTTGACAACTTTCTGAATTATGTACATGTTATTAGATTGTTTATGTGTTGAACATGGGAATTCCTACCCTCAACAATTATGATCAAAGAGGATATATCATGATGTAATGTATTGTAATATTGATACAGGTGACCACTCTACTTCATCTCCAGCCCATCACAGTGAAAAGAATCTCAAACAAATGTTTTTATTCTTCTGACCTCATTCTTTAGGGGGAAATTGTTATAGGTCAATTTGGGTATCATTTCTAATGACCTAGTTAACTGGGCATCATCTCCAAGACCAATAAATAAGGTTCTATCATTACCTATCATTTCAATTTGCTACATGCCCTAAGGCAAGAATAAGACAAATCAAACATGAATTTCATCAAGAAAATGTTTCCAAGGTTTGAAGTTTATTATATAGCACGTGGAAGCTCACCAACGCTACCTCTAAGGGGACTAAGTGCATTGCAGATGCAGGTAGGCCCATGCAAGGCTGATCTACAAAGCACTTCTTGAAATCTTTGGGTGTGTTGGTCACATTGGGAGCGAAATTATCATTGCTCCAGAATCTCCACTTGGCCAGTGCCTTCTAGAAGAGTTCACATGTATCAAGATTCGAATCCAAGTGTCCATTTGACATCTACATGGCTAGGAATATGTCTTGCCTATTACTGGAAATTCATTCATTACAAAACTACCTTCAGCTCATCTATAAATTAAACACAGATCTAAGTTTTTGAGTACGAATAATTTGAGTAGAGAAATGCTGGAGGATTTTCAATTGAGAGTTATATTTGTGTAACAGCTGTTGGATAGATTTATACAGTGATGGGGCTGAGGATCATTGCTGGAAGGGTCACTTCAAATCAGTCATTTGGTTTTAACCTCTCCTTTTATCATCAATAAAGAATACATCTTACTTTTACCTATATGCATATGTATTGGCTTTGATTTTCCATATTGTAAGATCTTAGTTGATGTATATTGTTTATGCTTTACTAATTTAGCTAACTAACTTGAATAGACATTTGTATTATTTATATATTCTTTTTTTTTAGTGTTCTTTCTTACAGGAAGCATTTCGCACAAACGGCTTGAATTTGAAGCTACAATGGAAGTGACAGAAGGAGCCATTTAGAAGCGCTTGGATCAAAAGTAAGCTTCTAAGATTAATTTTCTTTCCGTTTTTTAAAATAATCAGTTTTTATGTGCTTTAGATATGAATTTTGGCTCTTAAAATAGTATCTACTAGATCCCATCCTGATCCAAATCCCCCTACTATAGTAGACAATCATGAGAAAATTTTAAGAAAAAATCCTAGAATTGAGAGCCAAACAAGTAATAGGTTTCTTCACAGAGAAAATTCCCTCCCTGAAAACTTTGTTACCTTACATGACATCCAGTTTTATTTAAACTTTGAACAAGGTTTATTCAAGACTAAATATAAGAATTGGACAGATCAAACAATATTTGATCCATCTATTTTGAAAAAAAAGTCCATTGAGATAATATTATTCACAAATTAAATTTGATCTTCAGCTTCTCTAGGATTTTTCCACTCTCCAAGATTTTGTAACAAATTTTAATTCAACTTTTGATGATGATTACCTTCAAAAATCCATATAACTAATTTCATTAACTATAGTAGCTTCTTTTATTACCTCTCAGACTGCCCATCTTAAGTCAACTAGTCCTACTGCTTCTGTAATCCGCACCACTTCTTTTATCCTTCCTCATAAGAGTACTCAAACCTCTACACATGCATCTCCTCCCATCCTCCATCCTACTTCATCCACTTTCCACCTTCCTCCACCACCTCCACCAATCATGGCAACCATATATGCCCCATTGGTGTTGCCAACACCATTGGAATCTATGCCATAGGATTACCAGTCTAACATTTCATTATTCAATGGAACTGGTCCTGTAACTGCCCAAAAACATGTTAACAAAATGAATGATTGTTTTGACCTTCAAGAGGTATATGAAGAAAGTGTTAAGTTAAGGATGTTTGATCAGAGTCTTAGTGGAGAAATTAGAAAATGGTTCAAATATTTACCTGCAAACAATATCAATGACATCCTTGCATTTCATAAAACATTCCTAAATAGGTGGGAAGTAAAAAATAACCTTATTCAAATTTTATCTGAATATGAAAACATTAGAAGGGCCCCAACTGAAAGTGTTCAGGATTATTGGACCAGATTCAACAGTTTATATAATGCAATACTTGCTCATATAAAACCACCAAAAGGTTTAGCCTTGGTTAAATTCATAGATGGTTTTGAACCAAAAATGTCTTATCAGCTAAGGGAAAGAAACTCAGCCACATTAGAGGAAATTCAAAGGGATGCAGTGAGTGTAAAAGTGTTAGCAAAAAGATATAGAATGAGAACTAAAAGAAGAATTACTATAAGATAAGAACCTTCAACTTCCACATATGATGCTAAAATTGACTCATTGGTTAGGACTATGGAGAAAATGATGGAGAGGATTAACCTAAATGAGAGAAATATTTTTAGATAAAATCAACCAACTCCTCAAAACAGAAATCAAAATCATAGAAGAAACCATCCACAGATAAGGCAGAGAGAGCAAAGAGGTCTTGATCAGAAAATTAGGCCTCCATTCCAAGAGAATTATATTGATGAGGATGAAGGAGTAGTTGAAGAAGTAGAAGAAAATCAGATAAATTTCATAGGAAATAATGAAGAATACTATGTTTTTCTCACTCAAGAAGAGCAAGAATTATTTTCATTAACTCATACAGAGTTAGAATATGAAGAATATGATGATTATAAACAAGGATTTTAGAATGCTATCATGGATATTCATAGAAATTATAAGCTTAGAAGCAAGAAAAACTTTGACAATTCCAATAAAAATAATTCTAAAAACTATGAAAAAAAGGACTCTGAACCTGATTTCAATAAAACAATAGAAAATTCAAAGAAATGTGTAAAAATTTTAGAAAAGAAGAACATAGAAAATGTTACTAGGAGAACAATTGATACCTCTTCCAAAACTACCCAAACTGGTATCCCTAGTACAAGTCAACAAAATGAACTTACCATAAAAGTAGTGGCTGAAAGAACCGTTTTTTCAAATATGCTCAAATTTTAAACACCATTCATCATTGAGAATGAAATTTCTAAATTTAAAATTTCCATTCCTCTCACTGAATTGATAAACACGTATGTGTATAGGTATCAGGTCCTAAAGGTACCAAATATTGGGTAAATTAATGATACTATTAATTTAAATGATGATCAACCTGAACCTTTTTTTTTGGCCAGAAGTTGATGGTAAACCCAAAGAAGGAGGTGTTCCTCCATTTTATGCCAGTCTAAATGTTCATGAAACAATTCTCCATAATGCCATGTTGGATTCAAGTGCATCACGCAATATTATGCCAAAAGATGTGATGGAGAAGCTTGGCCTTGAAATTGCTAGACCTTACAAATATTTGTACTCATTTGATTCTAACAAAGTTAGATGTCTAGGTCTTATCAAAGATATTTGTGTCACTTTAGCTCAGATACCAGAAAAAATTATAGTGATGGATATAGTAGTAGTTGACATCCCTCCTAAGTATGGCATGCTTCTGTCACGCTCATGGGGAGAAAATTTACAAGGGACCATTCAAATGGATATGAATTATTCCACAACACTAGTGTTTGGTAAACAAATAAGATTGTATAGGGAAATCTTAATGAAGTACATGGTGAGTATTCAAGAAAAACCACATAACTATCCTATGTACTCTATTCATACCAACCTTGACTCCTTTATTCTTTATAATGATGGAGGCATTGACATATAGGTTACGCATGTTGAAAATTATCTTAATGAAAGACATGACAACCAAATACAAACTGTACAACAAGACCCTGAAAATGAACCTCTTTGGAATATGAGTTTTGATGGCTCATGTGGCAAAGTAGGCTCATGAGAAGTTATTTGGGTATATAATGCAAGGAACAACCATGTAGAAGGTCACTCATACAAACTCAATTTCCATTGTACCAACAATATATCAAAATATGAAGCCCTTCTCTTAGGATTACAGTTGTTTAAAAGATTAAGAGCCAAGAGGATTTTTGTCCATGGTGATTCTGAATTAGTCATAAAAAAAATTAAAGAACAATATGCTACAAAACATCATAGGTTGAGAGCATACATAGATGTTGTACTAGATTTATTAAGAACATTTGAAGAATATGATTTAGTTGTTGTTCCAAGAAATCAAAATGTCCTAGCAAACAGTTTAGCCTTTTCAACATTGCCTTACCCAAACCAACAATGCATAGTAGAGGTTAAATATCATCCATCTGTGCCTAATAACATGAGATACTAGTAGGTATTTGGTAGTGATAAAAAAATTGAGATTTTCCTACATTCAAAGGGTGAATTTGAGGATAGAAACATAGACTTGGATTTTGAATAAAATAGTCACTCTGATGTACAAATTAATGTAGATAAATAATATATTTTTTCTGATGTAACATTTCAAAAAATAAAACTGTTCATAAAATAGAAATACATAAAGACCCAGAAAAACATAAATTCGAAGTACTTCAACTCAAGGATAATATCTTGCCTAGAGGGACTTTCCCTTTAGGATAACTATTTGACTTCAATGATGTAGCCGAAAAACAAAAAATATAACCAACATGGACAAACATTGAAGGGTGTAACATAGCACTTAACAAAGCCTCAAAATAATACAATTCTCAAAATCACTCCCTATAGTTACAAAAAAAAGGTTTATATCTTTGTTTAAGGAATTCATAGATGTATTTGCTTTGAGCTAGGAGGACCTAAATTCTTATGATACTAGCATTATACAACACAAAATTCCAATCAAGGAGGATCAAAATCCTTCTAAACAAAAAATGCATAGGATAAATCTCGTCTTAATGCCATTAGTTGAGAAAGAAATCAAAAAAATATATGAATCCAAAATCATAGTTCCACTTAGATATTCTAAATGGGTATCTAACATTGTTTCTACAATAAATAAAACATGTGAAATCAATCTTTGCATTGACTTTATAAATCTTAGCAAAGTATCCCTTCAGGACAACTACCCCATACCAAAAGTAGGCTCTAGTAGGATCTCTTTGTTAGATGGTTTTTTAGGATATAATCAAGTTTTGGTGCATCCTGATGATCAGGATAAAACAACCTTTACTACTCCTTGGGGGACTTTCATTTATGTGAAAATTCCCTTTGGATTAATGAATGGTGGTGCTATCTCGGTTGTGGGTGATTAAGGGCATCCGAACGGATGTAATGCTGCGGGAGGGCGCGTGGCCTAGCCACATGGACTCATGTTGGCTGAATTTATTTCTCACCACCATGATATTCGTTGCAATCCACCACCCCACGCAGCATTTACGTCGGTGGGATGGTCGAGGCAACAAGCCTCCCTTCATGTACTCTCGCCTTTGCACCATCGTCATTCAACGTTCCGCTTCCTTTCTCCGTCTGATCGCTTGGCCTCTCCGCAACGCCCAACTGAGCTTCATGCCTATGCAGATTAGACCTCTCAATTCCAGGTGCTCTCAGGAGCCTACCTCGCCTATTTTCCACACTCAGGTAGGCAGACGCTGTCCGCTCGCCTGCTGCATCGATTTTTTACCTGGTTTGCACTACACCCACAGTCCTTACTGTTCTTGTCTGTTTGCTACCCCGCCCGATTTCTTGGATTCTTTGCCTCCTCGCTTCCCGTTTGTTCATCCCCTTGACCTTGGTCACACTATGCCTAGGCTCAGAAATAGGCTAAGGTGCCGACGGGGCAGCACGTGTTCTCCCTCAGCCAGGCGCCGACGCTCTCTTTCTTCCTCCTCGACATCGTCTTCCTCTGCAGGCAGCTTCAGGCAGCCTTCTCGAGCGAGACACCAGCATGGCCCTAAGCGTAGACGCAGAGTCCCCTCCTTTCCTAGAGAGTGCTCTGAAACCTCCAGACCTCCTGTTGACTCCCGCCCCGCTCCTATCGCACCCCTACACAACCCTTCCACCGCCATTTTCCACTTTCAAAGCAATTCTGACAAGCCTCTGATCATCGCAACAGTCACTGTCTCTTTCAAAGAGATTGCCGAGATTACTCCCGCCCCTCCGTCTAGTGCCCCTCCGAATAATGAGCCTGCACCATTTTCTGCTTTGCACACCACTATGCCTGCAGGTTTCGATGCTTCGTGCAAAGGAGGAGAGGGTTGCTCCAGCAACCCTCAAGCTGAAGGTATCCAGATGGGAGTTCGAGATGCTGAACCAGCTGCAACTTCAAGTGATCCGACCCACAAAGATGAAGACGCGGGGTGGTGTAGAATAGAAGAAGAATCGCTCTCAGGCGACTACAGCCTCTAGCTGAGCTCCACATTCAAGTAATATTGTACGGTCTCTATGACTTTTTGGCAATTGCTGTTGTTTTCGGTCTTAGGCAAAAACTTAGAATGAGTCGGTTTCCCATCGTGGGCGACGCTGGTTTTTTTTTTAGTACTGATGTGTTAAAGCTGGTTTCCTCGGATGAGGCAGCTCTTAAACAATGCTTGGGCTGGTTTCCCTCAAAGGGCAACTCAATCTTTGATATTTTGCTGACAGTCTGCCTCATGCAGGCCATGAACACTATGTACCATATGTTCCCATAATAGATTTAGAATTACTTAGAAAAAAAAAATGAATGGTGGTGCTACTTTTAATAGCCATGGACATTGCTTTTGCAGATGAAATTGGCCATTTTATTGTGATCTACCTTGATTATATTATTGTATATTCCAAAACTAATTAAGAGCACTTGGCACATCTAAGAAGATTTTTTGAAAAATGTAGAAGGTTTGGAATTTCCCTAAATCCCAAGAAAACATTATTTGGTATTGAAGAAGGAAAGCTTCTTGGTCACATTATTTCTAAAGATGGAATTAGAATTGAACCTGGCAAGACTGAAGGTATACTCAAAATCAGTCATCCCAGGAACCTCAAAGGACTTCAATATTTCATTGGTAAAATTAAATTTTTGAGGAGATTCATACCCAATCTTGTAGAAATTTTGAGAAATATAACCAACATGCTTAAAAAAGATTCAAACTTAAGTGGAACATTGAAGCTAAACAATATTTTTATCTAGTCAAGCAAGCATTGAAAAAATTTGCGGTCCTAATCAACCCAGATTTTACAAAGACTTCATAGTTTTTTCTTTTGCATCTAAACATACTATTGTTGTTGTTTTATTGCAAAAAACAGTGAAGGACATGAACAACCAATAGTATCATTTATCAAATGCTTGAGAGATGCATCTTTAAATTACAACATCATGAAAAAACATGTCTTTCCTCTGGTTAATGCATTAAAATATTTCAGAATTTATATTTTACATTCACATATTATTGATTATGTGCCTAATTTAGTAGTCAAAGACAATTTAACACAAAATGGTCCTAATGGAAAAATAGGAAAATGGATTGCTGGTATTTTGGAATATGATGTGGAAATCAAACCTACCAAATTGATCAACGGGCAAGGATTAGCCAAATTTATGGTTGAATCTAATTTTCATGCACTAGATATCAACATGGTCGATTCATTGGATGATCAAGAGGAACTGGTGACTCCACTAATTGATGAAGTGTTCCTAAATTCTCCCTGGTATGCATATATCTTATATGTTTTATTTAATTTGAATACTCCTCTTGGTTTTTCCAAAGATAAAGAAAGATTTATAAAGTTGAAAGTTGTGAAATTTTGCATTCTAGAAAGATGATGGAGGTGTTTTACTCAATTGTTTGCTAAAAGATGATGCAGATAAAGTTATGAAATAATTCCATGAAGTTGTCTGTGGTGGGCATATTTATTGGAAAACCACTGCCAATAAGATCCTTTGAGCTATTTTTTACTGGCCTACCCTTTTTCCTGACATCCACAAGATAGTATTGGTAACTTCCTACCACAAGTGCCAATTTTTTGAATGAAAGAGAAAATTGTTACCCTTGCCCTTAAAGCCTATTTATGTTGAAATCCCTTTCCAAAAATGGGGTTTAGATTTCATTGGAGAAATTTATCCCCCATACTCTGCCAAGCACAAGTGGATTCTTACTTCCATAGACTACTTTACCAAATGGTTAGAAGCCACTCCTTATAGAAATTCTATTGATTTTGTCATTATTAAATTCCTTGAAACCAATATCCTTTCTAGATTTGGTTGTCCTAGAAAACTCATTACCGATAATGCTGCAGCCTTCAAGTCCAAGAAAATGATTTATTTTTTCATAGGTACCACATAACTTTGGGAAATTCAATAGCATGTTACCCTCAGGGTAATGGATTGGCTGAATCTTCAAAACAAATTTTGGTGAATATCATCAAAAATATCTTGGAGAACAACATGAAATCATGGCATAACAAACTAGTCAATGCACTTTGGGTTGATAGACTTACTACCAAAAAATAAATTGGCATGTCTCCATACCAATTAGTCTATAGAATGGATGCAATGTTTCCTTCCTATTTAGGAGTTCTAGTCATGAAGATCATTCAGGAAATTCAATATGAACCAAATGATATAAAGAGAAGGATCAATCAAACTATTCAGTTGCAACATTCCAAAGAAGAAGTCAATAAAATAACCCAAGTGATTCAAGAAAATATCAAGAGGGATTTTGATAAAATGACAAAGGTTGATGATTTTAATATAGAAGACAAAGTTTTGAAATAGGATGGCAGAAGAGAAGAAAAACGTAAAAAACCTATGGCAAGGGCCATACATTATTGATGCTTTCAGAGGAAACAATGAATATTTAATTAAGGATCTAATAGATACCTGGAGGTCCTATCAATGGCAGGATGCTGAAGCATTACTTCTCTTAAGAATACAGTTTGATTTTTCATCATTTTAAATACCACAATTTTGGAGTTTGTGATTTGAATAATTCATTAACAAAAGTTGAAGCCCGTGGAGAATGCCCTAAGCTTGGCTAACGAGTTGTTCTTAAAAAAAGAAATCAGATGAAGAATTTGCAGAAAATGGAGCATTCAAGGCTAATGGTCTTATGTTCTTAACACTTCACTTGGAGAAGTGCCATCCCCAACTGGAGCCATTGTTATGGTGCTATAAATTATAGGATCTCAAGATGATTGAGTATTTCATAGTTGCAATTTCATATTGTGTATGATTTTAAATATTCAAATGATTTCCAAAAAATATATGAAAAAGAAAAGAAAATAGGGTATATTGAAAAGATAAAATGAAAAGGAAAAAAGAAAAGAAAAATAAAGAAAACCCCAAAAAATAATAATACTTAAAATTTTGCAAATCAAAATGCCATTGTTGATTAGATTGGTTTGTTCAATCATACAATCTAAGCATGATTGAGAAATTTTAATTTTTTGTTGGATAGGTTAGAAAATAAGGATTTTCCAATTAGTACAATCTTGGAAAATCAGTAGTTAGGTAGAAAATAAAATTGAATCAACAGTTTAATCTGAGTCAATAGGATAAATAAGGGATAGAGTAGGCTAGAATTTTATATAAAAAAAAGAGATTTGGGTCTGCAGGCCTAAATTCACCCTGCAAAGAATGATAAAAAAATGTTAGAATAGTGAAAGGGTAGGTAGAATAACAAATAAATAAATATGCAGAAATATGAAATTCATCCCAAAGTATCATTCAAAGGATTTATTCTATTCTCATGTTATGGGAAAAAATAAAAAATAAAGGGTTTATCCTAAGTTTCGGGATTACTTCTTTATAAAGTCACTTGACATATTTTATGTCATATCAAGTCCTTCACATTACACTCCACCCAAATTTTTTCTTATGATTCACCCGACCCCACCATCCACTCACCTATCCCATCAACATTAATCTCACACCTCCTTCCATCTAATCTCTGCCCCCTCCATTTCATCCAACAACTCATAGCATTTTTCGGCCCCCCCTCATCCTTTGAAAGTTAATGTCGAGGGAGGGGGGTCGAAATGGTCGTTTTCTCAAACTGGCCCATCCGCTATGTTTTAGACACACGTATTTTTGCACCCCCTGCTTTCGCACTTACCGTCCATGAACCCCTGCAAAAAGCGGTTTCCATCATAATTAAACCACACTCTTGAGTGTTAATTCCCTACCATACCCATTTTTCCATGTCACCATTCCTGTCACATCTACCCAATCACCTTCGCTCTCACCTAAAGACCCGTTAAACAGTTAATTATTAAATTTGTTAGCCAGTGGGCCCACGCCATGTCAACGGAAACCCCCACCACTCTACAAATCACACTTCCTCACATGTTTCAAAGGTTACTATGTTTTCATGCGTTCTATTGTTACAGGTGATCAAACTCGAGGCTTCACAGATCAAAAGAAAGGCGCATAAAACCTTCAGTTGTCTACAGATTAAGAAAAATTCCATTTTCCTTCTTCCCCTTTTCTTTTAATCCCCTTCTGTGCACCTGCAAAAACACAGTCATTTTCTTTTTCAGTGAGAAAAAATTCCTCCAAAGAAGAAAGAGTAGGAACTATTTAATCCAATGGTTCACCCTCATGTGGACCTTGACCATGTAGCTCTGGCTAACATAGATTTTAACATACATGAGACTCTTTCAGAGTTTGATATTTTTGATGTATGCTGTTGGTTGCAGGATAAGCTCATTTATGAGGTCGATGATATCGGGTTGTGGGACACTAAATTACCATATTATATATTCCCAAAAACCCACAGTTTCCTTCAATTGATAAGAAAATGTCATGCTTGTTATGAGATAAACCAGAGAGTTGTTTTTTCCCCCACAGGAGAAGTTATTTTTACCATTAGTGCCCAGTCCATCATGCAAATAATGAAAGCCCCTGTTATTGAATAAACCACACCTTTTTCTTATGAAAACCTCAAAGAATTGTACCAGTAGTTGGATTTTTCTAGTAGAGCCAAAGCACTTGAGTTATTCATGGCTACAGACACTCCATTTCCCAAGAAGAATCCTCCATATCCATCTTCTACATTCCCTGATAGGACTCAGCATATAATCATTGTCCTTTCTTACCTGCTAGGATACCATTCAGATCAGTGGATAAATGAAGCAATGATATGGTTGTTGTCCATACTTTCATTAGATTATAAACCCTCCATTATGTTTAATTTTATTCAATTATTGGCAGATGAAATTCAGAAATAGTTTTTTAAGTTTCACACAGAAGAAGCGTTTAAATGCACTTCAGCCATGGTTTATATTTTTATATATTTGCAGGAAAAAAAGTTCCAGTTTACAATGAGGAAAGTGAATGAAGATTCCCAACCTCAGTCTGTCATCTTCTGGACAACAATGATGATGAAAGAAAAGAAGGATTAGAATTACAAAATATTTGTTGAAAATTTTGTACATCTAGATATGAGTGTCCTCAATAGCACAGTGGAACGAAGGAAAAATGAACATATTAGAAAGATCATGCATCGATCAGACCAAGTTAGAACTAGAGACTGGTATTTGTACCAACACTGCATAGAAATTAGAATATATGGGTGTGAGTTTCCCCCTGACAAGCTGCCAAAGTTCCTCCCCATGAGGGTGTTTTTCCTGGAGTACATTAGGCAGATGATAAATGTAGATGAGGTACATTTTGTATCAGCCAAAAGGAAGTCTTAGTTTAGGATCATTTCCCAAATTGGTCCTTTCATTTGGAGTAATATAACAGCAGGAGAGGAGGTTGACAAGATGCTGAAGGAGATTAAGTTTACACACACTTTCACTTGGTCTTATGACCCACTAGGCATTATTTCTAAGAAGAGGGTAGAAAATAAATCAACTCCTTACATTCACACTCACAGGCCCGAGATTGAGAAATTCATGAACCAAACAGAGTGGACATCAAACACCTTGAAGGAGGCTGCAGAACATGTGATTTCATCTTCAAGTATAAAGATCCCTACTCCACAAGAAAACAACAATACATAAGATAAACAAGAAAATGGGAAAGAGAAAGAGAAAGAGGCAATGGGGAAAAGGCCAAGAGATGATCAGTCTACTTTAGAGACTGATACATCTAGCAAGGAGTTCAAAATGAAATATAGAAAGGGAGCAAGAATTCATATGGATATTGATCAAAACAAGGAATCAGAGAAGCATATAGTAATAACTATTATATATTCTCGTGTTTCTTCTCTAGCAAGTGGCCAAAATATATTTTATCCTACAACTTTAGCTACAATTCTATTCCAGCAAAAAAGTCTTCAAACACCTACATATATTGCTACTATAGGGGAAAAGGAAGAAACAATATATGACACCTTCAGGGAGATTAAGAGAAAAAATGAGATATTTATACCAACACCTACAATCAGTTTTGGAAGCAGACCACTAGTTCACAAAGAAAATTTCTATCAGCCTTTGATTCAGAGAAAGGAAATATGTGTATGGATTTCTTAGCAGCCCATATTTCTCAACCAAAATCACCTATTGATTTCAAGCATACATCTTTTGAGTTTAATGTCAAGACATCAACCCAATAAATCAGATGGAGATGCACAAGCATACTGGAGATATGATCTCATCTACCTTGACTATCACTATAATGAGCCTGTCTAAATTGCAGGTATCATTGGACAATATTCAGTCACAACTTAGGATGGAGAAGAATTCTTCTCTTGCAAAGGATACTAGAATCAAATCCTTGGAGGATTTAGTTGGAAAGATTGGGTATGATCCAACAAATGTAGAGGCAGTAGAGGGGATCCTGAAAAATAAAAACACAGACATAGCATCCCTAAGAAAGAATCTTAAAATGTCAGCTACTAAATACCTCCTAACAAAGGACATAGAGGAGAATGAAGCACAAAAATAAGAGATGATGAATCTAATAATGAAGCAATCAACACATCTAAAGAGGATGGAAACATAAATGGAGAAACTGGTCAAGGAAAAGGAAAATGTAGAAGAGATGGCCATTATTCCTTTGGAGGTTGTTCCTATTGAATTCATCCCTTTAGATACATCAACAACTACAGGAACATCAAGTGGAAGAAAATAACTCGCTAAAGCCATGGAGAATATGTCCATACAAATAGAAGAGATTAAAAAGCTAGAAGTGAAAATTAATACCTTGAACGATCTAAAGGTAAGATATGATAATTAACATGAGATAGAAAGACAAAGAGCCCTAAAATAGATCAAAATATTGATAAATGATAAGAAGAAATCTTCCATTGGTCACACCATTGGCCAGGAAAATGAGATCATTTGGACAAGCATAATTGATTCTATGAACAAAATATGGCCTTCCATTCAAATCATATTTGAATAGAAAGAATTGATTGAAAAGGTAAATGACGGCATAGCTAAAGAAACCAAGGAACTTCAAGTTGAGGATAGAACAACAATAATTCTAGAAGTCAAGAAGGTGCTCACTAAGAAAATCTTGGTCACACAATTAGAGGAAAAGTGCCACAATTTAGAAATTAGTGTTGGTGGATTCTTTAACAGAATCGAGCCACTAACCAAAAGAGGGTTACCCTCATTGTTTGTAATAAATGATAAGATTATGGCCAGGCAAGACTATGTGAATAAGCTAAAAGAGATTTCTAAGGACACATCAAAGTTTGCATGGCTTAAAGGAGCGATGACTTGAAGAGATTTCCTTGAAGCCATGAGCAACGATATATTCATGCAACATGAAATTAATTTTTTTTTGTGTTGAGGCCTACTTTCATTATATTCACAGAGACAAATGAGATATATCGAAAGGTAATTAGGATCAAGATTACAAATGAGCAACAATGGGAAAAATTGTGTGACTATCAAGAAGGGTGAAGGCTAGTGTATCAGCTAGATCAACATAATAGCATATCAGGTAGATCAGCACAGCATCAGATCATGCAAATATTCCAGCACAACAACAGATCAAATCAAGAAGCAATGACCTTCTAAATAATAGGGCCAGATGTAAAATTTATTTCATTGTGTCCACTTCGTGGTCACACAAGTGAAATCTTACTTATTATTTTAATTAATAACCGATTGCCTAGTAGATATGGAAATTGTTGTAGAGTTTAGTTAAATATTGCATAACTTCTGAGTATCATGGGTTGGACCCTGGATTGTAAAAAATTTCTATTGGAGCATTGTATTTTTTGAGCTGGAGCATCAATAATAAAATACCTTTTGCAAGATACTTGAGATATGTTTATCTGCTGATGTCATTTCATTTCTATGTTAATGTTTTCCATTGTTTTTCAATATGTTGGAATAGGGTCCCCTAGATGTGTTTTGATATGTTACAACACTGCATTTTTGATATATTTTTGTAGTATTTGGTCTTGCATAGGGGCTTTTGGGTGGGTCAAAGCCCCAATATATCGTAATGGGTCAAAGGGTAGACCTAGAGTCCGTAAACCATGGTTTGCAGACCACAATATAGCGCAGGATATGATGATATAAATAGATGGATAGTTTGAGTCTAAAGGTAAGAAAGTAAGTAAGATTGATGCTACGTACAAAATATTGAGATCTGTTTTGGGTAGTTTTGGGTAAGGACTCCTGCTAGCTATGTGTGCGGAGATCCTCGGTCCTGCTATCTGCAGACCCCGCTAGCTGTGTGTGTGGGCTATGACTTGGGTTTGTAACTTGGTTTTGGATGTTAACGAATGCAAAATCTATTGAAGTATATTTATACTATCTGAATTGATTGTGTTTATTACTGAAGTACCTATATGTTAATTGAATAAGCTATGATTGTATCTGCGATATATGAATTAGCTACGTTTGTGTTGTTCTGTGATGACAATTGTTGATGTGCACGTGAATGTGAAGGTGTTGATTAGATATATTTAATAATAGTATCTTTGTTTATGTTTACATGTTGATTATACTATTAAGGGCTCGATAATAGGCTTGTTCATGTGTGAACCTGATAGAACTCGACGAAATCTGCTTTAATTAACTACTCTCTCCCAGGGTGTGGAAACTTGGTTCCAACACCCACCCATACTACTTCGAGTGAGACATTGGCCTACAAAAGTAGGTTATTAACGAAAGGGCCAGTAGTATAGCGGTTTGTTGGAAAACCTTAACTCTAAACCTAGGTCAGCACCCCTCAAGCCAGCAAATGGTTCCATTTTCAGGACCAAGAGCATTTTGAGAGAGATATCAAGTAATGCCCTGAGGTCGTTGGAGACCTGAGAAATTGGAGCTCGAAGAATAGTTTGAAAAATAGATTCAGGAATTTTCTGTAAAAGAGAATCGTAGCACAAATCTCACAGCTGAGAAGTGGAAGAACAAATATATCTTCATGAAAGTATATGAAATTTTCTTTGTGACTTTTGCGCACGAGATCTAGGAGTGGCTCGCAAGGCTAGTAGAATTCCAGACGTATTGGAAAGATGATCAGGTTACACAGTGGACTCTGGAATTGATTCAATAGTTGGAGAAGGCTGACAACACAATCACCCAAACTATAGATCATTGGGTGGATAGTGCGCTAGGATGATTTGTAATAGAATTTGCAGTCAATCAGTTTGTATCCTACTCTGAGGTGGAGTGGAGGTTCTTCAAAGGATTCTGAGGTAAGTTCTTGCAAAAATTTTCATTACTAATTAAAATTTTACTGTTTGAAAAGGGCGTTTTTTACAACCACACCAAATGAATGACCTCTTATCAGAGTGAGAGTACAAAATGAAGTGGTAAGTAATACCGAGTCAACCAAGAAGGGGATAGATCTATGTGCAGCCCATTAAGAGAACCAGTTGTGCATGCGAGAACTAGTCCTCTAACTACACCATCGTTGAGTCAGCATAAGGGCAGAACTCCCCTACACTTCCACCACTATAGGAAGAAGAGATGTCCACACACATGAAGCTGCCCACCTTCAAGGGTGTAGGAGATGAAGACATGGACCAATTTTGTTTCGTAGTAGAATTAGTATGGACTGCTTAGAATGTTTCTAGCAATGCTGTAAAAATAGCACAACTATCCATCGGCTTTGAAGGAAGGGCCCTGGATTGGTTCATAGGGTACGTAGGTGTTGACATGAAAAAATTTCTGGCCAACAGTAAGGGATATCCCCGGTAAAAAGTCCTGATTAGACTTTGAACCATTTGTGATAGGGATCCCGTCTGAGGTGTGGGTCTGACTACTGCTGAATACTCCTTTTCTTGTACACAAATCAACCCTGCAAAAGTATGGACATACAATTATCAAATGATACAAGACAAATTATCGATGATCCTCTATGAGCATAAAACACTACAAATAGAAAGATGAATTAAAACACACAGTTGAAGGAGATGTTGTTAGCAGCATATCATTAGGGTCGTGTTTGTAAAAAAAATTTGAACCATAGATGAAACAATTCTGCCTGGCAAGAACATCCTTCACAGCGGTTTCATAGATAAGATAGATGTCAATAATGAAATTACAAACATATCCTAGGTAAAAAACATACCATCATTAACACATTCAGTGAGCTGAAATGCATAAATAATATAATATGAAAATGCAGATCAGTTAATCATAAGATATTAGACATATAAGAGAAAATATTCACAGCGTTAACACATCGATTCTCATTAGATCCAAAAGTGGATTTAAGACAAATGCTTGTATTCATTCAAATAAATGTCTATTCAATGCTTTACAACTCTCCTATCTCCTTTGGAGTCCAAAAAAAATATCCTTTACAAGTCCGCGAAGGGAGTATTTATAGGGCAAAATCGACCCTTGGGTAGCCTAACTTTTCACCTTCCGACTATTGGTATGCTTTGTGACCCAAAGGGAAAAAGTGACCTGCAACCCTATGATTGGATGTGACCTACGACTTGATCCTGGCTGATGCAACCTATGACCCCTTCTGTAGGCTGCGACTTGCGACCTGATCATGGGAGAATGTGAGCGATTGCAAGGTCGGCAACATCTACCTGTTTCTTTTTAAGGAAATTTCACCATGCTCGATAATCTGCAGCAACCAGAGAGATCAAAGGAGTATCTTACCTTAACCTTTGCATGCATTGTAGAGAATTTTGGATCAAATTTTCTCTTTTTATCATGATTTGGTTAGATAAAGAAGAAAACTTGGTGTAAATCTAGACTAGCGTCACGATGAATTTAACCAAGTTCTCTTGTGATGTCGGAAGGTTATGAGTGGCGGCGTCTTGCCTAATAGGTTGCAGAAACGTCTGAATGTCTTGGTCCACCTATTCCCACATTTTTCCTTCACATAGTGTACCAAGAGAAGGAATGTGGTGTAGTTCAGCCATTGAGTCAATGCCGCTAATCAAATGTTCGTAAGCGGTCATCACCTTCTCCAGGTATTTGAATAGCTTCTCCTTGGATTGCACTTTCATGCGTATTTGGACCTTTTCGTTCTAAGTGCGAATCCAATATTTCCTGGGAAAAGTTATCTGGAGCCTACGGATACTTGTTTACCCATTCCAACATTCTTTCCAAGGCTATGGAGGCTTCTTTTAGTTTCTAATTCCTCTTCTTGATTTCTGCTTGAGCTCTCAGTAGAGGTGCAACCATCTTCTTTATTGTAAACAATTCTTCATATACTTGCCTCATGGTGGCTTCTAGAGTCACTAGCTCTCTTTGAATAGTGAGTGCTACTTCATTAGTAAGGGCGTTCCTACCCTGAAGCTATTTCACTTCTTCTTTTAGTGCCTTTTTCTCTTGCTCCAATCTAGCTGTCTTTTGTTCTGAGGCCTGTAATATATTCTGTAGGGATAGAATTTCCTTACTCATTCTGCTAAAATTTTCCTCCATAGCCGTGGAAAAAGCATTGCCAGTTGATGATATCATAACTATATTGGTCTTGATGTCTAGGACTATATCCTTTTCCGTTGTGGCCGTGAGGGGTGCAGCAGGATTTCTTGCTAAACATCTTCTCTCCTCCTTCTTGATTTTGTGTGTAAACTGGTCATAGGTGAGTCTTGTCAGATCAAATACTTCTTGCTCTTGCCCCTCGGACGTACCCAATTCTGAGAGCGAAAAACACATATTGGTTGTAGGATTCATTTGAGGCACTTCAATGGCTGGCAGCTCCGCCTGTATCCCTATCACAAGAGGAGGTGTCTTACTGCCTTCGGCGTCTTTGGAGGAATTTTCCCTCAACCTTTGATTCTCTTCATCCCTTTGCTTTTTCTCTACTTCCTCTTCCAGCTGCCACTCTGCTTCTACCCTATCTTATTCTTTTTTTCATTTGCATTCAACTTCTACCTTATCTAGTTTTATTTTAAGCTGACGTTCAACTTTTGCTTTTGATTTCTCCTCTTCCTTTATTTTCGGGCGTCTTCCACCTGATTCTTTCTTGGCTCTGCCTTTAGTTGTTTCTTTGATCTTTCCTCAGCTTCCCATTGAGCTATTGTTTCTTTTTATTTTTGTTGGAGGGAATATTTATGGTCTGTGTTGGTTCAAGGCTTCTTGGCTTGAGAAGACGAGGCTCCTCCTAGCTCAGGGATCCTTTCTTCTAAAGTTTAATCATCTTGATCTTCCTGATCATTTAACTCCTCTGGAGTGATCTCCCTGTCCTTATTGTACCATTTTTTTACCCCATCTTCAGCTGGGCATTTATTATGTTGGTAGCTCCATTTAAATTTGGCCATTTTCAATGGGTAGGGATCATCTTCTCAGGATCGTACATCCGGTGAGCCAAGGGAGGCAGGAAGAATCCTCTGATTTTCTCAGCCTCTGCCTCTACTTCTCTGAAATATTTGACCGTATAAGCACCTATAGTGAGTGGCAGAGTGGTCCATGGCTTCTTCTTACCTTTAGTAAGAACCTTTGAAAATTCGGTTGTCCTGAAGTAGTAGTCTGTCAGTGATGAATCAAGGCAGTGCATGGGGAGCCTTAAGTGAACCGAAGACTTGGATGAAGGTGACTTCTACAAAAGGAAACCAGTGTGCCACTTTGGTTATTTTTTCTATGGCCCACCAGGACATGCATGAGTTATCTTTACCAAACAGTTTCCCGTAGAATGTAGGGATGAAACTGTGTGAGATTGGCTCTATATCCTGCTTATATTTGGAGTCCCAGAATACCTATATATCCTTATGGATTGGGCGGGTGTGATTCTAATCCCAGCTGTGTACACATCCCTCAAAATGGCACCTTTCACAAACTGCATCCAACAGATAGGAGGCCATGTAAAATTCTGATGCATACCCCTTCTCGGGCGCTAGTACTGAGGATATGTTTGGTTTGAGGGCTACTATTAATAAGCTGGCCTAATTGAAATGGGTATCGTATACAGTAACAAAGTACATAAGAGATACCTAAGATACGTTGAAAGTGGTGGCATCGGGACGACCATACATCCTACACAACATAGCTTCCACGAGCTTGTAGACTTTCCTAAGATCTACTACTTGATACTCCTGGTCTTTCTTGACCTTGAACTTTTCTGGTTCTTCCCACCATCCTCTCAAGGTTTTGGATATGGGAATTGCATGATTAGTGGCCCATTCCTCTATGAATGTCTACTCTCGGCTGGGAAGTGTGTAAAATAACTTAGCATCTTGTCCCTTCTGATTAGCAAATGCTTTCCCCTTGTGATCCCAAATCACCCAGAACCTGGGGTTGACCTTTTGTAAGATCCATTCAATGAGCTCAACGCATGGAAATATAGGTGGGTGGGCACCTTCATAGTGAAGCTTTTATCCCTTGACTTGAACATATACCTACCAGTTTGGGAGGTCTTCTATAAATTCAGGTCTTGTGAATTCTCGGTACACTTGATACCAATTCATGCTCTCTCCTTTGTCGAATATGCATGCGGTATCTCCATAGGTATGGGGAGGAAACATAGGTATTTCATCCTTTGATATCTCTATCTCTAGACTTTGGTTTTTTCTGTGAACTGATGGAGGCCCCATATCACTTGAGGCTGAGGAGATGGAAACACACTCTAGCTCTGCTTTGAGGTTCCCTAAAATTTTCATAAAAAAATCCCATGATAAGAAATATGCCATGCTAATAAATGCTTAAAATTATTTTATCTCTGCCCAAATAAGGTCAAGAAAAGGGGTGAAACTGCGACTTAGTGACCTCTCCCCTGGGTTGCTGAGTTGCTGAGTCGCGTTGGTTTAAAAGCTCAGAGAAAAGTGACCTTGCAACTTGTGACTAGGTTGTGAGGTCACTGAGTCACAGTGGTTTAAAGTTTTATGAGGATGCAAGCCTGTGACTTAGTGACTTGCGACTGGGTCGCAAGGTCACAACACTTCAATTTTTAGAGATACGCAACTTGGTGACTTAGTGACTGGGGACCAAGGTTGCAAGGTCATGGGGGTCGTAAGGTTGTGGGGTTGCAGGTCACACTAGGGCTAGGCGAACGATTCTTCACAGCAACGCGGTCCTTTATCCTTCTTTCACTTAGAGAAAGAGAGGGAAAAGGGAGGAAAATTAACACATCAAAAGGTAAGCAAACATGAGGAAGATACTGATAAGGGGGGCTAGTTAGCTTCATCAATAGGGGTCTAGATGAGACTGACAGATTCAGGATACTAAGAGGGGGTGTAATTTTCACCAACTGGGTCTCAACAATGGGTAGGCTGTGGTTTTAATAGTCTAAGATGAGGGGGTAGAGGGAAACAATTAGAAAAGAAGGAAACAACAGGAGGATCAAGAAACTTACTCGAGAAAAACGTGCTTCGGTTGGCTTGTCAGAAGCGTTTTCACTCTCCATCGCATGGGTGGAATGCGACCTATGTGACCCTTCTATATATAAACAGGTCATGCGTGTAGGCAATAAATGAGGTCGCAAGGTCACAATAGGGCCACGTTGATAAGATGTACGACCCTGCAACCCTGCGACCTTGTGACCTAGGGGTCGTGAGGTCGCAGGGTCGCAGGGTCGCGATTGTTTAGTTTTGAGTGTGATACGTGACTTCGTGACTTGGCGACCTGATGGGTCACAAGGTCGCTAGGTCACTTATCAGGGACATTGACCTATTCTGTGACTTAGCAACCTAAGGCTTTTGAAGGATCAAACTTTGGGCTTGAATCCATTTTTCAATGCTCAGGGGCTCAAAAAATTTAAACGGGTGAAATTTTGGAGGGTGTTGTAGCAGCTACAACAAATGGAGATTCACTAGTAGGGTCCAGAATCTCTGTTGGTGCTTCATCTTGAGGGGGGAGGGTGGTTTTAGCATGTTGTTCCTTCCACCCTGTGGGTCCCAGAAATTTCATCTTTGAGCCTTGCGCATTTTCTTCTCACATATGCCTACCCCTAGGTGTTGGTTTACCGTGTTTTTTATTCTTGGATACCGGACGGAAAAAGGTTGGAGTAACCTCAGGGATTTCCAAGATCCAGTATAGTTTATTTTTTCCTCATTATGTTGCTCTGCTTCCAGCGGACCTGATGGTCCCAACGGAGTCACTGCCTAGGAGTGACTGACGTTGCTTCACTACCAGTGAGCCTGGTCAGTACCTCGACGGAGTCGTCGCATCACCTCTCTACGTAGGAATCATTTCTTAATAATTTACCCTTTATTCATGTGCTGAGTGCACTTATTAAGATGTGCTCAAGGCACTTATTTTCTGTGCTCAAGGCACTTATTAATGTGGAAATTATTGTCTGGGCGGATGAGGGATCTCGACTTATTTTTCTTGCGAGAGAGGTTGCTCCTAGTCTATATGAGGACTTTGAGTTCTTCCAGATATTCGTTCATCACTAAGGCTATCTCCTTTCCTTTCCCATATAGTTACCGATCCAACCGAAACTTTCCTTTTGCACAACATTCCCTTGAGCTAGAATATTAGGTAAGCTACTACGTTTTGGTTCGAGGGACTTAATCATGTTCCCGCCATTGGGTGCCTATCACAGGTAAGCTTGTGCCACTTTTTCATTCTGGGGGAGGGGAGATTCTTCACCAGCATAGATTCCGGCTTAGTATTCCAATTGAGTAACTTCTACACCCCCCCCCCCCTCAATTTGAGAGGCCAAAGGAAAAAGAAGGTTAATGAGAGCCTGCGTGAAGCAAGCGATTTATTGAAAACATAGATGGTAAAAAATAATATAAAACAAGATAAAATATGGTACAGGGTGTGGTGACAGCCCCAAGGGGCTCTCAGGTGAGGTAGTGCTTAAGGTCATGCCCATTAACGGGAAGGACCTCAATCCTCCCCTCAAGGGTTTGCAACCTATAAGTGTGAGAGCCAACCTTTTCTTTGATCTGGAAAGGGCCTGTCCATAATGCCTGGAACTTGGAGTGTTTTCCCTTATCTTCATGAGATTTGTCCCATTTGAGGACAAGGTCACCTACTTCGAAAGCTTTTTTTCCGACTGAATTCTTGTCGAACCATCGTTTTATCCGACTCTGGTGGATGGCGAATTTTCCCCGGGTTTTTTGCTTTTCCTCCTCGAGTTTCAACAATGTGTCTATACGAGTTTGTAAAGTAGGGCAAGGAGTGCCATTATTCTCTTGAGATAATCGAAGGGCCGAGAGAGACAAGTTGGGGGGAAGGATAGATTATTTTCCATATACAAGGAAGAATGGGGAGGTACCCAAGGAAGGTTTGGGCATGACTCAATCAGCCCAAAGGGCGTTGTGGAGTGCCTTATGCCAATTTTTCTGTTGGGACAACAGAGTCTTTTTTATGATGCAAATTAGGTTCTTGTTGGTTGACTCAGCTAACCCGTTTCCTTGAGGGTAATATTTGGCAGAGTGTTTAAGTGCGATACCATTTTCTAGAGAAAAATCATACAATTTCAATGATGAGAAATATGTTGCATTATAAAAAACAAGGGAGGTTGGAACACCAAACCTGGTCATGATGCATTGGGTGATGAAGGCCATTACCTCTTGATCATTGACCTGACACAACGGTATCACTTCAACCCACCTTGTGAAGTATTCTGTGGCGGTGAGGATGTATCTATGTTGCTTGGAAGAGTGCAGCAAGATTTCCCCAATCATGTCCAACCCCCATTTTTGAAAGGGTTCTTCCATTGCGACAGACTGTAACAGGGCTCAAGGCCATATATCTCTATTTGCAAACTTTTGGCATTGTTGACATTTTTGAATATAGGCGTGCGCATCTTTGAACAGAGTAGGCCAATAGAAATCGACATGCATGATCTTGTGAGTAGTGGTATCCCCTGCATAGTGTCCACCTGTGGGACCATCGTGGAGTTCTGCCAACACTTTCTGCACCTCATCATACTCCAAATAATGTAGAAACACATCGTTGTGATGCTTGCGAAACAACTTACCCTGCACCAGCTGGTAGGATACAGCTTGCAATATTAATGCATGCTTCTGCTGGGTAGTCAAAGCGGGGAAAATGGTATCGTGTTTCAGATATTGCAGGAGATCTACATATGAAGAGGAGGTATCCTACGGGGCTATGCTATCAATGTGATACATATCGATCTCGTGTTCCCAATTTTTTTCCTCACTGCTACATGAGTCTACTTCCTCTACGGCAATACAAAAAAATCCTTGGCCCTTTATAGTGTGTGCTGGATTGAATTATAGGTCATACTCTTGGAGGCATGTCATCCAGTTGCCTTGTCTCTCACCCAGCTCCTATTGTATGAATAGTGAGCACACATCTAGGTGAGGTACAAATACTGTGACATGATTCTTCAAAATATATGGCCTGAAGTGTTTAACCACCTTGTATACCACGAAATCTTATTTGTTAATATCCAGATAGTTCAACTCAGCGCCTTGTAACCCAATAATCATAAATGATATAGGTCACTCATCATTGTTGTCATGAGTGAGGATGGCTGCCAAAGATGAATCTGAGGCAAAGGTATACAAGATAAATCCTTTGTTGAAATTCAGACTATGAAGAGTGGGTGATTCTGCAATGGATCATTTGATGCTATTGAATGCTTCTTTCTCAAGAGGATTCCATTTAAAATTTTTGTTTTTCTTAATCATGCCTTGCAATGGTTTCACGATTTGGGCGAAATCGGATGTAAACTTTCGGACGAAGTTGATTTTTCCGAGGAAGGACTGCATAGATTTCTTACCACTTGGGGGAGGTATTTGAGCGATGAATTTCACATGTTCTGGGTCCACTAATATGCCATGTCGAGTTACTATCTACCCTAAAAGGTTTCCTTTAGTGACAATGAAAATTATTTTCTTTGGGTTCAGAGAGATCCCATATTTCCGACACCTTTAAAAAATCTTCTTGAGGTGGGGTAGGTGGTCAGATCTGCAATTTGAAAACACGGTGACGTCATCAAGGTATACTACTACGATTTTCCCAATGAGTCCCCTGAAGGCGATGTCCATAGATCTCTGGAAGGTGGCGCCGACATTAATCAAGCCAAAGGGCATGCGTCTAAAGGCGAACGTTCCCCATTTAATTCTGAATGTGGTTTTGAGCCGATCGGGCTCAGCCACTAGTAATTGATTATACCCTGAAAACCCATCTAGTAGAGAAAACCTTTATGACCCTGATACATCTTGAAGGATTTTCTCCATAGGAGGGACCAGGTAGTTGTCCTTGTCAGAGGCTCTGTTCAAATTCCTGAAGCCAACGCACAAGTGGATTTTTCCAAATTTCTTGCGAACAGGTACCAATTTCGATACCCAGGTCGAATGTCTAACTTTTAAAATTATCCGTGCATCCAAGAGCTTCTTTAGTTCCTTTTGGATCATCGGTTCTAAGGCGGGGTGTACTTTCCTCAATTTCTATTGGAACGGCCTCACTCCTTCCTTCATGGGTATGATGGGTTGGATGATCCGAGTATTGTAAGTTCGAAGGTCATCATATGTCCAAGCTAACACATCTCGGTATTTCTTAAATAATCCGGTGAATGCTTGTTTCTCCTTAGGGGTTCACTCATTACCCAGATTGAAAAGCTCTGGGATTAGCGAAGGAACTAGTGGCCAGGGAATTTTGCAAGCCTTTCACGAGGTTTCGAGCGATGGGACACTGGGCGTTCCATGGAAAGTATGGTTAGCTGTGGGAGTTCTGGGATTAGCCAAGGAACTAGTGACCGAGGCATTTTGTAAGACTCCGATGAGGTTTCGAGCGATGGGATGTAGGGCCCTTAGCTGTTCTAGGGTGACCTCATAATAAGGGGCTTCGTCTTCCTAGGAATTTTCCAAAGGGGGAGGACCAATATTTTCATGCATGATATCCCCTTGGGGATTTTGTAATGGGATGTTACTCATGTGCTGGGAGCCTTCCATTTAGGTCCTCCTTCTAGCACCAAATCTGTTGACAGGAAAAAATGTCTGACCAATAGTAAGGGATCTTGCCGGTAAAAATTCCTGATTAGACTCTGAACCGTTTGTGATAGGGATCCCGTCCGGGGTGTGGGTCAGGCTACCATTGAATACTCCTTTTCTTGGACACAAATGAGCCCTGTAGAAGTATGGACATACAGTTATCAGGTGATACAAGACAAATTATTGATGATCCTTAATGAGCATAAAACACTACCAATAGCAAGATGAATTAAAACACGCAGCCAAAGGAGATGCTGTTAGTAGCATATCATTAGGGTCATGTTTGTAAAATCTGTTCAAACCATAGAAGAAATAGTTCTACCTGGCAAGAACATCCTTCACTTCCTTAAGCGGTTTCATAGATAAGATAGATCTCAACAATGAAATTACAAACATCTCCTAGGTAAACAACCTACCATCATTAACACATTCAGTGAGCTGAAATGCATAAATAATATAAGAAGAAAATGTAGATCAGTTAATCATAAGATATTAGACATATAAGAGAAAATATTCACAGTGTTAACACATAAATTCTCATCAGATCCAAAAATGGATTTAAGACAAATGCTTGTATTCATTCAAATAAAGGTCTATTCAATGCTTTAAAACTCTCCTATCTCCTTTGGAGTCCAAAAAAATATCCTTTACAAGTCCCCGAAGGTAGTATTTATAGGACAAAATTGACCCTTGGGTGCCCTGACTTTTCGCCTTCCCGACTGTTGGCATGCTTTGCGACCTGAAAGGAAAAAGCGACCTGCGACCTTATGCTTGGCTGTGACCTCTAACTTGATCCTGGCTGATGTGACCTGTGACCCCTTCTGTAGGCTATGAATTACAACCTGATCATGGGAGCATGTGAGTGATTGCAAGGTCAGGAACATCTACCTGTTTCTCTTTAAGGAAATTTCGCCATGTTCAATAATCTGCAGCAACCGGAGGGATCAGAGGAGTATCTTCTGTTAACCTGTGAAGGCATTCTAGATTGTTTGGGATCAGAGTTTCTCTTTTGATCGTGATTTGGTTAGATAAATAATCCAACTTGGTGTAAATCCAGACTGGCGTCATGATGAATTTAACCAAGTTCTCTTGTTATGCCGGAAGGTCAGGAGTGGCGGCGGCTTGCCTGATAGGTTGCAGAAACGTTTGAATGTCTTGGTTTACCTGTTCCCACATTTTTTCTTCGCCCAGTGTACCTAGAGAAGGGATGTGGTGTAGTTCAACCATTTATTCAATGCGGCTAATCAAATGTTCGTAAGTGGTCATCACCTTCTCCAGGTATTTGAATAACTTCTCCTTGGATTGCACCTTCATGCATATTTGGACCTTCTCATTTTGAGTGCGAATCCAATCTTTCCTGGGAAAAGTATCTGGAGCCTGTGGATACCTATTTACCCATTCTAGAATTCTATCCAAGTCTGTGGAGGCTTCTTTTAGTTGCTCATTCTTCTTCTTGGTTTCTGCTTGAGCTCTCACTAGAGGTGCAACCATTTGGTTTATTGTAAAAAATTCTTCGTATAATTGCCTCATGGTGGCTTCCAGATTCACTAGCTCTCTTCAAGCGATGACTATTACTTCATTAGTAAAGGCGTTCCTACCCTGAAGCTATTGCACTTCCTCTTCTAGTGCCTTTTTCTCTTGCTTCGATTTAGCTGTCTTTTGTTCGAAGACCTGTAATCTATTCTGTAGGGATAGAATTTCCCTACTCATTCTACTCACATTTTCCTCCTTAGCCATGAAGAAGTAGTTCCAGCCAATGCTATCATAACTGGATTGGTCCTGGTGTCCAGGACTATATCCTTTTCTTTTGTGGCTGTGAGGGGTGCAGTAGGATTTCTTGCTAAACATCTTCTCTTCTCCTGCCTAATTTTGTGTGTGAACTGGTCATAGGTGAGTCTTATTAGATCAAACACTTCTTCCTCCTACTCCTTAGAGGTACCTAGTTCCAAAAGCGCAAAGCACATATTGGTTGCAGGATTTTTTTGAGGCACTTTGATGGCTGGCAGCTCCGTTTGTATCCCTGTGGTAGGAGGAGGTGTCTTAATACCTTCGGCATCTTTAGAGGAATTTTCCATCGACCTTTGATTTTATTCCTTTCTTCTCTTTTTCTCTGCTTCCTCTTCCATTTGCTGCTCTGCTTCTTCCTTATCTTGTTCTTATTTTCTTTTGCATTCAACTTCTACATTATCTAGTTCTATTTTAAGCTAACTCTTAGCTTCATATTTTGCTTCCTCCTCTTCCTTTCTTTTGCAGGCGTCTTTTTCCTGCTTCTTTCTTTGCTCTACCTTTAGTTGTTTCTTGTGTTTATCCTCCTCCTCTTTTTCTCTTTCCACAACTTCCCGTTGAGATTTTTCTTCTTTTTATTTTCATTGGACAGAAGATTTATGTCCTGTGCTGGTTCGGGGCTTCTTGGCTTGAGAAGACAAGGTTCCTCCTAGCTCGTGCATCCTTTCTTCTAATGTTTGATCATCTTGATATTCCTGATCAGTTAAATCCTCTGGAGAAATCTCCCTGTCCTTATTGTACCATTTTTTTACCCCATCTTCAGCTGGCCATTCAGTATGTTGGTAGCTCCATTTAAATTTGGCTCGTTTGCAATGGGCAGGGAACATCCTCTTAGGATATTATGTCCGGTGAGCCAAGGGAGGCAGACAGAATCCTCTGATTTTCTCAGCCTCCACATCTAATTCTATGAAATATTTAACCGTATAAGCACCTATAGTGAGTGGCAGAGTGGGCCATGGCTTCTTCTTACCTTTAGTAAGAACCTTTGAAAAGTCAGTTGTCATTTGGAAACATGTTTCTTAAAGTAGTAGTATGTCAGTGACGAATAGGGGTAGTGCATGGGGAGCCTTAAGTGAACTGAAGACTTGGATGAAGGTGCCTTCTACAAAAGGAAACCAATGTGCCACTTTGGTTATTGTTTCCATGGCTTGACAGGACATGCACGGGGTATCTTTACCAAACAGTTTCGCGTAGAGTGTAGGGATGAAACTATGTGAGATTGGCTCTATATCCTACTTATATTTGGAGTCCCAGAATAATTGTAGCTCATTTTGGATTGGGCGGGCGTGCTCTTGATCCCAGTTGTGTGTCAATCCCTCAAAATGGCACCTTGCACAAACTGCATCCAACAGATAGGAGGTCGTGTAAAATTCCGATGCATACCTGTCCTCGGGCACTAGTGCTAAGGATATTTTTGTTTTGAGGGATGCTATCAATAAGCTGGCCCAATTGAAATGGGTGCCATATATGGTAACAAAGTAAATAAGAGCTAACCAAGAGCCATTGAAAGTGGTGGCATCAGGATGGCCATACATCCTACACAGAATAGCTGCCACGAGCTTGTAGACTTTCCTAAGACCTGCTACCTGATACTCTTGGTCTTTCCTGACCTTGAACTTCTCTGGTTCTTCCCACCATCATCTCAAGGCTTAGTATATGGGAACTACATGAGTAGTGGCCCATTCCTCTGTGAATGTCTACTCTTGGGTGGGAAGTGCGTAATAGAACTCAGCATCCTGTGACTTCAGATTAGCAAATGCTTTCCCCTCGTGATCCTGAATCACCCAGAACCTGGGGTCGACCTTTTGTAAAATCCATTTGATGAGCTCAGTGCATGGAAATATAGGTGGGTGGGCTCTTGCATAGTGAAGCTTTGATCTCTTGACTTGAACATATACCTACCGGTCTGGGAGGTCTTTTGGAAATTCAGGTCTTGCGAATTCTTGGTACACTTGATACCAATTCATGCTCTCTCCTTTGCCGAATATTCATGAGGTATTTCCATAGGTAGGGGGAGGATACATAGGTATTTCATCATACGATATCTCTATCTTCGAACTCTATTTTGTTTTGCGAACTAATGGAGGCCCCATATCACTTGAGGCTGAGGAGATGGAAACTCAATCTATCTCTACTTCGAGGTTCCCTTGCATGTTCATAAAACAATCCCATGATAAGACAGATGCCATGTTAATAAATGCTTAAACTACTTTTACCTCTGCCCAACTAAGGTCAAGAAAAGGGGTGAACCTGTGACTTAGCGACCTCTCCCCTGGGTTGCTAAGTCACTGAGTCACGTTGGTTTAAAACCTCAGAGAAAAGTGACCTTGCGACTTGGCGACTTCTGACTAGGGCATTGAGTCGCACTGGTTTAAAGTTTTATGAGGATGTGACCCTACGAATTAGTGACTTGCGGTTGGGTTGCCGAGTCGCTGAGTCGCAAGATCAAGAAACTTCAATTTTTAGAGATACCCAACTTGGCAACTTAGCGATCGGGGACCGAGGTCGCAAGGTCATTGGGTTGCAGGTCACACTAGGGTTGGGTGGACGATTCTTCACGGTGACACAGTCCTTTATCCTTCTTTCACTTAGAGAGAGAGAGGGAAAAGGGAGGAAAAGTAACACATCAAAAGGTAAGCAAACATAAGGAAGAGACTAACAAGGGGTCTGGTTAGCTTAATCAACAGGGTTCTCGAAGAGACTGACAGAGTCAGGATACTAAGAGGGGGTCTAAGTTTCACTAAATGGGTCTCAATAGTAGGTAGGTTGTGGTTTTAATAGGCTAAGATGAGGGGGCAGAGGGAAAGAATTAGAAAAAGAAGGAAAAATTAGGAGGATCAGGCAATTTACTCGATAAAAACATGCTCCAGTTGGCTTGTCAGAAGCATTTTCATTCTCCATCACGTGGGTGGAATACGACCTATGCGACCCTTCTATCTATAAAGAGGTCACATGTGTAGGAAATAAATGAGGTCGCAAGGTCACAACGGGGCCACGTTGATGAGATGTGTGACCTCGCAACCCTGCGACCTTGCGACCTAGGGGTCGTGGGGTCGCGACGTCGCAGGGTCGCGATTGTTTAGTTTTGAGTGTGATACGCGACTTCTCAACTTGGCGACTTGATGGGTCGCAATGTCACTAGTTCACTCATCGGGGAAATTGACCTATTCTGTGACTTAGCGACCTAAGGCTTTTGAAGGATCAAACTTCAGGCTTGACTCCAGTTTTCAATGCTCAGGGGCTCAAAAAATTTAAAAGGGTGAAATTTTGGAGGGTGTTGTAGTGGCTACAATAGTAGGCCAACATGCAGATCCATCAATACAAGAGATTAATAATGCTTTAAAACAACAGTTTCAGAAGCTTAAGTCCTATGCTCAACTAGTGGTTGACTTGAAATACTTTAGAAAAGGACCCACTGAATTGGTTTAGGAGGCTGATCAGTGGCTAAATAAGGCTATCATAGATGGGGAATTGAAGTATGAAGATAGACATCACAAGGAATTGTTCATCACCATGCTATTACCTCACCTGCGTGGACCTATGGGTCAGCAAGCGATTGAGATGCAAGAGAAAGCCTTGGAGATTGTTGTGAAGCTATAAGCTTCGCTAAGAGATGATGCCAAGTTTGGGGTAAAATAGATCTAGGGATAGCTAGAGGCAATGCACTTCGAAATCCATAATTTGCGAAAAGAGCGAGGAAAAGAAGCTAGCCCAAAAATATGGTGCATACGATGCAGGGTTTCGGGCCACACCAAGAATCCGTGCCTTCTGTTGGTGGACTATATGCAGGCTGTGGGGTCCAGCCCATTGCACCCTAAATAGGTTATAGGACCAAGCAGTCCCATGTTATGGTGCGCTGATTGTCGTATAGCTGGACTACATTATACCAATCACTGCCCCCGTCTTGGTGCCTATGTTCCAGAGTTGAAGCAAAAATGGTGTCAATTCTTCTCATTCATGGGACATGACGAACACAACTTCTATACATATGACCTAATGATTGACCGAGGAAACCTGTACAGGGTACACACTAACCCTTCTTCACCACTATCTCCCTTAGGAAAAGGAGGCTCCCTCGCCAGAGGTCGAGGGGCGGGAAGAGTTGCAAGCGTAGGTCAGGGAAGAGGACAATTGATTTTTTATAATTATGGAGAAGTAGGAAACTTTGCAAGGGACTATCTGAACCCTGCACGACAATCTTGCAGATATTGTCAACAATTGGATCATGTGATCAAAGATTCTCCAGTACTAATAGTAAAAATGCAGGAAAAACAACAGACGCCAACGTAGAATTTGCAAAGGGTTAAGGAAAAACCACGTGATGAGGGACCCAATATTAATTTCATAACGTGCAGTGGCATGACTACTAGAGGAGCTAGGGAAAGAGCTGCAGCTGAACCCTTTATCCGAAAAGCTGCTATCAAAAAGGAAAGTTTGGACCTACAGAAGGAGAAAGAAACCTTCATAGAAGCTCACAAAGACTTTGCCAGAGATGAGGCATCTACTTCCAAGGCTCCAAAAAACCTAAAAGTGGGCAAGAAAGTTAAACCATTCCTACAGGCATGTTTGAAGTTGCTATGCAACCAGAAGGAAGTAGAAAATATTCAAGCTCTGATAGAGAGCTACGCAGAAAAAATTTACCCTCCAATAGAAGTTAAATATGTTCACAAAATTTACAAGCATAAGAAACACACTAGTCGCGAAATGCGGCTAACTACACAGATTGGCGATTATGAAATGGATCAGGTCATCCTGGATCTAGGATCCAATGTGAATGTCCTGCCCAAACATAAGTGGAAGAGGATGGGAGAACCTAAGCTGGAATGGTCTACTATACAGCTACACATGCCTAACCAACAAAATATCATATTGTTGGGGACACTATCAAAGTTTATGGTAGATATCGTAGGGGTTAAGGTATATGTGGATTTTGAGGTAATTCAAATTGTAGAAGATGCAGACCCTTATCCTGCTCTCTTGGGACTAGATTGGGCTATAGAAATGAGAGGCATTATCAACTTGAAGAAAAGGAGCATGGTTTTTTAAAATTAGGGTACGAGAGTAATAGTCTCTCTAGACCCAACAGAAGGAGAACAATATACAAAACTTGTGCGCGAAAGATGACATGGAAAATATCTATAGAATAACTGCCCAGGATGAGGATTGGATTACTCCTACGGTTGATGGTGTGCTTTGATGGGAGAAATATAGTGAATGCTTCTCTGACTCTGATGGGGATATTTAGAATTGGCAGAATCGGTTACATGACGTATCTGCGCTACAATATATTAGGATCATGAAGAACTTCCAGTGTATCTCCTCAGAGTTAATAGAGCTACCTTACTTTGATAGTTCTGGCAGTATTAAGGATTTTCTTAGAAAATTCGAAGCAAACGTCCCAAGGGAATGGAGAATGTGGGCACTTAACCTAGCCATGCATGTGACCCCTGCACGATGGTGGGAGACTCATAAGGGGATGTTTCAGGATTGGGAGGAATGTCGCAAGATGATGATCCTATGGTTTGAACCTTTAGTTCACCCATGCATGGAGTCTTCCCTTGGCCAAGGGGACCCGTACAAGCACTTGGCCGCATGGATGGAGGTGTGTTTCAAAAGTATCTAGGACGAATGGGTCCACTTGTTCATTCATGCCTTGAGGCCAATCCCCACTGCATGGTATTTGGATGCAGAGCTAAATTAGCATACCTGCCACTGGGAGACCATGAAGGATGATTTTTTGGGGATGTTTGGATTGATAGGTGGAACTAAGGCATTAGAAGAAGCCTTGCAAGACATATATTCCCTAGTATTTGATGAATCATGCCCTCGTGTGGAGTATGGGGCATCATCTTGGGATACGCAAATGCAGGATATTGTGAACTACCACAATCTATCAATGGATTAATGTGAAAAATACCCACAAAATATCAATATCTCAGAATCAGAGGTGAACATGCCACTGTTGGACCCCCACCACAGACCATCGATGTGACCAAGCCTCTTAAGTTGAGTGAAGTCAACATCGGAATAGAAGAAAAACCTAAGCTAGCTAAGATTGGGGAATACTAGGATGACGATACCGTTGGAAAAGTTGCGAAACTTCTCATTGAGTAACAAGACCTGTTTCCTACAAAATTCTCAGAACTCAAGCGTACTACGGGGGACCTGGGGGTCATGCAAATCATGTTGAGACCAGATGTGCACCCTCTCAAGTAGCGACCTTACCGATTGAACCCCAAGTATAAGAAGAAAGTCAGGGAAGAAATTGAAAAAATGCAAGCTGCAGGCATCATCGAATTGGTAGAACAGTCAGATTGGGTAAGCCCTATGGTGGTCCAAGATAAAAATACTAAAGGTGAAATAAGAATCTATGTCGACCTATGCAAGCTAAATGATTCCTGCGTACATGATCCCTTGCCTACACCATTCTCTGATAAAATCCTCGATATTTTGGGAGGGCAGGAAGCATACTCATTCACTGACGGGTTTTCGGGTTACCATCAGATTAGGATCCCACCAGAAGATTGTATAAAAACTATGTTCACCACCAAATGGGGATCCTTCCAGTACACCATCATGCCATTTGGGCTAAAAAAATGCCCCTTCCATATTTTCATGGGTAGTGGTCGCAGTATTCAAGGAGTTCATTCACAAGTTCTTGGAGGTATATTTTGAAGATTGGGAAATATTTGGATTGGTAAAGAAGCATGTCTCGAACCTGCGAATGATGTTGGACACCTATATAAAGCACCAGATTTCCCTAAATATTAATAACTGCATATTTTGCGTACCTTTCGGTATCTTTTTAGGCCACATAGTCTATTGGTAGAACTGATGATTGACCCCACCAAGGTAGTAGCTATAATCAACTTAGCAGTCCTTACCATTGAGAAATAGTTGTGCTCCAACCTGGGGCACATGGGCTACTACAAGAAGTTCATCCAAGGGTATGCACTGATCACGACACCCATGGAGAAGTTGCTAAAGAAGGACGTTTTGTTTTCTTGGGACGCAGAGTGTCAGAAGAGTTTTGAGCTACTCAAGAAAAAGATGGTCTCTGCACATATCCTCATATTTCCTTATTGGGAAAAGGTTTTCCATGTCCATGTAAATGCTTCTAAGATTTCCCTGGGATTTTTCCTTACGTAGCCCAGGGAGGGGAACATTGACCACCCGGTTGAATTTGCTAGTAGAAAACTCTCTAGTGATGAGCATAACTATTCCACTACTGAGCGAGTGGGCCTGGACATGGTATATGCCTTGCAGAAATACCGACATTATCTACTAGGAGGGCACCCAATATGTTCACGGATCACTCCAATTTAAAGTACCTATTCAATAAGCCTATGTTGTGGGGGAAGATTTGCCGATGGTTACTATTATTCCAAGAATATGATTTTGGGATCATTTTGAAGTCAGGGAAACTAAATGCTAGACCAGACCACTTGTCTCCAATCGAGAGTGGCAAAGAAAAAACCAACCTAGAGGAAGGATTACCTAATGTGCAACTATTTTATATTAAGGTGGTTGATGCACACTTTTCGATATTATTCAATTCTTAACTACGAGGATGGCATCCATAGAATATTCAGTACAACAGAAAAAAAAGCTGGTAACCTGCGCATGGACTTTACCATCATAGCAGACCACTTGTATAATATGGGAGCTGATGAGGTACTACGAAGATACGTTCTGGAGCATGAAATACAAGCCATTTTAGCAGAAGCCCATGTAGGTGTCAAAGGAGGTCACTATGCAGGAAAAGTGACGGCGCAAAAAATATAAAAAGCTGGGATGTGGTGGCCCACACTACATAGTGACTCTTACAAATATTGCAAAGCCTGCGACACATGCAAAAGGACAGGAAGACTATCGTGCAGGGATGAAATGCCCTTACAACCACAAATGGCCCTACAGGCATTCAATAAATGGGAAATCGACCTTGTTGGGCCCATCAACCCACCAGGTAAGAAGACAGGTGACCGCTACATCATCACTGTGATTAATTATGTAACCAGATGGGCGGAGGTGCAAGTTGTGAAGGATTGTACTACAGATATTGTTGTGCACTTCATTTTTGAGCATATTCTAACCAGTTTTGGTTGTCCAAAGATCTTTATGAGTGATAGAGGTATGCATTTCATTAATGAAACAATACAATCTTTGACTAATGAATTTTGAATCCACCATGAAAAACGTACCCCATATCACCCGCAGGAAAATGGAACCGTAGAAGCCTTTAATAAATTTCTGGAACAGCGGTTGACCAAGATCTATAATTTAGATCAAAGAAATTGGGATGTGCGCATACCGTCAGTCCTTTGGGCTTATTAGACCACGTGCAATAAATTGAATGGGAAAACACCATTTCGGATGGTTTATGGAAAGGAGGCCATTATGCCCATGGAGTATATCATTCCTAGATTGCCCATCGCAACCTTTACGAACATGGTGGATCCCAATATCATGGAGGAACACTTAGCGCAGCTACTAACCTTGGAGGAAGATCGATTTATTGCAAAATTTCATCAGAAAGTTCAAAAGGCTCAAGAAATGCATGGCATGATAGACATATTTGGCATAAGGTATTTTCGGAAGGAGAATTGCTGCTATTCGATAGCCAGTTTTTGAAACACCTAGGGAATTTCTGTCAGCACTGGCTAGGCCCCTATATGGTACATGAAATAACTGATAAAGGAGATGTCTGGTTAGCTAGATCGCATGGTGATATTATACTAAGATATGTTAATGGAAGCTGATTGAAGCATTATCGGGACTCCTCCATGCTGATCAAATGACAATATGGCCAAATTAGCTGTATTGGAAAGAATACATGCAAGCACGTGGAAAATCACAGGCAGGCTTGTTATATGCACAAGTGTCGGTCGCAGGTTAGGAAGCCCAGGGAGGTGTGCTGGGAGCACAGGGGTCAACCTTAGGTCAGGGAGCTCGAGGAGATGAGCTAGGAGCACAGGGGTAACATGCAGCTGTGAAAAATAGTCGTTGGAATAGTACTGTGGGGTAAAAATCCAAATTTACCGTTGGAAGGAGTGGGCAGAAGGAAATTAATGTGGAAATTTCCGAATATTTTTTACTGTTTCCTTGATGGTAAGTTTCAGCTAAGTTTCATCCAACTGTTTTTCACTCTTCAGTGCTATAAATGAAGGAGGGCAGCTCGGAATTGGGTTATGCATGCCTTGAAAATATTGTGCCTTGTGAATTTTCATAACTATTGTGCTCTATTCATGTCTGGGTGTGCTACCCCCGCTGATATTAGTAAGCACGAGTTCATATTCTGAGTGATAATGACTGCAACCAATCCCCTTGAATCATCACAAACCATGGCCTCTACTAAGCGCACATCCAATAAAGTGTTGGAGGTCACCCCTGAAGTCAAAGAATTCATGTCCACACCAACCAAGGGGAAGCAGGTAGAGAAGAAGAAGAGTAAAGGGAAATGCCAGGAGCAAGGGTATGGAAGGGCCATAAAATGGGTTGGGGGAAGCCTTGCACCTCCCCCTAGAACATGCTATCTCCCTAAATGGTGCCTAAGGCAAGCTCGCCTAACCCCGTCAAAGCGACCTCTATCTACACAGGAAGAAGCTCGACTCGCTGCCGCAATCACTTGACTACCACCCTATGTTCAGCCCTAAAGGCCCTCAGTGCACATGCCTAATAATATCAAGGGTCTACATTCCTACATGCAAATGCCGCTAATTCTGATTGAAGTCCCCATAATTGAAGAAGCATACGACAAGCTTTGCTCAACTAAATTCGATGATCACGACCTTGCTAACCTGAAGGCATTCCCAGAATTAGAACCTATGTCATACTTTGAAAGAGTACTGTAGGACGACATGAAAAGGGTTGTACCAATACCGTGGGAGTGAGGGTTAGAAAATATGGATTACTAAACTTGTTGCGGATACCTCACTTTGGCCGATACAATGTAAATGATCAAGTTGTACGACAGCTGCTAGCCCTAATCCATGATGGTTTCTTATGGATCTAGGACTGCATTCCCCTTGATGCTGCCTTAATTCACCACATTATTGTTCTCCCCATGGAGGGCCCTAATCTCATGGAGCGTGTCAGCAAGATGCATGAGCAATAGATCGCTGACAAGGTGCGAGAATACTACCATGTCGAGCGCAACATCAGAGGGTTAATTTTCAACACCATTGACGACCCTAGAGTATGCATGGGTACCTTACTGTTGGCTTGAAAAATGATGCAAAAGTTCCAGGACAAAACTATCCCCGCCTATGTGATTCAGCTTGCTGGACACTGCGAAAAAAGGGTCTTCCTTAACTAGTCGCAATTCCTCTACATTGAGTTTCTGGAAAATGTGCGAGAGGCCCAAGATCATGGAAGGGTGTTCTGCTACTCTTGGATGTTTCTCTTAATTGCATTGGTTGCATGGGAAGCCCCTGAAAGATAGGTCCTCCCTAAGGTTGAACCAAACATGTGTGAAGGGGTGCGATATGGAAAATTATGGGACTCAAAAGATGAGAAGCATATTAAGGAAAACAAACTATTTTGGGTGTTATCCCAGAGCGTGCTCATAACAGAAATTCACTCTTGGCCATTCTTGATGCCGATGATCTACGAAAAATACAAGAGCATCACAACATTCTAGGTCACGATGCACAATGTGTAGATTCAGGGCCGTAAGGATCCAACTTGGATATTGCTGCCTTACATGGTCATCGATGAGGAAATTGACCAGCTCACCACCACTTGGCCACCACACTGGAGATTGGGATTCAAATTGGCTATGGCTAACACTGCTGGTACAAGCACAGTCCCAAAGACCCCCACCCCATCTGATACCAAAAATAAATTGGAAGGTCATGGCCCAGAAGGCTCCACTAGACTAAAGGTTCCCCCAGACACAGTGTAGGGTGTGGTGCAGGATTTCGCAGTAGGACATGGAAACTAAGGGTCTAGATACGTAAGAAACTGGTTCCCCACGTGGCACAAAATAAACAGTCGAACCTCTCAAGGGTCGGTGACTGAAATAGTGGGCTACAAGGCCTAGTAGGGAGACTGAGGTTACCTTAAATGAGGAATATTTGGAACAAATCATATATGTGATCACCCTCGCTTTAGAAGACAGATGGCTTGCCTTGGAAGAGTAGCAGAAGGCCACAATCACCCCATTACAGTCTGAGCTCCAAGCTTTGCAGCTCAAGGCTGATACCCTATAAACGAGTGTAGTTCAAGAGAGGCTACCTCTAGCAACCAACACTGAGTTGATCGTCACTATTTAGATCTGCCTCTGCCCCCTGCCAGGCACAAAAATCACTCGTAGTCCACCTTCCTTATGCATGCAAGTCTAGGCTAGCGAAAAAGTAAATCTAGACTTAGCCCAGCTTCCGCATGAGCCACTGCAAGTTATTCACACATCCCTCTCTGAGGAAATTCAACACAGAGACTACTAAGTGCAGAAGAAGCTAAGTACAACCGAGCAAACAATGATAGAAAATACTACCGAGGCATCCCAGGCATAGGTCGTGTGCATCCTTGCCACCACGTAGTAGACCAAGTTGGAGTGGCTGATCAACAGGCTATGCGCAGATGTGACTGAAGAAATCCCAACCTCTGTCACCCCCTAGGCTAAGATTGAGGGCCTTGTCGCAGCCCTGAAGGCTTCTCGGACCAAGATCCAGAATGTTAAGACTAAGATGGAGCAGTAGATTTCTGCGTTGTGGGCTAAGTTGCAGTCGGAAACTCCTCCTAAGGTACGCGCCTAGAGAGCTACACTGGTCATGGAAGCCACGAACACCATTATAGCTCAGATCGCTCACGACACCAATTTTCTTAAGACAGCTATGCAACTATGGTATAAGGTGTAGCGTGACCCTCTCCTATGTGAATTTACCCAAGAAATGTGCCAGAAGGAATAATAATTCGATAAATTGGAAGCTACAATGCCCACTCTGATCCCCGCTCAATACCTAGCATGTATGTACTCCAGCCATGCACTCAGAGATGACCTGGAAGAGCTGCATCACAAGAATAAGGTTTTGAGTGACCACCTCAAACCATGGGCCAATGAAGCCCTCAAGATATCTCAAGACTTGGATGTTGTGGTCAAACATCTGAATCAAACCTTGGAAAGTGTCACTATTTCTAGTGAAGGCCCAACTTCACAGAAGTTAGTGGACATTGCATAGAATGTTTCCGCACAGGGTGAAGAATTTTTTCCCCCTTTGGTCGATTTCATTAAGCAGCTCCAGGAAAATATGCAAACCCCATGGCCATTGTGACTCGGGATGACTCACAAGATTGTGTTGGGGGCCTGTTGGAACAGGGTCCCCTATTTTTGTTTTGATATGTTCCAATGCTGCATTTTTTATATATTTTTGTAGTAATTGGTCTTGTCCAGGGGATTTGGGGTGGTTCAAATCCCCCAATGTATTTTAATGGGTCAAAGGGTAGTCCTAGAGTCCGCAAACCACAGTTTGCGGACCAAAGGATAAAAAAGGCTATGATGATATAAATATATGGATAATTTGAGTCTAAGGGTAAGAAATTAAGTAATATTTATGTGAGATCTGCTTTGGGTAGTTTTGGTAAAGGATTCCTGTTGGCTGTGTGTGGACCTCACTGGTTGTGTGCGCGGGTTGTGACTTGGGTTTGTAACTTGGTTTTGGATGTTAATGAAAGTCGAAGATATTGAAGCATCTTTATGATATCTGAACTGATTGTGTTTATTATGCAGAATTATGAATTACAGATAAATCATTCTTCCCTAGACAGGTGCTAATCTAGAAGAACAGGTCAAATACATTAAAACTATCTTTCCTAACTGTAAATAGACACACAGAATGAAATAAGGAACCCACTTGGGATCCAAGTGCTTCCAAAGTCTCCTTCTTTCGCTTTTGCTATAGCTTCAAATTCTAGTCGGTTGTGCAAAATATTTCCTGAAAGAATGAACACTAAAAAACAAGAGATAGAAATAATACAGATGTTTATTTAAGTTATTTAGCGAAATCAATAAAGCATAAACCATATACATCAACTAATAAATCATGATATTGAAAATCAAAGCTTATACATATGCATATAGGGAAAAATAAGCAGTAATATTTATTGATGATAGAAGGGGAGGTTACAACCTAATGATTTATTTAGTGTCACCATCTCCAGCAGCATCCCAACCTCATCACAATGCAGATATCTCTAGTAATCTGTCACTCAAATCGATCTCCTCAATGGAAATTCCACTAGAATTTCTCTACACAAATTTTTCCTTAACAAACACTAATATCTGTGCTAAATTTATAGATGAGATGAGGTAGTTTCACAATCAATGACTTTCCAATAATATGCAAGACATGTTCCCAATCTTGTAGATGTAAAATGGACACATGGATTCGAAGTTTGACACATGTGAACTCTTCTAGAAGGCACTGGCCTAGTGGAGATTCCAGAACAATGATAATTTTGGTCCCAATGTGACCAACACACCCATGAATGTCAAGAAGTTTTTTGCAGAGCAGCCTTGCATAGGGCTACCTTGCATATTCAACACACTTAGTCCCTTTAGAGGTAGCATTGGTGAGCTCTCATATGATATATTATAACCTTCAAACTTTTTAAACCTTTGCAGATGAAAGTATTTGATTGATTTGTCTTGTTCTTTGTCTTAGGGCATGTAGCAACTGAAATGTTAGGGGATGATAGACCCTATAAATTGGTCCTGGAGATGATGCCCAGTTAAACAGGTCATTGGGAATGATGCCCAAATTGACCTATAACAATTCCCCACTAAAGAATGAAGTCATAATAATAACAAAAGTATTTTGATGGATATGCTTTACACTGTGATGGGTTGGAGATGAAGCGGAATGTCGACCTACATGAATATTACAATACATTACATCATGATATATCCTCTTGATCATAATTTTTGAGGGTAGGCATTCCCATGTTTATCAAATAAACAATCTAATAACATGTACATAATTTATAAAGTCATCTAAATTGGAATGTTTCCCAATACAGACATGCCTACAGATATAGGCCCATGTTTGGATGACGACTTGTATTTAAGGTTACCATACAGATGATGTGTACAACAATCCTGAAATTGCAGCCTGGATGGTTGAAACTAGATCCGAGGTCTTCTTATCTCATTCACTCGATCATTCGGGTACAAATATAGCCATGAAAATATATGATTTTTCATCAAATAAGGCAATACATCGTTTGATTACCATCCAATGATGTGAGCTGTTAACAAACGCAAGTGAACCACCATTTATTTCAATGGCCCTCAAGGTACTGTAGTAAATTTCATAAGGAGTGAATAGATTATTTTATGTCGCACACCAAAAAAAATCTTTCAGTCAAAAGTTCAAAAGTGACGATCTTGTCAATGCTATAACAAGCCTCATGGTACTGGAATCTGATGTTTCTAAGTGAACTTCCTAGATAATGATTTGTTGTTGACAAGAAGTCACCTTATTTTGAAATGGGAGTTACTAATTTCAGAGACAAGGGTATGAATTGATATAGCAATTTTCAGGGATGACAGTCATGAGAATAAAGGTTTATGAGTATTGCAGAAGGATGAGTTATTCACTGGATCACTTCTCTTGAACATGTCGATGACACTGAGATGAGTTGGTAGCATTGACCGAAAACCAAAGTGAAGGTATGATGAACCGTAAAGATGATTACCCAACCCAAACAGTCACAGACATGGAGTGAAGGAAGTGTCATGTTCAAGAGCGACTTGCTACCATAAAGAATTTTTGCTCATTTTTCCAAAAATTTTCTGGGTCATTTTTTGACCAATACCTCTTTATTTTTTAACAAGCTTGAGGAGGATAACATTTTCTTGATTTATAATTCAACACTTCAGGAAAATAATGTATCGCTATTTAATAATTTAACGAGTCTAGCGATCAATGAAACTTGATTCTTGCCATGATCGACAAGCTCATTACTATTTTATGTTTTAAAGAGCTTAACGACAGTGACAACCCAGTCCTTTTTCATATTTAGAGAGTTTGAAAATGAGGATGAAAGAAAACTCCATAAGTTCCTTTTCGTAAATTTTTTGCTCAGATCCGAAAAAGTGTAAAATAATATCTGAGAGAACCTCTTTGGTCATGTTTAACGAAGGTATTCCTTTTTCATAAATAGTCTATCTCAGTCCGGAAAAGGGTTAAACTTATACTAAGTAGATATCAATTCATTTACTTTTACGAGCTCGAAAAGGCAAGTGCTCGACAATCTTTTGATATTATCGAAGTCTAAAAAGAGCTGAAAGAAGACTCCATGGGTTCCTTTTTCACTGTTATCGAATATTTAAAAAGAGATAAAAGTGCTCTTCAAATCCTTTTTCATTTTTAACAAAGCTTGAAAAATAAGGAGAAAAAGTATGCTTTGTGGTCAAATCATTCTTGAAATAAATCTGCATGACTAATATGTTCATCAGTTTTAAGACCTCTTCAGAACAACATCAAATGGATTAAAAATACTTGTTTCATGATAAAAAACATAATAAAACTATAGTCGTATAAATATATTCAATTTGCAAATAATTAAATGACTATTAAAAGTAGTTTCACTATTCATTTTTACCATTCCATAGTTACCATTTTCATTTTGGAGTTCTGAACCTAATTTTTCCCTCGAACTTAAGCTGCTAATTGTGATTAATTTTTTGGATGGTTTTCGTTTACATTTGATCTAGGTTAGTGATATGAACCTCCTCTTTCCTTTAGTATTCATTTAATTTCCAATTTCTGCAAATTTTTAGGGTTTTAAGGCCCCTAGGGTAAATTTTTCCTAAAAAGAGGGCAACGCACCCCTGAATGTCGAAACCTGTGTTGCATAGCAAGTACAGTGATGGTTACTTGCATACACAACACACTGTCTCTTGTTGGGCAGTGCGTTGAGCGCAACCTAGAATTTTGTTTCTCACATTATGCCCAAAATTTTCCTAGTGTTTTTCAATGAATGGAATCTAATGGATCTTATGATTGTATTTCAGGTTTCCATCAGATTACAATGAAGATTACATGGATGGAAAGAGAACATCAAGAATAGGATATGATTGCCTTAAATGATCCGGTTACAGTAAGAGCCGTAAGATATGGTGGAATGCTTAAGTACTTCAAATTGTCTGGGATGAGGCAAAAAAATAACTATTGAAGTTCTTAGTTCAATCATGGGATCCAGCTATCGGGGCATTTCATATTAAGAACCAAGTGGTTCCTATAACAGTTGAGGATCTGTACTTTCTAACAGTTTTTTGAGGAGAGGCTTGCCCATTTTTCTCTCAGGGTCTATTGTTGGAGGAGAGATGGTGAGAGATTATGTTTTGCAACATTGTTATCCAAGGATAGAGCTAAGAAAATATGGAAAGATAAACATTAGAGATGTTAGAGATTTTCCATTGAGAACTATCCTTTTCATGATCACAAAACTTTCCAGCACTGTTACACTACATGTAGCAAATAGATTGTATATGCAGTACGCACTAGAGTGTATGGAGCAAACAATATTCAACTGGTCTGAAGCTGTTCTTTCTCAGATAAAGGAACAACTGAATAAAGCAAAGGGTGGAAGGAATAAGAATTTCAGTTATGGTTCTATCCTTATATCCTTCGCCTTGGAATAGATTCCACTGATGCAACCACAACATGTGACACTGGATATGTCTAATCCTAGAGATCCACAGATGTAGAGATGGGTGGAAATCATGCATAGGCATGCAGGCCAATCTACCATTGTATTCTCGACTACTTTCTTCACCTGGTTCCAGTGACATATTGTCGCCATCGATGAGTATGCATACTCAGGCGTTGATTTCTAAGGAGATCCAGACTTAGCATTACCAGAAGGTGCTCAGTGGGGTGAAATAGGTAAGAATTTTTTGACATATTTTTTATTTTCGTAAGGTTTATACAATGTTTTTGTATTTTGATGTTTTCCCAAGACTAAACTAAATGTTTGATGTAATGCAGATGTTGGTTGTGTTCAACCAGTAATGGAACCAGAGTGCGAAGCATATGTGACAGCAGAGAGAGCTATCAGGAGAGTAGTCCTTGAGGATCTTGATATGGCTGAGACTCTGGCTGAGCTTCGAAAACACATAAGTGGTTTTACCTTCGGGATTCTGAATTGCCGGATCAAAGAGATACCTATCCGACTACAATGACACACGATCGGGGTTTCTAATCGCTAGATGTGGTTACTTCATAGGATAGCTATATCTATAGCATGTTACCATGAGCACCACTAGTTTACTTGTGACATTTTGCATACATTTTGAGTTCAGATGACCAATGTGGCTTGGGCACATTTTTTTGTAAAAACCTATAACTATCTATCTATATGATTTCAGTGTTTTCCTATGTTTATTGTGCAATCCTATTCAATGATGTGAATGTTTTATTTGCATATGTTGCGAATGTCTGTCTAAAACTTGATTAGTTAATGAATCAGTTAATGTGTTCAAATTTCTGGAAATGTGTTGATATTATATAAAATCAAAGTGTCTTTCCAAAAGTTGAACTCTTAGGAACAATCTATGCAATGTTGTATTTCTAATAGTATTAGTAAGTTGTAATACCACAAGTTGTGAGTCTAACCTTATGATGATATAGTTAATACCAAATGAAATGGCATCAGAGAGAAGTTCGATCAACATGCTATACTCAGGATATCGTTCTTCGATCTACCAATACAAATCCCTTGAAAACTCACTAACTCACTGTTCAGAGTGAAAATGGCCCACGTTGCAGAGGATAGATTCTGCATACTATGAAAAGCACCATCAACATATCCAACAAAGGGTTCTGAAGATTCATACATCTGTGATGAAATGCAAAGCGGATTACTAATGTCAAGAAAACTCTAAAAAACAAATTAAGATAGTGAATGTAAATCAACAGCATATATATACAATATAATACAAAAATTACTATGCTCATGATTAAGCATAGTAACGTTTTAAATACAACCCATTTCTAGGTTGTGCCAACAGAACTCCACCGTAATCAACCAAGTCATAGGTGTCGTTAGCAAGAACTCTTTTGAAAATATAGAGGCCATGCCATAATGGCTCAAACTTTCCTGTACATATTACATCAGCCTCTTGATCGTAAATAAGGACCAAATCTCCCTCTAAGAAAATGCGAGGCTAGACATTTTTGTCGTATTATGCCTTTATACATCTCTTATGCACTCCGTTGGCCAATTGGGCTTCACAGCGCATTTAATCAAGATGGATGAGGTTAAGGAGACGCGTTTCTTCTTCTAAGGTGCTAGGTAACAAGTCGATTGCAATTTTTAACGACAATATTTCACATTGGATTGGTAAGATAGCTTCCAGACCATGCACCAATTAAAAAGGAGTAAAGCCAGTTGCATTTCTCACCAAGGTTAGATATGCCCACAAGGGAGAGTACAAGATTAAATGCCAATTTATTTTACGAACTCCTACCATTCGTTGAAGTAAATGTTTAAGAATTTTTTTGATATCTTCAACTTTTCCATTTTATTGTGGATAATAAGGAGTATAATTATCATGTGAAAATCCTAACTTGGTAGTCAATTCAGCCATCATGTGATTGCGAAAATGCTTCCCATGATCTATAACTATAGCCTGTGGGACCCCAAACCATGTGATAACATGATTAAAGAAATACAATGTAGCTGTCTATCCTGTGTTGTTGAATGTAGGCATCGCTTCGGCCCATTTGGTAAAATATTCGAATGTGACAATAATATAACCATGCCCCCCAGACAAACAAGGGTTACAGGTCATGAAGTCAATACCCCATTTCGAAAATGGTCCCACAAAGACAACAAGATGCATTGGTGCTAGCAGTTTGTGGATTTTATGATAAAAAATCTAGTACGCATGACAACTTCTGACCGTGAGGATGCAGTCTCGAAAAATAGTAGGCCAAAAGTAACCAACACAGAGTATCTTCTACACGGTAGCATAACTAGATAAATTTCCACCACAAGCCCCAGCATGAAAATCATTTAACACTTTTTCAGCCTCCTCCTGAGTGAGGCACCTCCTTAAAATGGTATCGACAACATGAAGATAAAGTGTATCACCGACGATCAGACAATATTTGGCTTGGTATCGAATATGTCGTTGTTCAGAGCGAGAGGCATTAGGTCAAAAATTTTGGGTTTGGAGATAAATTATGAAATACCCATACCAAGGATCAGATGATCCGATCAAAAATATAGACTCGTCAGGAATTCATGGTTCTAACGTAGTTTCAGTTCTATCAGGGGGAAGGTAACAGAGAAACTCAGCCAAAACTAAAGACTTCTTTGAATTGGATTTGGTGAATTCCAAATCAAATTCCTGCAAAATGATGACCAATTTTAAATATTCCCCCCCCATCAATTGATGTGATAGAATATAAGTCATGGGGTTGCAATATGAAATGATAGTAGTTTTTCGGAGCAAGATATAATGGCGAAATCTTTGGACAACTTGAACAACTACCAAGGCAAGATTTTCTACGTAAGAATACTTAACTTTCGTATCATTGAGATTACAACTCAAATAATAGATTGGATGTTCAATTCCATTTTATACTTAGACCAATACCATAGAAATGTTCATTTTGGCCGTGACGATATATAGGAAATAATCATTTTGATAATTAGGGGGATACATTAATGATGCTCGGACAAGAGTGTCCTTGAAAGCATAAAAATAAGCTTGCGCAACTTGGTCCCAATGGAAGGGAACCCCTTTTTTAATAGTCGAATAAATCCTCTAGCCATTTCGGTGTAGTTTGGAATTAAAATTCTTAGGAAGTTAGCCTTTCCTTGAAGTTTCTGTATCTAAAGTAATTTTGATGGTGCAGGAAAATCAAGAATGGCCTAAACCTTCAATGGGTAGATTCAAATTCCTTCTTTTGAGACTACGAATCCAAGAAAATGACCAGAACCAACAGAGAACACACATTTATGTGGATTGAGGCGTATTTTGTAGTGTTGGTAGTGTAAGAAAATGTCTCTTAAATGCATCGAGTGATTAGTCCGATTTTGTAAATGCACTGGTAAAAAATTTAGATAAGGTTGAAAAATGTGCTTGATGTCATTGAAAGCATAGTCCATTTCTCTCTGAAAACTTTCCCCAACATTCTTTAAACCAAACAGTAGTTTCCTATAAGAGAATGTGCCCTAGGGACAGATGAATGTTTTCTTATGTTGATCCTCTAGGAGGATATTGATTTGATTGTAGCCGGAAAATCCATCCATGAACGAAAATATTTAACATCCCACACAATCATCAATAATTTGGTCAATAAAGGGAGTAGGATAGTTGTCTTCTGGACAAGCAAGATTGAAATCCAAATAATCAACACACACTCTAATGGTTCCTTGATTTTTCATGACAAGAACGATATTGGAAACCCACTCAGTTAGCAGAACAGGGTATATGAAACCAGCAGCAAATTTTTTTCAACTTCTTCTTTTATGGCAGCTAATTTCTTTGGATGAACAAGACGAAGCTGTTGACGCACTAGTTCAATATCAGGATACATATTAATAGTGTGTTCAACAATACTAGTATCTATGCCTCACATTTCCTCGTAAGACCAACCTAATACGTCACGGAATTCATGAAATAGAGAGTGATATGATTCGATTTCTGATGGGGAACAAGATACACCAACATGAATATTTTCTACAATGCCAAGTTTGGTCGAAATATCGATAGAAATGGTTTCTTCAATATTTGACAGATTTTTGTCAGAATTGATTACATTAATGGGTAACGAATTCGAAAAGGAATTTTTGATAGATGGGTGATATAGTTCACTAAGAGAATTTTCTTCATAATCAGGAAGATGGGAATGATGATGATAATATTCCCATGGTTCTCCTTCTGACATCATGGCTTCCAAAATATTCTCATTTGTCAAGAACATTAAGGAAAAAGGATCAGAGGGAGTAGCAAAATCTAAGGAATGATCAACCCAAACACTTGGCGACGCTGATTTCGGATTTTACGCCCAAGCCAAACAGAATGATTGCTATACCAGCTCAATATAGCTGGGCGCAGAAATTCATCCAACATAGTAATTTCAGAATCACCCGTACTCTCCCTTAAGCCAGATAGAGTGGAAGAGATCATGTAGCAGGTCTCTATACTTGCAATTTCTGCCGATGTCGCAGGCAGCGGTAATGCAAAGGTTCTGATTAAAGTGGAATCCTTTAAGAGTCCTACACCAATGTTCTGAAGTTCTAGTTGGGGTATGTGAACGAACGGAATGCTTCCAATTACCTGCGAAGTAGAGGCAAAGAAATATAGTTGATTAATGACTATGATAGTACCTTTATGTGGAAAAGAAATCATTCTAAAATATGTAGAAAAAATTGCAGTCATTTCATATTCCCATGGCCTTCAAAGAAAAATATTATAATCAAGGGGTCTGTCAACAACCTCAACATCAATATTCACTATTTCCCCCCCTAGTTCAACATGAAGGTTATTAATAATACCACAAGGTTTATATGTACGTCCATCAAATTCCTTCAACGTCGTTGATGATTGTGATAAGTGTGGCGAGCCAAGTGACTTCCAAAAATTTAGAGACGTAATGCATGTAGATGCTCCCTCATCAATAATACTGCGATGAAAAAGGTGATTAAGAAAATTAACTTGTATGGAGAATGACAATTCTGCTGGTAGTTGCGGTACATAACCCGTATGATTAAAGATGACAAGATTAGAATCAGTCAGATCAATTCCACCAATAGCCGACAATAAAGCCTGCTTTTGGGAGGGAAAATTTTGTAATACCTTAATAGTAGACATAGCTGAAGGGGATTGAGAAAAATCTTCAATTATATTATAATTTTGTGGAGCTATTTCTCGATGATTATATGTCGATTTGTGAATTACTCCCTTTTGTGGCTTAATTGTCAATTCAGGAATAGCAGTAGGCAGTACTGATTCCGTAGACGGATTCGTTGTCGGGGTAGTAGGTTGATTAGTGGCCTAAATACCATAATATTTATTATGTGTTGACACCAAAATATCAATTGCAGGTTTTGTGACATATAAAATTAACACTTGGGAGCTAGGAGCTGGATCCGTAGCAACCATATTTGTGTTTGGATTTGGAAATGGTTCTGTCAACACAACTGACGGATGGGAAGTCTTGATGATTTTTGAGACTTCAGCATGGTGATTTGAAGCCTTAGAAATCTGTGGCAACAAAAAAGGGGGATAACCACTCGGTCTGGACCTTAAAGCAATCTCTTTTCCATTTGGGGTAGTGACTCCGACTAGGTGTGATGGGACCAGTTTCCTAGATTTGGGTTTTTTAAGATAATTTGTGGGATTTATTTTCAAAAAAAAATTCCAATGATGAATTACTACAAAATAAGATAAATTTATTTCTAAATGCAAATCTTTGAATTAAATTTAATCTAACCCAGTAATGATGATTTAATGCGATCTAAAAATATATCTAGTCAATCTGTGATGATGAAATAATCACAGATTTAATAGAATTATTACTGTGTAAGATAATTCTCTTGAAGAATAGTTAATAAAAAGAAAATTGAAGATATATCGCATTTATCTGATGACCATATATGAAATAAATAAATTTTATCTTTATACCGTACAATAGTGCAACATATATTTTAGACATAAATAATTAATTCCATATATAATTCATGAAAGTTGAGTTCATCACTAACATTCAGAAACAAAAATAACATACATCATAATAGTACCAGATGTGTATTACTTCTGCTTATCGGATTAGTGATAATAGGCTGTATGCAATTCTTCAATCAAAGAGTCATTCAAAGAATATAGAAGTGCACCAACAATGATTTCATAAAATGATATTTATAACTGAAAAAAGACCGTGTTCCATTACTTCATTAAGGCATCCACAAACTTTACTTAGAAATAAGCATTCTTTGTAAATGTTCTTAACAAAATCTTGGACCCTTCTCTTAATGCATGAGAAGGGTTTAAATACTAGAAATAACTACAAACTAATTAAAAGTTTTACAAAAATGTACAGGAGGTTTCAAACAACCTTTATCTAAAAATTAACTTGAACAATAATCTAGGAATTTAGAACTAATAATCTTGACTTTATGGATCATGCATTTCTGTGTGATCACAAAGTTGGCATATATCTAGCATTGTCTTGAGCTGAGCTAGCTGAGATATTCGTGATCGAATTTGGTCCTTGAAGGTAACATTTGAGATTTTTGACTAAAACTTTTTGGTTAATTATGTGAGAAATAGAAGAGTTTGTTGTTGATGATAAGGTTTGATCAGAAAATTCCAATAATTTTCCTAATCAAACTTATTGATTTTCTTGAATATTTTTTCTTGTTGTTCTGCTCTCTATGTCCATTTCAATTCTACTTCTTCTGTAATTAAAAACACATCAGACGTGCTTTCTTCAAGAAGTCATGTTTTAAACAATTGGTCACATAAGAGTTGTATAACCTCACTTGATTTGCTGGATGTTTTGGTCGTTGCTCTTTCTGTTCGAATGATCTATGCTTCCCATTCTGTAAATAATAATTCTTTGTGAAGCTTGTCTATTTGTGGAAGATTAGCTTGCTTTCCCATATCTGAGTCTTGCCACTGAATCTGTTCTTCAATTTTCTTTTGAAGTTTCTCACATTCTAGTTTTTGGATTGCAATTTGCTGAATCATTATTTTATTAGAATCACAATAGGAATCAATCATAGCAGCTTTATGACAAAATATTTTTTATTGTTTCTTTATCGAAGCATTTATTTCAAGTGCTTATTTAATGAACTTTTTTGATTGTGATTGATTCTGTAACTCTACCATGGATTTCTCCAGCTGTGTCTTTTTCTCTTTAAGCTCTGCGTGATGTTCTAATTTAAGATTTTCAATATCTTTATGGAATTGTGCTGAAATTTCTCTGATTTGTTCAATAGTCTTGACTTTCTCTGCATCTAACATCTGTTCTAATTCTTGTATTCTGGATTCATTCTGCTTCAACAAGGTTCTAACTTTGGTTGCCTTATCTACAGTGGCTATGGCATAAGCTCCTGCATATTGTGACAATTTAGTCATATGGCCAGTGGGATCTTCTAATGAATCCTACCAAAGGACATCAACTGATTCATCTGTCGTTTTAGGAGTTGTCTCATCAGTTTTTTTTCTCTTATTCCTTTTAACCACAGCTCTGTGGTTGGGACTATAGAAAATATCCAACGATGGAATGTCTTCAATCTGTAGGATGATTTGATCTGTAGAGTAAGATGGAATGATTTCTTTACTCTGTGTTGCTGGGATTCTCAATAGAGGGTTTACAGTTTCAACTCTTTTCTGAGAAGGCTCTGTCATTTGAAAACTTACTGCTTGGTCAGTATTGACCTTTTCTTTAGGAGTCTTTATTGCTCGAGAAAATTGTTCCCATTCATTCACTAGGTCTTTACCTTGAGATGATTTAGACTGATCTACCATGCTCTAATCCTTTTGAACTGCCTCTAAATTTGATTTAGTGCCATTTTTCTTTGTTTTCTCTTGCAAATCTATTACTTGAAGAATTAGGTCGACTTCCAAATTTTCTTTTATAGATTCAAATTCATCCTCAGATTGATCTGACCTATCAGAATGTTTTTGAGACTAACCAGATTCATTTTTAGAGCCATCTTTGATTTATTCATCGATACTGACACTTGGAGTATGTTTTTCTTCTTCAATAACTAACAAATTCAAAGGGACATTTTTCAATCTCTCATTTCTATATACCTGAAATGCTTCAGCCTCTTCTTGACTTGATTGAGTGGAAATCCTTTTAACAATATCAGAAAAATCTTCGACTCCTTGGAAGAAGTCATAAAATTTATCTTCTTCCTTTATGAAAGGCTTTGTTTTGAGATTTTCCATGTATTTTTTAATTACATCGTCAGGGTCATATAATCTTCCAGGCATGAATGCTATATTTAACATCTGAATATTAGGAGCCTCTTTATATGTATGGCCAATATTAGCCAAAGCGAAGGTTCCGTACTGTAGAGGGAAAGAAGGAAAAATAGCCTTTTTATCAGCTTTTATATGTTTTGTGACACCATTGATGAGCTGATAAGCTATCTCTCTCCTAAAAAATCTATCTAGAACATAATATGGAAAAACATGTGGAAGAGAAGAACTTCCAAATACTCGAACATATGTGAATTTCTTTTCAGCAAACCATCTAGCTGTAGGAAGAATATCATTACTGACTTCTTTGGAAACCCTAGGGATATTTTTATTGAAAATCATTTCATACATAGGAAACATGACTCCATAATAGAATTTGTAGAAATGTAGGTGGAATTTAGAGTCCCAGAGTTCTTCATGGTATATGTGAATTGGGGTAGGGTTTTTAATGGTCCATTTCCAACCAATGATTGGAAATGTAGAAGTGAAATAGATAGAATCCATAACATAATTAGACATGTAAAAGGGTGAATTTTCTTGGGATGAAGCAATCCTTTTATTCCTATATTAGGTAATATGTTTCGCTAAATAATTTGATAAAAGTTCTGCCCAATTCAAAATGGATGAATTTATGATTGCGTTAATTAAGGGAACCAAATCTCTAATGAACCTAGTACTATCAGGTTTGGAAAATAGCCTACACAACATACCAGCAGCATAGAAATAAGGGTAAGTGATTTTTGTAATGGGGTACGTACCAGATTTTTCCTGCTTCAATTTCCTTTCATTGTCTTTCCATTCATGGATGACTTTGATAAGATCTGGATGTTTAGATCTGAACATTTTCACATATTTTTTATCATACTTCTGTTGCGAAGCTGGTAGAGGATACATGGCTATCAAATCTTCGGCTTTGAAAGAGCCCATAATCTCTCCTCTGGAATTCTTGAAAACTCTATCTTCAATATTTTAGTTCTCAACTGTCCACTTAATCATATATGTGTAAGGCATAATCTTCAGTCTCATAGCTATTCTGTGTATAAATGAGCATGCAACGTCAAAACAAGTTGCATCAGAGGTGGAATCAATACCTGTCGCAGATGTTTTTGTTATCACCATTGGTCCTTCATCCTCAAAGAGTTTTTACATAGCTTCCCATGAAGAAATGCCACAGTATTTGTTACAGAAAATGTCTGAAAAAAACGAAGGCATATCTGTATCCTCTAAAGATGATGCTTGAGACACCTCTTTACACTTTTTACTGATCTCTGACTTTCTTAACTCGATAATAGATTTCCTGAGAGAAAAGTGAAATATATCATATAACGAGAATTACAAAGATATATTAGGGATTTATTTCAAATTCACGCGAAAAATTTTCAATATTATCAATCATCTCTTCATAATTCCTGATGATTTCAAAATTTAATGCTTGACATGGCTTCACATGACTTTGCACACAATACTTATCAATTTTTTAAAGCCGTTAAGATCTGAAATTCAATTTGATATGAAATAAGTTGCTTTTCACACGCTGATATCATTAACTGCGCAAATCACAATGATTCCTTATAATATTTCATGTTTGCCTCATAAATGTTGTGAAATGGAATCTGTGCAGATCGCAAGATTTAAAAGATACATTTAAGTCTATATTATAATTGGCGCGCGATGTGATTTTTGAAAGCTTAAATTGGATGCGATAGCGAAAAAGGATTTATATTTTTGAGTTTATTTGCTTCGCCAGGTTCGCGGCTGTTGCAACTTACATTACTCTGTTTGTTTAAGTCTTAACTAAATCAAGTGTGATGCGAAAAAAGGAAGATAAATGTTTTTATTTATTTGGAAATTATTTTTAAAGAGTGCATTTCCCAATTCACATATTTTATGATTTAGGATTCTTTTTGAAGGATAAAATATGTGATAAGCAGTGTGCTTTAGGCAGGAAAATTTATTTTCTAGGTATTTTTAAAAGAAAAATTTAAAACAGATTTTCCCTGTTTATTTCTAAAGGGTCCCTATTTATGAAAAATAAATGGGGGTTGTTGTATAGCACAACAATTGGTGATTCACTTGGACAAACCAGTTGTCTCTGATAATTTTTTTTTTTTGAAAATCTTAAATCCTTTTATATAAAAATAAAATAGTTAAAGAAATGAAATTTCACATAGATAATATATTTTTTTCAAACAACGAAAATTTCATTTATTCACTCATTCAGAAGAGTTCCTCTAAAAAGATATAAGTATAAAAATAATTGTCAATCTTAGTTAAGAATAAATAGCAAATATTCTTTACAGATAAATATTTTTATAGTTTTACTCTTTTATCATAGATATCTAGCCTCTGTTCTAATAGGAAGTTTTAAGTTTTTGGCAGGGTTACCTTTTAACCAGCTATGATTCATTTTTCCATCTGGTATTTCTCATCATTTTCATAATTAAATCATATATTTTTCTTTTTTATATCTTTTATCTACTTAAAAGCCATTTCCTTGGCTAGGTAACCAAATAGTGACAATGTCATTCACAAATAGTAATTAAATTGATCAAGCTGGCTCTTGATGAGACCCCTTGTCTTTATGATATAATCTTAAGTCATTACACTATTTTGGTAGACAGTATTAGTAATGTCAGTTCAACTATTTCTTTATGAACATGGTAAACAAGCTCGTGATGAGACTTGTTATCTTTTAAGTTTTCTCCAAACTTTTTCTTTTTATTTTCTTTTATATACTTTTGAAAATTATAAGATTTACCGAATGGGATGAATCATATTTCTTTTTAAGATGCTAGATGAAAATGTGGAGTTGTTAGATTGATTTTTCGGAAAAATATTTCTTACTATAATATAATTTTCTTTTCATTGCTAACAAAATAATCTTCATACTAGATAAAAATGAGAGTTCTTCAAACAAAAATAAGTGTTTTATTGGAATTTCATTTTTATAGAAAGATAAAATTAATATGTTGTTTCCTAAATCTTTCGATTTTCTTTCTTTAACAATTTTTTTTTTATACAAGTGGAAAAAGAAAGTGCAAAAAAAAGGAATTATCTAAGACTTATTTTGAAAGGTCAACTGTCAGTACTAAACAAATTTTTATTTCTATATGAAAGAAAAAAATTTAATGTACAAAGATAGAAGGGTTACCTTCTATGAGAGATATTTTTTCAAAGCTTGCCCATTAATAGGTAAAGAATCTTTCTTACCTGATAAATCTTGTAACAGAAATTTTGATGAGCTAATTTGTTCAATTATTTGAAATGGTCCTAGCCAAAGTTTTTGAAACTTTGTGTGTTTACCCTTTTGTTCATGAGCTTTGTCCCACTTTAATTCCAAATCACCAATTTGAAAATCTCTTGAACTAACAAATCTTAAATCAAATTAGGTCTTTATTATTTGTTGATGATGGGTATGAATTGTTTTATCTTTTTCTCTTTCTTCTTCTAACTTAAAGATTTGATCTTGTCTAAGTTGAAGAGAGGAAGAAGGATTTTCATCAATGAATTGTACTAAAGAAAATGATGGTATCATTATGTTTGAGGGTAGAATTTCTTATTTTCCATAAACTAACACAAATGGTGAAGTACCTATTGAAGCTTTTTGGGTAATTCTATTTGTCCAGAGAACAAACAATAAGGCTTTGTGCCAATTCTTATGATTCTGCTCTACATTTTTTTTGATGATTCTGATAAGTTTTTTATTTGTAGATTCAACTAATCCATTTCCTTGTGGGTAATAATTAGTTGAGTATTTTAACTTAAAACCTCTTTTCAAAGCAAATTCAATCATGGCATTTCTAGAAAATTAAGATGCATTATCAAATATTAAAGCTGATCGAAGGCCAAACCTAGTAATTATGAATTGATCAATAAAATTTGTAATATTCTGTGTATTGACCACCTTTAATGGGATAGCTTCTACCCATTTTGTGAAATAATCAATTGCACTTAGAATATACCTGTGTTTTTTGGAAGATTTAGGAGTTATTTCACCTATAATATCTAACCCCCATTGTTCAAATTGTTGTTGGATATTTACTGGCTATTATGAGAATGTTGTTTTCCTTTCTCTTCCTACTATGGTTTGACATGTTTTACATTTTTTTGCATATTCATGTGCATCTTTAAACAACTTTGGGCAGTAATAACCAGCATGCAATAAATTATGAGCTATGGTATTTCCTCCAAAGTGACCTCCAGCTGGTCCATCATGTAGTTCCTGCAATAATTTTTTGACTTTAGCTTTTTCTAAACACCTTAACAATACAAAATCATAATTCCTCCTATATAAGACATTATTTACAAGTTGATATTGATTTTCTTTAAGTCTCAAAGCACGCTTTGCTGTATAATTGAGATATGATGGAGTATGTCCATTTTTTAGAAATAATTTCAGGTCAACATATTGTGATTGAGAATCATTTAGGCTTACCTCAGATAGTTGTATTTCATTTGATTGATCTTCCTTTTTTGACAAATGAGAAGCTGCAGTTAAAATTTTTCAAAGACCTTGTCCTTTAACAATTTTATCTAGATGTATTTCTGCATCATATTCTTGGAGTGCAGTAACCCAATTTTCTCTTTTTCCTCCTACTTCTCTTTGTATTAATAATTTCCTTACTGCTGAGTAAGGTACTATTATCTTGGTATGTGTTTTAAGAGAAAAGGTCTGAAATGTTCCAAATATTTAAATACAGCATAGGCTTGTTTTTCTACAGCTGAATAATTTAACTCAGCACCTTGAATATTAGAGCTAAAAAACACAATTGGTGCTTCAATATTTTGATCATTCAACTGCGTTAAAACAATTGCATATGATGTATCAGAAGAAAATCTGTACAACAGAAAAGATTTGAGAAAACCAGGAGTTGTTAAAGAGGGAGCTTCAACAATGGATTTTTTAATTAACTTAAAATAATTTCTTTATTCTTTTCCCCATCTAAAGATTGAATATTTCTTAATCATTGAATGTAGGGGTAGGACAATTTGGGAGAAATGTGGAGCAAATCTTTTCACAAAATTAATTTGTCCTACAAATGATTGCATTGTTTTTTTGTTATGTGGTAGAGGAATATTTTCAATCTCTTGAATCCTATCAGGGTCTATATGAATTCCTTTTTTAGAAACAATGAATCCCAATAATTTACCTTCTGATAAGACAAAATAACACCTTTTAGGATTAAGGGAAATGCCATATTTTCTGCATATTTCCAAAATGTTTTTTAAATGATTAATATGATTTTTCCTATGCTAAGAATAAACAGTAATGTCATATACGTATATAACAACTGAGCTATTGATTACTCCTTTGAAAGCTATATCCATAGCACGCTGAAATGTGGCACCAGTATTAATCAGTCCAAAAGGCATTTTTTTATATACGTATGTTCCCTATTTTATTCTAAACATTGTTTTTAATCTATCGTCAGGATGTACCATGATCTGATTATACCCTGAAAATCCGTCTAGAAAAGACATCAATTCAGATGCTGCAACTAATTGCAATATCTTCTCCATGGTGGGTAAAGGAAAATTATCTTTCTAACAGGATTTATTCAAGTTTCTAAAGTCTATACAAATTCTAATGTCTCCATTCTTTTTACTAACTGGAACCATGTTTGACACCCATTTCGAATGTCTAACAGGAAATATGACTTTAGCTTTGATCATTTTATTCATTTTAGATTTAATTTGAATTTCTAAATTTGGTTGAATTTTTATGAGTTTTGGTTGGACATGTTTATCATTTGATATCATAGGAATGGTATGTTGAATTATTGAAGTTTCATATGTTTTAAGATCTGAATAATCCCATGCAAATAACTCTTTATATTTTTTTAGCAAATTAATAAATGATATCCTTTCATCATTTTTTAGGCCAAGACCTAAGTTGATGTCTTAAGGCTTTTCTGGAGGACCAAGATTAATCAATTCAAACTTTAAAGTAGAACTTTGAGTTTTGGAATTGGTCACTTTTTAAATCTATCTTTCAAATCATAAAGGTCCTTTCTTTTGACTACAGATTTGGGAATTGGATTATTGTTTGTTTTATCCTCAATGTGTAAATCATGTTCATGTGCATCTAAGATTTGACCTTCATAAGCTCTGTCTGATGTAAGACAGTCTACTATATCTGCATCATCGTTAAATACTCTCCAATTTGTTATATTTTCAGGAATGGATGGTCTAAAAATTAATTCAATCGAAAATCTATTTGGACTAAATTCTTCAGGTGGTATAAGTCTAGATGCTACATTAGCAAGTAAATCAGTGCTCACATTTTCTAATCTAGGAATTGTAGAGATATTGAATGCTATAAAATGAGAAATAATATTCTGAGCTAAAGTTTGATAATGTTTCAAGTGTCCAGAAATACAATGAATCATATTTCTAACTTTTTTAACTATTATTTCAGAATCTCCATATACTTGCAAATATTTAACATTCAATCCTATAGATTTATACATACCTGGTATCAATTCTTCATATTCAACAGTATTATTTATGCACTGGAACTCGAGTCTACAAGCTAGCATCATTTTCTTTCCTTGTGGATTGATTAAAGTGCAACCTACTCCTGCACCATCTTCTGATTTCGAACCATCAAAAAATAGAGTCCAAAATAAAGATTGTTTTGGAATCTGATTGCTAAAATTAACACATCTAGAAGAATTTGTTTGAGAAGAGTTTTAAACTTGAGAAATAACCTTATTTGTTGAAAAAGGTGAGACTGAGCATTGAATGATCCAAGAAATGACTCAACTGAATAATTTCCTATGATATTATTAGTAAAAGCTACAGCTTCATTTGGTCCTTCCAATTCAGTAACTGTATGTTTCATAAATTTCTCACATTCAATTCTGATTTGATTTAGTTTGCCATTATATGGTAACCACATATGGCACCAATCAATAGCAAAATATCCATGTAACTTTTCAGACCAATCTCTGCTTAGAATAAGACCATAGAATTCAGAGATGTTTGCGACCAAAATATCAATCACTTGTAGTACCTTTGGATTAGATGATAACCTGATGGATACTGACAACATTTCTCCAATAAATTCAAATTTTGTTCTATCCAATTGAACTATATGTACTTTTTTTTTTTGAGGAGTGATATTTAATTTTGTACATACTGTTCTTGGCATAATGTTTGAAGAAGCCCCTGAATCAATGAGACAATTATGAACATATTTTTTAAAAATTTCATAAGTCAAAATAAAAGGAGGGGTTTGGGGGATAGATCTATCACCAATTAAAACAAGATCATTGGAATTTAATTTATTGGTAGATGATGGAGGTTTTCCCATATCTACAGGAATTTCTTTGAGTTCTCTAAGCAAGATTTTCTGTTGTTTTTTGAGTTTGGTCATTTCATGTAATGAAATATTTTCTTTAATATTTTTCATGTCTTCAACTATGTTATATTCAACTGTATCTGAAACAACCAAAGTTTTGGAAGTTGTAGAAGGATCTGATAAAATCAGATCTATTTGTATAGTTTTAGAGTTTTTGATTTTTTTCTTTCGTGGGAATAGAATTTTGTTTGGAGTTTGACACAATTGGATCTAAAGAGGATTTACTTCTTGTAGATACAAACATAGCTTCATTTTCTTCTTCTGTGGGAAGAATAAAATCCCATAAACCATTTAATTTGACTTCTTCTTCAGACTCTAATTCATTTTGAGAAGGTGAGGGATCTTCAGTATCTTGATCAGATTCAAACATTTGAAATCTCATTTGGAGGATGAGATGTTGAAGGAGGACTCTTCCTAAATGGACGAAATGATTTTTTAGTGGCTGAATTTTCATCAACTTGTTTCTTTATATCAATCATGTCATTTGACATAGTCTTTAGCACATTTTGAAGGCCTTCAAGATCAAATGGATATTTTGAAACTTTCCTTTTAGAATCTTGACTAAATGTCACCTTATTTGTTTTCCTTTCTTCTATCTCTGATTTTTTTTCTAATGCTAATATTATTTTCTCTACTGTGAGAGCTTCTTTCAAGTTTTCTAAAAGAGTAGCTTTATTAGCTCTATCTACAAAAATATCTATATTATAAGTCAAAGAAGAAATATACCATTCTATTTGTACTTCAACAACAGGTTTAGAAGCATTTGGGAGTTTATTTAATAACCTGTTAAATCTGGAATTTAAATCTTTGATATTTTCACCTGAATTCGTTTTAATATTGGAAAGAGCATTGATTAATGATGCAACAGTCCTATCATCTCCAAATTTTGCAAGGAAAATTTGTTCAAAGGTTTCCTAATTGGCAATAGATCCTGCTGGAAGAGAAAAGTACTAGGATCCCACAGATCCTTGAAAAGTGTATGGAAACAATCTAACTACAACATCTTCATGAGCGATTCCTTTTAAATTCATGGCTAACATAAAATTATTGATGTGTTCTTTAGCGGGAAGACCATCATTAGGATTATATTTAGGTAACCATTTTTCTGGATAATCTGGAAGAGGATTAGGATTTTCTATTAATACAGCACCAAGACTCGTCCAGGGTTGATTAGCATGGAAAATTTTAGGGGCTAATATTCGCATATGGGCTAATTTTCCATGCTTTCTCCAAAAAAAAGATTCGCTAATTCCCATTTAAAAAAAAAATATGATTTTCCCATATTTTATAGTATAAAAATATTTTACCCTAAAAATCGCCAAAAATTTACATATACTAATATAAAATGATTACAAAACTAAATATTTTACAAAAATAACATTAAAAAATTTACAATTCACATATTGGGGACTACTAAGATTCACCAAGTTTTTAAAATTTAAAATAAATGTCCATCCTTAAAATTTTCCCTGTCGATTAGCCATAACTGGATTTGGAGTTTGTGAAGATGTAGAAGTAGATCCAGAAGTAGGGGTAATGAATCAAGAACTTACAACTAGAACAATGCTACTTGTGACAGCACTAATTGTTTAAGTAGAAGAAATGGAAGATGGTGGGGATGTAGATTTATTAGAAGAATGTGGATGAATAACTGGAGGAAAATTTGATGTGACTTCACTTGTTTCTAACTTAGATCTAGATATAGAAACTTTTTTGCGATGAGATTCTAATGGAAACTCAAAAGAGGGAATTCCAAGCTTCTCACTTTTAGATCGAGTTAAAATACCAGTTTCTCTAAATAAAGAAGTAGCACTTTCCTCAGATGTTTCTCTCTTAACAGGATTTTCAGCAGAAATAGATATTCCTTCTAATTTATGAATTAAAGACTAAACTTGGGGGATTCGGGAATGAATTCTGAAGTAGGTGGATAACATGATACTTTAGGAGATGATGGAAAGGTTTCTACTACTTCTGATTTCTGAGTTGGTGATCTAGATTGTGATCAGGAAATCATAGAATGCTTTTGAGGAGATCGAATCTTATGAGGGTTTTGATTTTTAGACTTATCGCCTATGCATAGTAAGCCCTCCTTCTAGCACCAAAAATGTTGAGGCCTCAGAAATCTGTGGCAAAAAAAAAGGGGGATAACCACCTCGTCCGGACCTTAAAGTAGTTCCTTTTCCATTTGGGGTAGTGGCTCCGACTGGGTGTGATGGGACCAATTTCCCAGACTTGGGTTTTTTAAGATAATTTGTGGGATTTTTTTTTTAAACATTTTTGCAATGATGAATTACTACAAACTAAGATAAATTTATTTCTAAATGCAAAGCTTTGAATTAAATTTAATCTAATCTGGGGATAATAATTTAATGCGATCTAAAAATATATCTAGTTAATCTGTGATGATGAAATCATCACAGATTTAATAGAATTATTACTGTGTAAGATAATTCTCTTGAAAAATAGTTAATCAAAAGAAAATGAAAGATATATGGAATTTATATGATGACCATATATGAAATAACTAATTTGTATCTTTATATCGTACAATAGTGCAACAGATATTTCATACATAAATAATTAATTCCATATATAATTCATGAAAGCTGAGTTCATCACTAACATTCAGAAACAAAAATAACATACATGATAATAGTACTAGATGTGTATTACTTTTTCTTATCGGATTAGTGATAATAGGCTGTATCCAATTTTTCAATCAAAGATTCCTTCAAAGAATACATAAGTGCACCAACAGTGATTCAACAAAATAATATTTATAATTGAAAAAAGGCCATGTTCCATTACTTCATCATGGAATCCACAAACTTTACTTAGAAATAAGAATTCTTTTTAAATGTTCTTAAAAAAATCTTGGACCCTTATCTAAATGCATGAGAAGGGTTTAAATACTAAAACTAACTACAAACTAATTAAATTTTTTACAAAAATGTAGAGGAGATTTCAAACAAACTTTCTCTAAAACTTAACTTGAACAATAATCTAGGAATTTAGAACTAATAATCTTGACTTTATGGATCATTCATTTATGTGTGATCATGAAGTTGGCAGATATCTAGCATTGTCTTGAGCTGAGCTGGTTGAGATATTCGTGATCGAATTTGGTCCTTGAAGATAGCATTTGAGATTTTCGACTCAAAATTTTTGGTTAATTCTGTGAGAAATAGAAGAGTTTTCTACTGATGATAATGTTTGATTAGAAAATTCCAATAATTTTCCTGATCAGACTTATTGATTTTCTTCATTATTTATTCTTGTTATTCTGCTCTCTGTGTCCATTTTAATTCTACTTCTTTTGTAATTGAAAACACATCAGATGTGCTTTCTTCAAGAAGTCATGTTTTAAACAATTGGTCACATAAGAGTTGTATAACCTCACTTTATTTGCGGGATGTTTTGGTCGCTAGTCTTTCTGTTTGGATGATCTGTGCTTCCCATTCTGTAAATAATAATTCTTTGTGAAGCTTGTTTATTTCTGGTAGATTACCTTGCTTTCCCATATCTGAGTCTTTCCATTGAATGTGTTCTTCAATTTTCTTTTGAAGATTCTCACATTCTAGTTTTTAGATTGCAATTTGTTGAATCATTATTTTATTGGAATCACAATCGGAATCAATTGTAGCAGCTTTATGAAAAAATATTTTATGTTCTTTCTTTATCGAAGTGCTTATTTCAAGTGCTTCTTTAATGAAATTTTCTGATTGTGATTGATTATGTAACTTTTCCATGGCTTTCTCTAGCTGTGTCTGTTTCTCTTTAAGCTCTGTGTGATGTTCTAACTTAAGATTTTCAATATATTTATGGAATTGTGCTGAAATTTGTTTGATTTGTTCAGTAGTCTTGACTTTCTCTGCATCTAACATATGTTCTAATTCTTGTATTCTAGATTCTTTCTGCTTCAACAAGGTTCTAACTCTGGTTTCCTTATCTACAGTGGCTGTGGCATAAGCTCCTGTATATTGTGAAAATTTAGTCAGATGATCAGTGGGATCTTCTAATGAATCCTTCCAAAGCATATCAACTAATTCATCTGTCGTTGTAGGAGTTCTATCATCAATTCCTTTTCTCTTATTCCTTTTAACCATAGCTCTATGGCTAGGACTGTAAAAAATATCCAACGATGGAATGTCTTCAATCTGTAGGATGATTTGATATGTAGAGTAATATAGAATGATTTCTTTTCTTTGTGTTGCTCGGATTCTCTGTAGAGGGTTGACAGTTTCAACTATTTTCTGAGAAGGCTCTGGCATTTGAAAAATTGATGCTTGGTCAGTATTGACCTTTTCTTTAGGAGTCTTTATTGCTCGAGAAAATTGTTCCCATTCAAAAGACCTTCAAATGACTTAGACTGATCTACCGTGCTCTGATCCTTTTGAACTGCTTCTAAATTTTATTTAGTACCATTTTTATTTGTTTTCTCTTGCAAATCTATTTCTTGAAGAATTAGGCCGACTTCCAAATTTTCTTTTATAGATTCAGCTTCATCCTTAGATTGATCTGACCTATCAGAATGCTGTTGAGACTGACCAAATTCATTTTTCGACCCATCTTTCATTTCTTCATCGAGATCGACACTTGGAGTATGTTTTTCTTCTTCAATAACTAACAAATTCAAAGGGACATTTTTCAATCTCTCATTTATATATACTTGAAAGGCTTCAGCCTCTTCTTGACTTTATTGAGTGGAAATCCTTTTAACAATATCAGAAAAATCTTCGAATCCTTGGAAGAAGTCATCAAATTTATCTTCTTCCTTTATGAAAGGCTTTTTTTTGAGATTTTCCATGTAATTTTTAATTACATCGTCATGGTCATATAATCTTCTGGGCATGAATGCTAGATTTAACATCTGAATATTAGGAGCCTCTTTGTATGTATGGCTGATATTAGCCAAAGCAAAGGTTCTACACTGTAGAGGGAAAGAAGGCAAAATAACCTTTTTATCATCTTTTAAATGTTTTGTGACACCAATGATGAGTTGATAAGCTATCTCTATACCAAACAATATATCTAGAACATAATATGACAAAACATGTGGAAGAGCAGAACTTCCAAATACTCGAACATATGTGAATTTCTCTTCAGCAAACCATCTAGATGTAGGATGAATATCTTTACTGACTTCTTTGGAAACCCTAGGGATATTTTTATTGAAAATAATTTGATACATAGGCAACATGAATCCATAACATACTTTGTAGAAATGTAGGTGGAATTTAGATTCCCAGAGTTATTCATGGTATATATGAATTGGCGTAGGGTTTTTAGTGGTCCATTTCTAACCCATGATTGGAAATGGAGAAGTGAAAAAGATAGAATCCATAACCTAAGAAGACATGTAAAAGGGTGAATTTTCTTGGGATAAATCACTCCTTTTATTTCTATATTCGAAAATATGTTTGTCTAAATAATTGGATAAAAGGTTTTCCCAATTCAAAGTGGATGAATTGATGATTGCGCCAATTAAGGGAACCCAATCTTTAGCGAACCTAGTACTATCAGGTTTGGAAAATAGCCTACACAACATACCAGCAGCATAGCAATAAGGGTAAGGGATTTGTGTAATGGGGTATGCACCAGATTTGTCCTGCTTCAATTTCCTTTCAATGTCTTTCCATTCATGGATGACTTTGATAAGATCTGGATGTTTAGCTCTGAAAATTTGCACATATTTGTCATCATACTTCTGTTGCGGAGCTGGTAGATGATACATGGCTATCAAATCTTGAAAGAGCCCATAATCTCTCCTCTGGAAGTCTTGGAAACTCTATCTTCAATATTTAAGTTCTCAACTTCCCACTTAATCATATTTGTGTAAGGCATAATCTTCAGTCTCGTAGCTATTCTATGAACAAACGAGCATGCAACGTCAAAAAGGGTTGCATCAGAGGTGGAATCAGTACATGTCGCAGATGTTTTTGTTATCACCTTTGGTCCTTCATCCAAAAATATTTTGTACATAACTTCCAATGAAGAAATGCCATAGTCTTTGTTACAGACAGTGTGTGAAAAAAACGAAGGCATATCTGTATCCTCTGAAGATGATGCTTGAGGCACCTCTTTACCCTTTTTACTCATCTCTGACTTTCTTAACTCGATAATTGATTTCTTGAGAGGAAAGTGAAATATATCATATAACGAGAATTACAAAGATATATCAGGGATTTATTTCAAATTCACGCGAAAAATTGTCAATCTTATCAATCATCTCTTCATAATTCCTTATGATTTCAAAATTTAATGCTTGACATGGCTTCACATGACTTCGCACATAATACTTATCAATCGTTTAAAGCCGTTAAGATCTGAAATTCAATTTGATATGAAATAAGTTGCTTTTCACATGGTGATATCATTAACTGCGCAAATCGTAATGATTGCTTGTAATATTTCGTGATTGTCTCATAAATGTTGCAAAATGCAATCTGCATAGATCACAGATCACAAGATTTAAAAGATACATTTAATTCTATATTATAATTGGAGCGCAATGCGATTTTAGAAAGCTTAAAGTGGATGCAATAGCGAAAAATGATTTATATTTTTGAGTTTATTCACTTCGTCGGGTCCGCGGTTGTCGCAACTTACATTACTTTGTTTATTTAAGTCTTAACTAAATCAAGTGTGATGTGTAAAAAGTAAAATAAATGTTTTTATTTCTTTGGAAATGCCTTTTAAAGAGCACCTTTGACAATTTGCAGATTTTATGATTTAGGATTCTTTTTGAAGGATAAAATATGTGATAAGCGGTGCTCTTTAGGTACGAAAATTTATTTTCTAGTTATTTTTAAAAGAAAGTTTTAAAACAGATTTTCCCTATTTAGTTCTAAAGGGTCCCTATTTATGAAAAATAAATGGGGGTTCTTGTATAGCACAACAATTGGCGATTCACTTGGACGAACCAGATCTCTCTGATTTTTTTTTTTTGAAAATCTTAAATCCTTTTATATAAAAATAAAATAGTTAAAGAAATGAAATTTCAGATAAATAATATCTTCTTTTCAAACAACAAAAATTTCATTTATTCACTCATTTAGGAGAATTCCTCTAAAAATATATAAGTATAAAAATCAATTTCAGTCTTTACTTAGTTAAAATAAATAGAAAATAATCTTTACAGATAAAGATTTTTATAGTTTTACTCTTTTATCATAGATATAGCCTCTGTTCCAATAGGAAGTTTTAAGCTTTTGGAAAGGTTAGCTTTTAACCAGCTATGATTTATTTTTCCATCCAGTATTTCTCATCATTTTCATAAGTAAATCATATATTTTTATTTTTTATATATTTTATCTACTTAAAAGCCATTGTCTTGGCTAGGTAACCAAATAGTGACAATGCCATTCACAAATAGTAATTAAACTGATCAAGATGGCTCTTGATGAGACCCCTCAAGTCTTTATGATATAATCTCAAGTCATTAAACTATTTTGGTAGACAGTATTAGTAATGTCAATTCAACTATTTCTTTATGAACATGGTAAACAAGCTCGTGATGAGACTTATTATCTTTTAAGTTTTCTCCAAACTTTTTCTTTTTATTTTCTTTTTCTACTTTTTAAAATTATAAGATTTACCATATGGGATGAATTATATTTCTTTTAAGATGCTAGATGATAATGTCGAGTTGTTAGATTGCTTTTTCTGAAAAATATTTCTTACTATAATATAGTTTTCTTTTCATGACTAACAAAAGAATATTCATACTAGATAAAAATGAGAATTATTCAAACAAAAATAAGTGTTTTATTGGAATTTCATTTTTCTAGAAAGATAAAATTAATCTGTTTTTTCCTAAATCTTTCGATTTTATTTCTTTAACAGTTTTATTTTTTAACAAGTGGAAAAAGAAAGTGTAAAAAAAAAGAGTTACCTAAGACTTATTTTCAAAGGTCAACTGTCAGTACTAAACAATTTTTATTTCTATATGAAAGCAAAAATTTTAATCTACAAAGATAGAAGGGTTACCTTCTATGATAAATATTTTTTCAAAACTTTCCCATTAATAGGTAAAGAATATTTTTTACCTGATAAATCTTGTAACAGAAATGTTGATGAGCCAATTTTTTCAATTATTTTAAATGGTCCTAGCCAGAGTTTTTGAAACTTTGTGTGTTTACCCTTTTCTTCATGATATTTGTCCCACTTTAATACCAAATCACCAATTTGAAAATCTCTTGAACTAACAGACGTTAAATCAAATGAGATCTTTATTATTTGTTGATGATGGGTATGAATTTGTTTAGCTTTTTCTCTTTCTTATTCTAACTTAAGGATTTTACCTTGACTAAGTTGAAGAGAGGAAGAAGGATTTTCATCAATGAATTGTACTAAAGCAAACGATGGTATTGTTATGTTTGAGGGTATAATTGCTTCTTTGCCATAAACTAACACAAATGGTGAAGTACCTATTGAAGCTTTTTGGGAGATTCTATTTGCCCAGAGAGCAAACAATAAGGCTTTGTGCCAATTCTTATGATTTTGCTCTACATTTCTCTTAATGATTCTGATAAGGTTTTTATTTGTAGATTCAGCTAATCCATTTCCTTGTGGGTAATAATTAGCTAAGTATTTTAATTTAAAACCTCTTTTCAAAGAAAATTCAGTCATGGCATTTCCAGAAAAGTAAGATGAATTATCAAATATTAAAGCTGATGGAAGGCCAAACCTGGTAATTATGAAGTGATCAATAAAATCTGTAATATTTTGTGTATTGACCACCTTTAATGGGATACATTCTACCCATTTTGTGAAATAATCAGTTGCAGTTAGAATATACCTATTTATTTTTGAAGAGTTAGGAGTTATTTCAATTATAATATCTAACCCCCATTGTTTAAATGGTTGTTGGATATTTACTAGCTGTAATGGGAATGATGCTTTCCTTTCTCTTCCTGCTGTGGTTTGACATGTTTTACATTTTCTTGCATATTCATGTAAATCATTAAAAAGCGTTGGCCAATAATAACTAGCATGAAATATTTTATGAGTTGTGGTATTTCCTCCAAAATGACCTCCAGCTGGTCCATCATGTAGTTCCTGCAATACTTTTTTGGCTTTAGCTTTTTCTAAACATCTTAATAATACAAAATCGTAATTCCTCCTAAATAAGACATTATTTACAAGTTGATATTGATTTTCTTTAAGTCTCAAAGCACACTTTGTTGTATAATTGAGATATGATGGAGCATGTCCATTTTTTAGAAAGAATTTTAGATCAACATATTGTGATTGAGAATCGTTTAGGCTTACCTCAGATAGTTGTATTTCATTTGATTGATCTTCCTCTTTTGACAAATGAGAAGCTCCAGTTAACATTTTGCAAAGACCTTGTCCTCTAAAAAATTTAGCTGGATGTATTTCTACATCATATTCTTGGAGTGTAGTAACCCAATTTTCTCTTCTTCCTCTACTTCTCTTTGTATTAATAATTTCCTTAATGCTAAGTAAGGTACTATTATCTCGCTATGTGTCTTTAAGAGAAAATGTCTGAAATGTTTCAAATATTTAAATACATCATAGGCTTATTTCTCTACAGATGAATAATTTAACTCAACACCTTGAAGATTAGAGCTAATAAATGAAATTGGTGCTTAAATGTTTTGATCATTCAACTGTGTTAAAACAGCTGCATATGATGTATCAGAAGAAAATGTGTACACCAGAAAAGATTTGAGAAAATCAGGAGTTGTTAAACAGGGAGCTTCAACAATGGCTTTCTTAATTAACTCAAAAGAATTTCTTTCTTCTTTTCCCCATCTAAATATTGAATCTTTCTTAATCATTGACTGTAGGGGTAGGACAATTTGGGAGAAATATGGAACAAATATTTTCACAAAATTAATTTGTCCTAAAAATGATTGCAATTTTTTTTTTTTCATGTGGTAGAGGAATATTTTCAATCTCTTGAATCCTATCAGGGTCTATATGAATTCCTTTTTTAGAAACAATGAATCCTAATAATTTACCTTTTGATAAGGTAAAATAACACTTTTTAGATTAAGGGAAATGCCATATTTTACGCATTTTTTGAAAATGTTTTTTAAATGATTAATATGATTTTTCCTATGCTTAGAATAAACAGTCATATCATCTAATTATATAACAACCGAGCTATTGATTAGTCCTCTGAAAGCTATATCCATAGCATGCTAAAATGTGGCACCAACATGAATCAGTCCAAAAGGAATTTTTTGATATGCGTATGTTCCCCATTTTGTTCTAAACGTTGTTTTTAATCTATCGTCAAGATGTACCATGATCTGATTATACCCTAAAAATCCGTCTAGAAAAGACATCAATTCAGACCCTGCAACTAATTGCAATATCTGTTTCATGGTGGGTAAGGGAAAATTATCTTTCTGATAGGATTTATTCAATTTTCTAAAGTCCATACAAATTCTAATGTATCCATTCTTTTTTCTAACTGGATCCATGTTTGATACCCATTTCGAATGTCTAACAGGAAATGTGACTTTAGCTTTGAGCATTTTATTCAGTTCGGATTTAGTTTTACTTTCTAAATTTGGATGAATTTTTTTGAGTTTTTGTTGGACAGGTTTATCATTTGAGATCATAGGAATGATATGCTGAATTATGGAAGTGCCATATGTTTTAAATCTGAATAATCCCATGCAAATACCCCTTTATATTTTTTTAGAAAATTAATAAATGATATCTTTCCTTCATTTTTTAGGCCAAGACCTAAGTTGATGTTTTGAGGCTTTTCTGGAGTACCAAGATTAATCAATTCAAACTTCAAAGTATAAATTTGAGTTTTTGAATTGGTCACTTTTATAAATCTATCTTTCCAATCATAAAGGTCCTCATTTTGTCTACAGATTTGGGAATTGGATTATTGTTTGTTTTATCCTCAATATGTAAATCATGTTCATGTTCATCTAAGATTTGACCTTCATAAGCTCTGTATGATGTAAGAAAGTCTACTATATCTGCATCATCGTTAAATACTCTCCAATTTGCTATATTTTCAGGAATGGATGGTCTAAAAATTAATTCAATTGAAAATCTGTCTCGACTAAATTCTTCGGGTGGTATAATTCTAGATGCTACATTAGTAATTAAATCAGCACTCACATTTTGTAATCTAGGAATTGTAGATATACTAAATGTTATAAAATGAGAAATAAGATTCTGAGCTAAAGTTTGATACTGTTTCAAGTGTCCAGAAATAAAATGAATCATATTTCTAACTTGTTTAAATATTATTTCAGAATACCCATATACTTGAAAATAGTTAACATTCAATCCTATAGCTTTATACATACCTTGTATCAATGCTTCATATTCAGCAGTATTATTCGTGCACTAGAAATTGAGTCTACAAGCTAGCATAGTTTTCTTTCCTTGATTAAAGTGCAACCTACTCCTGCACCATCTTCTGATTTCAAACCATAAGAAAATAGAATCCAAAATAAATATTTTTTTGGAATCTGATTGCTAAAATTAACACATCTAGAAGAATCTTTGAGAAAAGTTTTCAACTTGAGAAATAACCATATTTGTTGAAAATGGTGAGACCAAAGCATTGAATGATCCAAGAAATGACTCAGCTAAATAATTTCCTATGATATTAGTAAAAGCTACAGGTTCATTTGGTCCTTCCAATTCAGTAACTATATGTTTCATAAATTTCTCACGTTCAATTCTGATTTGATTTGGTTTTCCATTATATGGTAACCACATATGGGATCAATCAGTAGCAAAATATCCATGTAAATTTTTAGACCAATCTCTGCTTAGAATAAGACCATAGAATTTAGGGATGTCTGTGACCAAAATATCAATCACTTATAGTACCTTTGGATTAGATGATAACCTGATGGATACTGACAACATTTCTCCAATAACTTCAGATTTTTTCTATCCAATTGAACTATACGTACAGATGTTTTTTGAGGAGTGATATTTAATTTTGTACATATTGTTCTTGGCATAATATAAATGAGACAATTATGAACATTTTTGTTAAAAATTTCACCAGTCAAAAGAAAAGGAGGCATTTGGGAGATAGATATATCACCAATTAAAACAAAATCATTGGAATTTACTTTATTGGTAGATGATGGAGGTTTTCCCATATCTTTTGAAGCTTCTACTATAACTGGTGGTTATATAGGTTCTACAGAAATTTCTTTGAGTTCTCTAAGAAAGATTTTCTGTTGCTGTTTGAGTTTGGTAATTTCATGTAATGAATATTTTATTTAATCTTTTTCATGTCTTCAACTATGTTATATTCAAATGTATCTAAAACAATCAAAGTTTTGCAAGTTGTAGAAGGATCTGATAAAATCAGATATGTTTGTACAGTTTTAGATTTTTTGATTTTTTCTTTCATGGGAATAGAATTTTGTTTGGGATTTGACACAATTGGATCTGAAGAATATTTAATTCTTGTAGATACATGCATAGCTTCATTTTCTTCTTTTGTGGGAAGAATAAAATCCCATAAACCATTTAATTCGACTTCTTCTTCAGACTCTAATTCATTTTCAGAAGGTGAGTAATCTTTAGTATCTTGATCAGATTCAGCATTTAAAATCTCATTTATAGGTTGAGATGTTGAAGGAGGACTCTTATTAAATGGATGAAATGTTTTTTTTACGGTTGAAGTTTCAACAACTTGTTTCTTTATATCAATCATGTCATTTGACATAGTCTTTAGCACTTTTTGAAGACCTTCAAGATAAAATGGATCTTTTGAAACTTTCTTTTTTGAATCTTGACTAAATGTGACTTTCTCTGATTTCCTTTCTTCTGTCTCTGATAATTTTTCTAATGCTAAGATTCTTTTCTCTACTGCAAGAGCTTCTTTCAAGTTATCTAAAAGAGTAGCTTTATTAGCTCTATCTACAAAAATAGCTATATTAGAAGGCAAAGAAGAAATATAGCATTCTATTTGTACTTCAACAACAGGTTTAGAATAATTTTGGATTTTATTTAATAACCTGTTAAATCTGGAGTTGAAATCTTTGATCTTTTCACCTGAATTCGTTTTAAGATTGGAAAGAGAATTGATTAAGGATGAAACAATCCTATCATCTCCAAATTTTGCAATGAGAACTTGTTCAAAGGTTTCCTAATTGGCAATAGATCCTGCTGGAAGAGAGAAGTACCAGGATCCCACAGATCCTTGAAAAGTGTATGGAAATAATCTAACTACAACATCTTCATGAGCGATTCCTTTTAAATTCATGGCTAACATAAAATTATTGATGTGTTATTCAGCAAGAAGACCATCATCTAGATTATATTTAGGAAATCATTTTTCTATATAATCTGGAAGAGGATTAGGATTTTCTATTAATACAACACCAGGACTCGTCCAGGGTCGATTATCCATAACTAGATTTGGAGTTTGTGAAGATGTAGAAGTAGATCCAGAAGTAGGGGTAACGAATAAAGAACTTACAACTGGAACATTACTACTTGTGACAGCACTGATTGTTTGAGTAGAAGAAATGGAAGATGGTGGGGATGTATATTTATTAGAAGAATGTGGAGGAATGACTGGAGGAAAATTTGATGTGACTTCACTTGTTTCTGACTTAGATCTGGATTAGAAACTTTTTTGCGATGAGATTCTAATGGAAACTAAAAAGGGGGAATTCCAAGCTTCTCAATTTTAGATCAAGTTAAAATAACAATTTCGCTAAATAAATAAGTAACACTTTCCTCAGAAGTTTCTCGGTTAACAGGCTTTTCAGTAGAATAGATATTCCTTCTAATTGTTGAATTAAAGACTGAAGTTTGGGAGATTCGGGAATGAATTATGAAGTAGGTGGATAGCGTGATACTTCAAGAGACGATGGAAAGGTTTCTACTACTTCTAATTTCTAAGTTGGTGATCTAGATTGTGATCAGGAAATCATAGAATTCTTTTGAGGAGATCGACTCTTATAGGGGTTTTTATTTTTATACTCATCTGCCATTCTGGTGCCAAAAAGGTTGAGGCCTCAAAAATATGTGGCAACAACAAAGGGGGATAACCACCCATTTCAGACCTTAAAGCAGTTCCTTTTCCATTTGGGGTAGTGGGTCCGACTGGGTGTGATGGGACTAGTTTCCCAGATTTGCGTTTTTTAAGATAATTTGTGGGAATTATTTTCAAAACATTTTTGCAATGATGAATTAATACAAACTAAGATAAATTTATTTCTAAATGTAAATATTTGAATTAAATTTAATCTAACCCAGGGATAATAATTTAATGCGATCTAAAAAGATATCTAGTCACTCTGTGATGATGAAATCATCACAAATTTAATAGAATTATTACTGTGTAAGATAATTCTCTTGAAAAATAGTTAATCAAAATAAAATGAAAGATATATCACATTTATCTGATGACCATATATGAAATAACTAATTTTTATCTTTATACTGTACAATAGTGAAACAAATATTTCAGACATAAATAATTAATTCCATATATAATTCATGAAAGTTGAGTTCATTACTAACATTCAGAAACAAAAATAACATACATGATAATAGTACTAGATGTGTATTACTTATGCTTATCGGAATATTGATAATAGGCCATATCCAATTCATTAATCAAAGAGTCGTTCAAAGAATAAAGAAGTGCACCAACAGTGATTCAACAAAATGATATTTATAACTGAAAAAAGGTCGTGTTCCATTACTTCATCAAGGCATCTGTTAGCCACCTATAATATTTGTTATAGCAAAAGGTGGCTAAGACTTTTTGAGCCTTCAAGAAACAAATTTTATTCCTAAAAATTGTTGGCTCTTGAAGACTCTTGAAAGGCCTCATGCCTATGTCCAAAATCTTCATTTGTTGTTTCCATTCTATACTCTGAGAATTCTGCTAAATTCCAAGAGAAAGACTGCTGAAAAACCATCAATTTCCCCTCCCTCCCCCCCACTCAAAACTAACCTTCATTTGTACCCCTTTCTTCCATAAAATTCCTCTATTTTTTATGAGTTTCCTTCTTCCATTCATAAAAAACCACTTTATAAGGTTTGAAACCCACTTTTTTGACCTTACCGAAGCCTTCAAACCCCTTTACAAACATTGAAAAAACCATAAAAATTCATGTTTTGATTACAGGCTTTAGCCCCTCACGGCGCTTATCACATCACTAAATTTCAAGCGAGCGCAAGTCTTCTACCGTGTTCAAAAGTTTCGATTGCAATTATTTTTGTATCGAAATACCTCCGATGCGATTTGAACAAAGTAGAAGACTTGTGCTAAGCCCCTCACGGCGCTTATCACATCACTAAATTTCAAGCGAGCGCAAGTCTTCTACTGTGTTCAAAAGTTTCAATTGCGATTATTTTTGTATCAAAATACCTCCGATGCGATTTAAAATTTGTATTGAAAAACCCCCGATCGCATCATTATTTTATATATCTCCAGTGGGCCCACCTCCGGCGCTTATCCTTTCTATTTTTCCTTCCCGATCACCATTTTTCTTGTAAAATATAAAAACCCACTTTTCCAAACTTTTGTTATAAAAATCCAAATCACGTGTTAAATACTGAATGGGTTGATTAAAAGGACCGACGCGTAATTGCATCGAAAAATTTCAATTGGTAGATTGAAAAGCCCTGGCCTGAAGGCCCGACTCCAATAAGCCCATATATACATAAGCCTGGGCCTATCGGAGTTCTATATAAAATAGGCCCCATAACCGGGTGCCTAATCACATCACAGATTTTCTTTGGTGTGGTTTCAATATTCATTACCGCCGATTGCGATTGGCCGATCATGCAATCGCATCGGCCCTTTCTCCGATCGCATGATCGCCTCACCTCATTCCCGACCTCTGATTGCGATTCCCCTGATTCACTTTCAACCGTTGATCTAACCTTTAGATCGACGGCTTGTGCTTCATCACATCACATGTTTTAATCACTCCATTCACTCACCACCCCCGATTACAATTCTCCGATTAAATCCAGACCGTCCAAGTGTCTAGATCGGACGGTATGGAATCACTCTGCCTTATTCTCCTCCCGCTCTCATTTTTTCCTTTCTATGTAAATCTCCACCATTGGATGCAGCCATCCAACGGCCACGATCCTTCCCGCCTTCTGAAGCAGTTTAACCCATTACGTAGGATTTTATAAATTTCGTTTGTGTTTTGCAGGTGTTTTTTAATGGTTTTCCATTATATAATGAAGAAAGGCCGAAGGCCGAGAAAGACGTTTCCCGTGCATGTTTTACATTAAAGGAGACCGTTTTCCAGGCTCTATTACATTGTTTGTCGATGCTCGATGAGCATTGATACCTTTAAGGCCCAGCATGACTCTACACATTGACAAGACACTGTGGTTCAAAATCGCATTTTAAAAAAGTATCAGTGTTGAAGAACAGAACGCAGCAGAGATGAAGATTGAAGACAGATTTAGGGAATTACGACTTAAAATAATTATCAAAAGTTTTATTCCCTAAATTCAAACACAGTCAAAAGAATTCATAAGTGTTTAAACTGACAGAAAGGATTCCACCACCTGCATTTGAGGCGAATTGATTCCTCAGCTACCACAAGAGCCACCTGTTGCCTCAAACCATTCAAAACAGAGGCCAAAGTTATTGATTAAAGATATATCTACCTCCAACACTACCAAGAAGTTAATTCTGCCAAAGGAGTTTAATATAAAATATCCTCAGAGTTACTCCAGACAGAACACAAAGCCTCAAAGTCAAATAAAGCTCCCACCGAGCTTTGATGTTAATTAAAAAAAGTTTAATACAGTGATCCACCTGTAAACTTCTCCATCGATCCCCTCAAAAGGCCAAGAAGTCTTAAGTCTGTATTAATTATCCTTGAGATATTTGGTTAGATCCCACCTCCTCATTTCTTCTATAAATACTTCTGAAGAAGATGAGATAGGGGTTGGTTGTTGTTTGATCACAAGTTGTAATACTGAAACTCTTTGAAATAAATATATGGTCTGTTGAAGTTGAAGAAGAAATTGAAGTCTTGGAGGTCTTGATGATGTTGTTGCATGCTTTTTTCTGAGAAGGCTCTATCATTGGATCCATGAGCTTGGTTGTTGGTGAAGTATTCTGAATTTTTTATGTTTTCCCTTGTTTTCATTATGTTCGATAATTTCTTTACTATAGTAGGTTGAAATTTTTGGGCTAAGAAATGACTCTTGGAAGCACCTTAGACCTGTTCAACCTTCACTGTTTTATGTTTTCTCCTGCTGAAGTATTTTAGAGGCTTTAATCTTTCTCTTTAGTCTTCATGCTTGTTTATTTCCTTAATATTTGGAACAGTTGGTTTCAGCATGATTTATGGTTTTCCCTGCTTGTCTGCTGCCACTTAACAACTATTTTTGAAGTCTCCCTTTGAAGTTCTTTTCTTACAGTGAATCAAAGAGGTTTGTTTCGATCTTGCCCTTTGTCCTCACTTAAACAGTTGGCTTAAAGGTCATTATAATTATGATCATAGATGTTTTTAGGTGTTCCCTCTTCTATGATTGCAATTATCAGTGAATCTTTTATGTTTTCTAAGTCATTCGAAATAAAATCTTTGAGGAAATAAGGTGTTCCCGGAATCTTAGATTTCATTTTAAAAGTTGTTTTGAGATCATTATTTTCTTAAATCTGTGATTTGTAGAATTTATGGCTAGCCCTATCTATCAAAGAGCTCTTTATTTTTCAAATTATGCTTTCGAATTCCCTTTATTGAGAATTAAACCTCTTTTTCTAAATCATTAATGTTCATCTCATTCCAAAAACAAAAGGATCCTGTGGCCAAGTTAGATTTTCCCTTTGATATCCCATATCCATTGATGAGTTTTTTATGACCTCTTCTTGACTCCATTGCCCAATGAACTAGATGTTTCTCCATTCTGTGTATCCTTCCTAGAACTTTCATGTTTTTTTGTATCAATTCAACCCAACAAAACAAACAAACACCCGAACTTAATAACTAGTCTAAAACCAATACTCAAGGCACACAAGATAAACCTTCGAAATTTTTTTTTTGAGAGATCCCTCTCTGAGAATAGGAGGACTAGATCCTGTAACTCTAAAGATTGGTTCTAATGTTGCCTTGTCTTTTGATTTTCCAAACTATCAAAACACGGGACACCAACATAATGGTGATCATGATGGGACACTAAGTAAAATCTTAAAAAAACAAAACACTCACTGTCTAAGTATAACATAAGTAACCTTCCTCAAGCACTACCAAGTATAATGGTAATCATGATAGGACTTAATTGAATCAGTGGCAAACTAAGTAACCTTTAGGATTCTCATAAAGCCTTGTCAAAACTTAAAGATGTCAGTTACCAAGCCATAAGAGTAAACTCTCTTTGTTTTGACACCCTAGCTAAGTGTTAAATCATACTTAGAACACTCTCTAAACCTATAAGACCAAAATAACTTAGAAAAACCCAAAAAAAATTTCAGTTTGGCTTCATAATAAACTTGGTGGTGGACCATAAAACCTTTTTCCTCCAAAAGAGCTAAACATTCCCACCCGGCGACTCCACAATCCTAAAAAAATACCTTAAGACTCCACTGGGAAGACCCCAAGTCTTGATAGCATCATATAAACTCAGCTAGAAGGCTTTAAGATTAAAATTTTCCTTCTTATGAAAAGATCATTTAGCCTCTTAAAGATTGTCATATTTGGTTAAAAACTTTTATTTTTAAATAGGTCTAAAAAACATAGCATAGTGGCTCCTAGAAAGATTCATACTAGAGCCTACCCTGACCCAAACCCACCGGGAATAGTTGAAAACCCTGAAGCTATCCTTAGGAAGTTTCCTAAGATTAAATTATCAACTGTTTTCTGATCACCCTTGAGAGCTAATTCAGTTCCTGAAAATCTTTCAGCTCTATAACAATCTCAAGTTGACTTAGTAAATCCTTTTAGAACTAGGTCTCTTGGTGATTTAGATCAGTTAGATTCTGAGTTTTCACTATCATCTCCTAAAACAAGTGAACCTCTTGGTAGCAGAAAAACAATCCCTCCTGATTTATATTTCCTTCACAACTTAGGTGTCTCTCATCCAAGACTAGCTCAACAGTCTATTCCTGGTCCATCCACATCTGCTCACCCTACATCCACTGTTCAAACCACTACACCTCAGCCCATTGTTCCTGTTATTAATCCGCTCCTTGTAAATCCACCCCCACCACCTATCATGGTAGCATGGTATTCTCCCCTAGTCCTTCCTGTACCATTAGTCAATCTTCCACGAGACTATCAGTCCAAAATTCCATTATATGATGCTAACAATGATACAACTGCATCACAACATGTAGACAAAATGAATGGCTACTTTGACAGAAATGAAATTGATGATGATTCTATCAAGCTTAGGTTATTTTCTCAGAGCCTAGGCGGAGAAGTAAGAAAATGGTTCAAAGGTTTAGCCCCCCATAGTATTAATGATCTTCAAGGCTTCCATCAAACATTCTTAAACAAATGGGAAGTAAAGAAAAACCCTCTCCAAGTCCTTTCTGACTACAAGAACCTCCATAGAAACACTGGGGAAAGTGTGCAAGCTCACTGCACTAGATTCAACAGTGTGTATAATGCACTTTCCCCATAACTAAAACCTCCACAGGGCTCAGCTTTAAACAAATTTCCTGAAGGGTTTGACTCTGACATGACCTATCAGCTGAGAGAAAGGGATTTTGCAACTCTGGAAGATATGCAAAAGGGTGCTCTTTCTGTGGAAGTCAACTTGATGGAGAAGAGAGCACGAATGAAAACTGAGAAGAGAGTATCTTTTAGAGAAGAGTCCACTCCTTCTACTTCAATTTCAAATATGGAGAGGATGTTGGAAGAAATGATGAAAGAGATGAGCATAATTAAGAGAGCACAAGCAAATCAAAATCAAACTGCTCCTCGAAATAGAGATCAGAATTATAGAAGAGAAAACAATCAAGACAAACAGAACGAGAATGACCAACAGATTAGACCTCCCTTCCAAAAAAATTATGTAGATCAATATGAGGAAGATAGGGAGTTGGAAAGGTTGGAAGAAGCTTATGTAAACTTGATTGGATCAGATAGTGGAGATGACGTTTTCCTCACTGAGGAAGAACAAGGATTCTTCTCTTATGATCAAAATACAAACACCTATGAAGACTCTGATGACTATATATTGGGTTTTGAAAATGCAATTATGGAAGTGCATAAACAATACGATCTTAGGAGAAAAGGGATTGCACATAACTTAAAGGACAAGAGCACTAATACTGCTGTCAAGAAAAAAACAAAAAATCAGCCTAAAAAGACAGCGGAGAAAACCAACATTTTAGCCAAAAAACCCGACTTAAACAAAGATAAAGGTGTCCAATCAAATATTGAACACAATACCCCTAGCACTTCAGCCAGTGGTCCTAATAAAACTATCCCAATTACCAGTCCAAACAAGGTTCAGAAAATTAAAGTTGCTAAAAAGAATTCAATCGAAAAAAAAGATGTAAATACAAACAAGTCAATTATTCCTTTCAGCCTTGAGGGATAGATTTCTAAGATAAAAATTACCATCCCCCTAGCTGAACTAGTAACCCAAGAGGTGTACAAAAACCAAGTTTTGAAAGCTTTGAACTTAGGAAGTGATACCGACACTTTGAACCTAACAAATGATAAACCTCAGTTGTTATTTGGTCCTAAAGTTGAAGGAGAATATCAAGAAGGGGTTGTCCCTCCCTTCTATGTCATCTTGAACATACACGAGAAAATTTTACACAATGCCATGTTAGACTCAGGAGCTTCACATAATCTAATGCCCAAGGTGGTAATGGAGAGCTTAGGCTTAGAGATTACTAAACCATACAAAGATTTTTATTCTTTCGACTCAAGCTGAGTCAAATTTTTGGGTTTAATCAAATATTTATGTGTTAATCTAGCTCAGATACCTACTAAAAGTCTAGTTATGGATATAGTTGTAGCTGACATTCCCCCTAAGTATGGCATGCTCTTATCAAGATCTTGGGGAGCCAAACTTCAGGGAAGTCTTCAAATAGACATGTCTTATGCCACCATCCCTGTTTTTAACCAAAACAGAAGACTATACAGGGAATCTCACATGAAGTACATGGTAAGCAACCTAGGCAAACCAAACAACACTCCAATCTGTTCTGCTCGATCAAGTTTATATTCCTTTATCTTATGTAATGAAGATGACATTACTCAACAAGATAAAGAGAACATAGACCCCATTGATTCACCAGAAAAATCGAATCTTCTCTCAAATAAACTTCAAAACATCGACAATCAACAGCAACAAGAAAACGAAAATGATTCAAATGTAATTTGGACAATAAAATTTGATGGATCCTGTAATAAAGGAAGTGCAGGTGCAGGCGTATGGATCCAGAATACGAATAAGAGTTTCTCATATAAATTGGATTTCCCATGCACTAACAATATTGCTGAGTACGAAGCACTTCTCCTAGGTTTACAATTTCTCAAACAATTACAAGCCCAAAAGGCAACAATCTTAGGAGATTCTGAACTTATCATAAAACAAATCAAAGGAGAATACTCAACCAAAAATCTGAGGCTTAGGGAATATCGGAACGTTGCTCTCGATTTATTGAAAACCTTTGAAAAATACGAACTTGTTTTCATTCCTAGAGCGTTTAATCATTTAGGAAATGAACTCACTTTTAATGCGAGTAACTGTCAAATACCTAAGATAAATGAACAATTTAGCGTAAAGGTAAAACATAGGCCTGCAGTGCCTAATAACGTAGATCACTAGCAAGTGTTTGATTCTGACCAACACATAGACGATTTCTTAAAGTCAAAAAATGATTTCACCATACCAACATCAGAATCTAGCCATAATCAAAACTGTCCATATATTGAACAAATCCCAGAAGTTGAAATAACACACTCTGCTGATATAAGTCATTATGAGAATACATTTGAAGCAGAGTCAATTGACAACGTGGACCAAAAAGACCTGCAAGTTTTAGAATGTAAAAACGGTTCAATTCCAAGAGGTCTCTCACCTTTGGAACACCTTTTCGACTTTAATGATGTAGCCAAAGAACCAAAAATGGAGCCTGTAGAAACAAACGTAGAAGAACACAACATAGGCTCCCTAACGGAACCCAAGATGATTAAATTGTCCAACACTCTTCCAACTCACATAAAATATCAATACATTGATCTGTTTAAGGAGTTTAAAGATGTTTTTGCTTGGGCCTACACAGATCTGAAATCTTACGATACCAGCATTATTCAGCACAAGATTCCCTTGAAGGAAAATCAAAATCCCTTCAAACAAAAAATGAGGAGAATAAACCCACTTTTATTACCTTTAGTTAGAGCCAAAATTGAAAATATGCATGATGCTGGCATTATAGTACCTGTTAGATTTTCAGAATGGGTATCAAACTTAGTTTCTGTTAGGAAAAATATAGGGGAGATCAGAATCTATATCGATTTCAGAAACCTAAACAAATCATCCCTAAAAGACAACTACCCATTGCCCAAGATGGATCATATACTTCAGAGGGTAGTTGGGTAAAAAAGGATATCACTCTTAGATGGGTTCTCGGGTTACAACCAAGTGTTAGTGCTCCCAAGTGATCAAATCAAAACTTCTTTTACCACACCTTGGGGCACCTTTATGTATATCAAAATGCCTTTTGGGTTAATGAATGTAGGGGCCACCTTCCAAAGGGCCATGGAAATAGCCTTTTCTGAAGATATTGGCTATCTCATAATTATTTACCTTGATGACATAACTATCTTTTCAAAAACTGATGAAGAACATTTGACTCACTTAAGAAAAGTTTTTGAGAAGTGTAGGAAATTTGGCTTGTTATTGAATCCCAAGAAGACACTCTTTGGTCTCCAAGAAGGTAAAATTCTTGGACATATAATTTCGGAAGAGGGAATCAAAATAGACCCTACAAGGATAGATGGCATATTACAAATCAGTCATCCAAGAAGCCTCAAAGAGTTGCAATCTTTCATCGGAAAGATTAATTTTTTGAGAAGGTTTATCCCTAACCTTACTGAGCTATTAAAAAACATTACTAACATTCCGAAGAAATATGTGGGTGTAAAATGGACTTTACCAGCTAAACAATCATTCGAACTAGTGAAACAAGCTCTTACCCAAACACCAGTCCTGATTAGTCCAGATTTTACCAAAGACTTTTACATCTTTTCCTTTGCATCTAAAAATACAATATTTGTTTTTTTACTTCAAAAGAATGATTTGGGGCAGGAACAACCAATATCTTTCTTTAGTAGGGCCTTGGGAGATGCTCCTCTCAAATATAATATCATGGAGAAGAAAGCCTTAGCATTGGTGAAAGCATTGAAAGACTTTAGGGTCTATATTTTACACTCTCACATAATTGCTTTTTTTCCTCATACTGTTGTCAAGGACTTTCTAAGTCAAGACCCTGATGGTAAAAGGGGAAAATGGATTGCAACTATTCTTGAATATGACTTAGAAATTAGGCCCACCAAACTAGTAAAAGGGAAAGGATTAGCAAAAATTATGGCTGAGTCTAACTTCCAAGCACTAGAAATCAATATGGTAGATGTGTTGGAAGAAATAGAACAATCTGGTGCTCCTGTTATTGAAGAAACATTTCTAAATTCTCCTTGGTATGCTAACATTATTTATGTGCTTTTATATTTAAATACTCCTCCTTCTTTGTCTAAAACTAAAGCTATATTCTTGAAACAAAATGCTTTGAGTTTTTGTATCTTAGATGGGGTATTATATTGGAAAAATGCTGTTGGAATTTTTCTTAAATGTTTACTTGAAGATTATGCAGGAAAGATCATGCATCAGTTGCATGAAGGAGAATGTGGAGGACACATCTACTGGAAGGCCACAGCAAACAAAATTCTTAGATCTGGTTACTATTGGCCTACTCTTTTCCCAGAAACTCAAAATTTGGTCATGTCTTGCCATAAGTGTCAAATATTTGATGGCAAAATAAAACTCCTTCCCTTACCTTTACATCCTATCAGAGTTGAGGCATCTTTTCAACAATGGGGCTGGACTTCAATGGGGAAATTCATCCATCCCCCTCAGCTCAACATAAGTGGATCCTCACAGCCACTGACTTCTTTACCAAGTGGATAGAAGATATACCCTCCAGGAATGCTAATGACTCTGTCATTATCAAGTTCCTTGAAACAAATATCCTATCTAGATTTGGTTGTCCCAGAAAAATCATAACAGACAATGTTGCTGCTTTTAAATCTAAGAAAATGGTTGATTTCTATTACAAATACCACATAATCTTGGGCCATTCCACTGCTTACTATCCCCAAGGAAATGGATTAGCTGAATCCTCCAACAAGAGTATCCTCAATATAATCAAAAAATTGTTGGAGCAGAATCATAAATCATGGCACAGTAAGCTGGTTCATGCCTTATGGGCTGATAGATTAACTAAAAAGAAGTCAATAAATATGTCCCCCTATCAGTTGGTTTATGGCATGGATGCAGTTTTTCCTACCTCATTAGGAGTTCCGGTCATGAAACTCCTTCAAGAAGTGTAGAGTGAAGAGAATGATATGCAGAGAAGGATCAGCCAAACAATCCATTTACAACAGACCAGGGAAGAAGTTTATGAGAGAACACAGTTAGTCCAAGAAAATATGAAGAAACTATTTGATAAGAGGACTAAGGCAAACAATTTCCAAATTGGAAATGTTGTTCTTAAATGGGATTCAAGAAGAGAAGAGAAGGGAAAACATGACAAGTTTGAGAACTTGTGGAAAGGGCCCTATATTATTCATGCTGAGAGGGGTCACAATGCATTTTTCTTGAAAGAATTGAATGGAGAAGATCTATATGGAGGTCCGGTCAATGGCAGGATGCTAAAACATTATTTCTGCCAAGAATCTTAAGTTTCAAAGCATTTTATTTTTCATTGTAAATTTCATAGTCTAACCATTGCATTTCAAAGTTAGAAAAATCAAAAAAAGAAAGAAAAGAGGGCAGATTGTAAAAACAATAAAGGTATAGCCCTATACCAAAAAAGTGAAACAAATTTTGAAAGTGTGCAAGCTTAAATGCCCCTCCTAAATGAGACGCTTCTAGTTAGTCAAACAACCTAATCTTGACTAATTAGCTTCAAATTTTCTGCTGATAGAATAGTGAATTTGATTTTCCAAACTGTGTAATCTTGGCTTATCAGTAGATAGTTTAGGATAGAAATTAAAGGTTCAAACATATTCAAAATCTGAACCTAAGTTTCCCAAAGAGAAATGACTCAAATCTGTTTTATTTTTCTGAGTAAAAAAGAAGAAATCTGGTTCTAATTAGCTCAAAATATGAACCAGAGAGCAAGGAAGAAACAACTCACATAAGAGTCAAAACAGAGCTGTAAAGAGATGAAGGAAGTGCTTTAAATTTTCAGATCTTAAGCCTTCATCATTTTGATTTACTTTTCTGCAAATAATAATCTATGTGCAACTTGTTTCTATGCCATAGATCAGCATCAAGTTAGACTGTTCAATCCTAACTTGTATGTTTTTTTAATTTTTTGTTGTAGAAATTAGAGAATAAAATCTGTTGGACAGTTTAATCCCAACAGATAGTAGATTAGGTAGAGAATTTTATGGACTCAACTGTTTAATCTGAGTCCATGGAGAAATAAGGAGTAGAAATAGATTAGATTTCCTGCTTTCAAAAGAATAAAATGTTGTGAAAAGAGTTTGCTAATCCAAGTGCACTCTAATAAAGAAAAAATGCTAGATCAGTAGGATTGGGTAGGTGGAAAGCTTGTAGATGCAAAATCCATTGCTTTTTAGCTGCTAATATATTTTCAGAGAAAGATTATCCTAGCAAAGGAAGAGTAGCCCAATGGATCAAGCACAGGTCAGCCTCCCAGAAAATGCAAGTCTGAAGTTCTTGATGCCTTCAAGAAGGCATCATCCCCAAGTGGAGCCACTGTTAGCCACCTATAATATTTGTATAGCAAAAGGTGGCTAAGAATTTTTGAGCCTTTAAGAAACAAATTTTATTGCTAAAAATTGTTGGCTCTTGAAGACTCTGGAAAGGCCTCTTGCCTCTGTCCAAAATCTTCATTTTCTGTTTCCATTTTATACTTTGAGAATTCTGCTCAATTCCAAGAGAAAGACTGCTGAAAAACCATCAATTTCCCCTTCCCCCCCACTCAAAACTAACCTTCATTTCCACCCCTTTCTTCCATAAAATTCCTCTATTTTTTATTATTTTCCTTATTCCATTCATAAAAAGCCACTTTATAAGGTTTGAAACCCACTTTTTTGACCTTACCGAAGCCTTCAAACCCCTTTAAAAACATTGAAAAAACCATAAAAATTCATGTTTTGATTACAGGATTTAGCCCCTTTGGCCAAACCCCCCTAACCACTTCCCCCACATGCCCTTACCATAAAAACCAAGTGCTAAGCCCCTCATGGCACTTATCGCATCGCTAAATTTCAAGCGAGTGCAAGTCTTGTGTTGTGTTCAAAAGTTCCGATTGTGATTAGTTTTGTATTGAAATACCTCCGATGCGATTTAAAATTTGTATTGAAAAACCCCCAATCGCATCAGTATTTTATATATCTCCGGTGGGCCCACCTCCGATGCTTATCCTTTCTATTTTTCCTTCACGATCACCTTTTTTCTTGTAAAATATAAAAACCCACTTTTCCAAACTTTTGTTATAAAAAGCCAAATCACATGTTAAATACGAAATGGGTTGATTAAAAAGACCGATGCGCAATCGCATCAGAAAATTTCAATGGGTATATTGAAAAGCCTCGGCCTGAAGGCCCAACTCTGATAAGCCCATATATACATAAGCCCAGGCCTATCGGAGTTCTATATAAAACAAGCCCCATAACCAGGCGCCTAATTGCATTGGAGATTTTCTTTGGTGCAGTTTCAATATTCATTACTGCCGATTGCGATTGGTCAATCGCGCAATCGCATCGGCCCCTTCTCTGATCGCATGATCGCCTCGCCTCATTCCCGACCTTCGATGTTGATTCCCCCGATTCATTTTCAACCGTTGATCTAACCTTTAGATCGACAGCTTGTGCTTCGTCGCATCACATGTTTTAATTGCTCCATTCGCTCGCCACTCCCGATTGCGATCCCCTGATTGCGTTTCTCCGATTAAATCCAAACCGTCCACGTGTCCGGATCGGACGGTCTGGAATCACTCCGCCTTATTCTCCTCCCACTCTCCTTTTTTCCTTTCTATGTAAATCTCCACCATTATATGTAGCCATCCAATGGCCACAATCCTTCCCACCTTCTGAAGCAGTTTAACCCATTACGGAGGATTTTATAAATTTCGTTTGTGTTTTGCAAGTTTTTTTTAATGGTTTTCCATTGTATAATGAAGAAAGACCAAAGGTCCGGAAAGACATTTCCCGTGCCTATTTTACATTAAAGGAGACCATCTGTCAGGCTCTATTACATTGTTTGTCGATGCTCTATGAGAATTGCTACCTTTAAGGCCTGGCACGGCTCTACACATTAACAAGACACTGTGGTTCAAAATCGCATTTAAAAAGAGTATCAGTGTTGAAGAACAGAACACATTTTTAGATGAAGATTGAAGATAGATTTAGGGAATTACAGCTTAAAATAATTATCAAAATTTGTATTCCCTGGATTCAAACACAATCAAAAGAAGTCATAAGTGTTTAAACTGACAAAAAGGCTTCCACCACCTTCATTTGAGGCGAATTGATTCCTCAGCTACCACAAGAGCCACCTGTCACCTCAAACCATTCAAAACAGAGGCCGAAGTTATTGATTAAAGAAATATCTACCTCCAGCACTGCCAAGAAGTTAATTCTGCCAAAGGAGTTTAATAGAAAATATCTGCAGAGTTACTCCAGACAGAACACAGAGCCTCAAAGTCAAATAAAGCTCCCACCAAGCTTTGATGTTAATTAAAAAAAAATTTATATAGTGATCCACCTGTAAACTTCTCCATCGAGCCCCTCAAAAGGTCGAGAAGTCTTAAGTCTGTATTAATTATCCTTGAGATCTTTGGTTAGATCCCACCTCCTCGTTTCTTCTATAAATACTTCTGAAGAAGATAAGATAGGGGTTAGTTGTTGTTTGATCACAAGTTGTAATAATGAAACTCTTTGAAATAAATATATAGTCTGTTGAAGTTGAAGAAGAAATTGAAGTCTTGGAGGTCTTGATGATGTTGTTGCATGCTTGTTCCTGAGAAGGCTCTATCATTGGATCCATGAGCTTGGCTGTTGGTGAAGTATTCTGAATTGTTTTATGTTTTCCCCTATTTTCATTATGTTCCATAATTTCTTTACTACAATAGGTTGAAAGTTTTGGGCTAAGAAATGACTCTTGGAATCACCTTAGACCTATTCATCCTTCACTGTTTTATATTTTCTCCTGCTGAAGTATTTTATAGGCTTTAATATTTCTCTTTAGTCTTCATGCTTGTTTATTTCCTTAATAGTTCGAATGGTTGGTTTCAGCATGATTTATGGTTTTCCCTGCTTGTCTGCTACCACTTAACAACTGTTATTGAAGTCTCCCTTTGAAGTTATTTGCTTACAATGAATCAAAGAGGTATGTTTCGATATTTCCCTTTGTCCTCACTTAAAAAGTTGGCTTAAAGATCGTTATAATTATGATCATATATGTTTTTAGGTGTTCCCTCTTCTATGATTGCAATTATCAGTGAATATTTTATGTTTTCTAAGTCATTTGAAATAAAATATTTGAGGAAATAGGGTGTTCCCTGAATCTTAGATTTCATTTTAAAAGTTGTTTTGAGATCATTATTTGCTTAAAAGTTTGTGATTTGTAATTGTGGCTGAAAGCCCTTTCTATCAAAGAGCTCTTTATTGTTCAAATTATGCTTTCAAATTCCCTTTGTTGAGAATTAAACCTCTCTTTCTAAATCATTAATGTTCATCTCATTCCAAAAACAAAAGGATCCTGTGGCCAAGTTAGATTTTCCCTTTGATATTACATATCCATTGATGAATTTGTTATGACCTCTTCTTCAATCCATTGCCCAATGAACTAGATGTTTCTCCATTCTGTGTATCCTTCCTAGAACTTTCATGTTCTGTTGTATCAATTCAACCCAACCAAACAAACAAACACCCGCACTTAATAACTAGTCTAAAAAAATTACTCAAAGCACACAAGATAAACCTTTGCAAACAAACTTTTGAGAGATCCCTCTCTGAGAATAGGAGACTAGATCCTGTAACTCTAAAGATTGGTTTTGATGTTGCCTTGTCTTTTGATTTTCCAAACTATCAAAACACGGGACACCAACAACATCCACAAACTTTACTTAGAAATAAGCATTCTTTGTAAATGTTCTTAAAAAAATATTGGACCCTTCTCTAAATGCATGAGAATGGTTTAAATAATAAAACTAACTACAAACTAATTAAATGTTTTACAAAAATGTAGAGGAGGTTTCGAACAACCTTTCTCTAAAAGTTAACTTGAACAATAATCTAGGAATTTAGAACTAATAATCTTGACTTTATGAATCATGCATTTTTTGTGATCACGAAGTTGGAAGATATCTAGCATTGTCTTGAGCTGAGCTGGATGAGATATTTGTGATCAAATTTGGTCCTTGAAGATAGAATTTTAGATTGTCGACTAAAACGTTTTAGTTAATTCTGTGAGAAATAGAAGAGTTTGATGCTGATGATAAGGTTTGATCAGAAAATTCCAATAATTTTCCTAATCAAACTTATTGACTTTATTGATTATTTCTTCATGTTGTTCTGCTCTCTGTGTCCATTTTAATTCTAATTCTTTTTTAATTGAAAACACATCAGATGTGCTTTCTTCAAGAAGTCTTGTTTTAAATAATTGGTCACATAAGAGTTTTATAAACTCACTTGATTTGCTGGATGTTTTGGTCGCTGCTCTTTTTGTTCGGATGATCAGTGCTTCCCATTCTATTAATAATAATTCTTTGTGAATCTTGTCTATTTGTGGTAGATTAGCTTGCTATCCCATATCTGAATCTTTCCACTGAATGTGTTCTTCAATTTTATTTTGAAGTTTCTTACATTCTATTTTTTTGATTGCAATTTACTGAATCATTATTTTATTGGAATCACAATCAGAATCAATCATAGCAACTTTATGACAAAAAAAAATTTGTTTTTTCACTATCGAATCATATATTTCAAGTGCTTCTTTAATGCAATTTTATGATTGTGATTGATTTTGTAACTCTGCCATGGCTTTCTATAGCTGTGTCTGTTTCTTTTTAAGCTCTGCGTGGTTTTCTAACTTAATATTTTCAATATCTTTATGGGATTGTGCTGAAATTTCTTTGATTTATGTGATGCATCTAACATCTATTCTAATTCTTGTATTCTCGATTCTTTCTACTTCAAAAAGGTTCTAACTTCGGTTGCCTTATCTACAGTGGTTGTGGCATAAGCTCCTGCATATTGTGACAATTTATTCAGATGGTCAATGGGATCTTCTAATGAATCCTTCCAAAGGACATCAACTGATTCATCTGTCATTTTAGGAGTTGTCGCATTAGCTCTTTTTCTCGTATTCCTTAAAACCATAGCTCTGTGGCTGGGACTGTATAAAATATCCAATGATGGAATGTCTTCAATCTGTAGGATGATTTGATCTGTAGAGTAAGCTTGAATGATTTCTTTGCTCTATGTTGTTGGGATTCTCTGTAGAGGGTTGACAGTTTCAACTATTTTCTAAGAAGGTTCTGGCATTTGAAAATTTGCTGCTTGTTCAGTACTGACCTTTTCTTTAGGATTCTTTATTGCTCGGGAAAATTGTTCCCATTCATTCACCAGGCCTTTACCTTAACATGATTTAGACTAATCTACCATGCTCTAATCCTTTTGAACTGCCTCTAAATTTGATTTAGTGCCATTGTTCTTTGTTTTCTCTTGCAACTCTATTTCTTCAAGAATTAGGTCGACTTCCAAATTTGCTCTTATAGATTCAAATTCATCCTCAGATTGATCTAACCTGTCAGAATGCTCTTGAGACTAACCAGATTCATTTTCAGAGCCATCTTTCATTTCTTCATCGAGATTGACACTTGGAGTATGTTTTTCTTCTTCAATAACTAACAAATTCAAAGGGACGTTTTTCAATCTCTCATTTCTATATAACTGAAAGGCTTCAACCTCTTCTTGACTTGATTGAGTGGAAATCCTTTTAACAATATCAGAAAAATATTCGACTCCTTGGAAGAAGTCATCAAATTTATCTTCTTCCTTTATGAAATGCTTTTTTTTTAGCTTTGCCATCTAATATTTAATTACATCATTAGGGTCATATAATATTCTGGGCATGAATGCTAGATTTAACATCTAAATACTAGGAGCCTCTTTGTATGTATGGCCGATATTAGCCAAAGTGAAGGTTTCACACTGTAGAGGGAAAGAAGGCTGAATAGCCTTTTTATCATCTTTTAAATGTTTTGTGACATCATGGATGAGCTGATAAGCTATCTCTCTCCCAAAAAATATATCTGGAACATAATATGGAAAAACATGTGGAAGAGAAGAACTTCCAAATACTCAAACATATGTGAATTTCTCTTCAGCAAGCATCTAGTTGTAGGAAGAATATCTTTACTGACTTCTTTGGAAACCTTAGGGATATTTTATTGAAAATAATTTGATACATAGGCAACATGACTCCATAACAGACTTTGTAGAAATGTAGGTGGAATTTAGAGTCCCAGAGTTCTTCATGGTATATATGAATTGGGGCAGGGTTTTTAATGGTCCATTTCCAACCCATGGTTGGAAATGTAGAAGTGAAACAGATAGAATCCATAACATAAGCAGACATTTAAAAGGGTGAATTTTCTTGGGATGAAGCACTCATTTTATTCCTATATTTGGCAATATGTTTGGCTAAATAATTGGATAAAAGGTCTACCCAATTCAAAATGGATGAATTGACGATTGCGTCAATTAAGGGAACCCAATCTCTAGCGAACCTAGTACTATCAAGTTTGGAAAATAGCCTACACAACATACCAGTAGCATAACAATAAGGGTAAGGGATTTTTGTAATTGGGTATGTACCAGATTTGTCCTGCTTCAATTTCCGTTCATTATCTTTCCATTCATGGATGACTTTGATAAGATCTGGATGTTTAGCTCTGAACATTTTCACATATTTGTTATCATAATTCTGTTGCGGAGCTGGTAGATGATACATGGCTATCAAATCTTTGGCTTTGAAAGAGCCCATAATCTCTCCTATGGAATTCTTGAAAACTCTATTTTCAATGTTTAAGTTCTCAATTGCCCACTTAATCATATCCGTGTAAGGCATAATCTTCGGTCTCGCAGCTATTCTGTGAATAAATGAGCATGAAACGTCGAAAAGGGTTGCATCAGAAATGGAATCAGTACCTGTCGCAGATGTTTTTGTTATCACCTTTGGTCCTTCATCCTCAAAGAGTTTGTACATAGATTTCCATGAAGAAATTCTACAATATTTGTTACAGACAGTGTCTGAAAACAACGAAGGCATATCTGTATCCTCTAAATATGATGCTTGAGACACCTCTTTACCCTTTTTACTCATCTATGAATTTCTTAACTCAATAATTGATTTCCTGAGAGAGAAGTGAAATATATCATATAACGAGAATTACAAAGATAAATGTTGTGTAACCAGCTCCAAAAATAGAAGAAAAAGATATCAACGCCTTAGAAATAAGCCACTTCGAGGGGGAAACCTCTAATACATTACACTTCGACTAGACAATTCTTGAATTAATTCCAGTCTCAAGCCTCCTTTTCTATACCAGGAGTCACCCGAATACAATATAATCTACAATGAGCCCTAACAATAATAATTTAAGGGCATGATAATAACAATATGAGGGTTACAAGGGTACAATAATAACAATAAGGGGGGTTAGAGCTGTAATGAGGACTACCACTTTGTTAATATAGGGACTTAACATGCCCCTCTCCTTCAAACAAGTGTTGTCCTCAACGCTGATTATTTCTTGATGCTTCTGTATAAAATTATCATCCTACCATGTGGAATCTTCTACATGAAAGTTCTTCCACTTACTGGGATACTTTAAAATTGATCGTACTTCTCGAGTTCTTGTTTCTATGTTGCTTCCTTAACTTCTTTCGATGTGATGTTGATCTTGTGTTGTTTCTGTACATTACGCACCAAAGTTACATTTATCTTTGAGAATTAGAAGGCTTTCATTGTTATCGTTGTGATATTCCACTACTTTATCATCCATAATAGATTTTATTTGATCCTTCAAACCATCCAATTTAGCCTCCATTTTTGCTTTTAAACCATCTATGTCATCTTCGGTTGCTCTTCGTAAGATCGAAATTTGTTGCACTTGGTACCGTAATTTTGATATCTCATATTGCAATTCTTCCTCCTCATGCATCATAGTATAGCTTTCTGAGGGCTTAATGGGTATGGAATTATTTTTTGGAGGCATAATAGAACTCATCAATTCAACTTGATTCTTCAAAAAAGACTTATGCAATTCGGAAAAAGAATACACACCTTTTTCTTGCTTTTGAGGAGCTCGATATTGAAATTGTATTATCTCTGTAATTGAAAATCTTCAATATCTAAAATTCAGCCCTGTAGTTTCCCTCTGACGCTTCTTTCAAATACCATAGGTCTGATCTAATTTGGATTCCCCAAGACAATGTTGTGTCCAATCTCCCACAATGACCTAATTTTGGACTGGTTTAGTAGATAAAACTTGTAGGACTTGCCACGTGTCACTATTTCATCCTTTGTCTCTGAAATTGACAGCCAAGAAACTACAGTCCGTGTACTTGCGACCACTTCTTATGGCACTCCAATCCGATGCCTAGAGAGAGAGTTATTGAACTTTTCCCACGATCACCTCTTTGAGATGAAATTTAGGAGCCTGAAAAAGCACTACCTTCCACAGATCATATCTCCCAAAATATTGCGAACCAAGCTCTAAAATTTTTTGACGACTTTCCTCAGGATTTCAGCTTCGGACCATACGAATTTCAGATTTTGAACCTTCGTAGAAAACAATTTATAGCGAAAATACCACAATAACCTGTTTAGGAGCTTGAACAAAGACCTAACTTCCACAGATGATATCTCCAAAAATATTATGAACCAAGCTCTAAAATTTTTAGAAAACCTTCCTTACGATTTCAGCTTTGCACCCTAAAAATTTCAGCTTCTGAAACTTCGTAGAAAAAAAGTTATAGCGCAAATTCCATGATGACCTGTTTGGAGTAGCAAAACCCTAGAATCCCAAGCTCTGATACCAAATGTTGTGTAACCAGCTCCAAAAATAGAAGAAAAAGATATCAACGCCTTAGAAATAAGCCACTTCAAGGGGGAAACCTCCAATACATTACATAAATGAACAAGTCTTGGATGATACAAATGACAAAACCTCCTTTCTATATATAGGAGTCCATGGGGCCACAATGTAATCCTAGTGGGCCACAATGTAATCCTAGCTGACCTAATAATAATAATGTAAGGGCACAATAGTAACAATATGGGGGTTACAGGGGTACAACAATAATGACAAGGGGGGTTAGACTAACATAATAAGGGACTACACTATTAATATAGGGGCTTAACATGGAATCAATACTTGTCGCAGATGTTTTTGTTATCACCTTTGGTCCTTCATCCTCAAAGAGTTTGTACATAGATTCCCATGAAGAAATTCCACAATATTTGTTATAGACAGTGTCTGAAAACAACGAAGGCATATCTGTATCCTCTAAAGATGATGCTTGAGACACCTCTTTACCCTTTTTACTCATCTCTGAATTTCTTAACTCAATAATTGATTTCCTGAGAGAAAAGTGAAATATATCATATAACGAGCATTACAAAGATATATCAGGGATTTATTTCAAAAGGGTTGCATAATCTATCCTCTGGAATTCTTGAAAACTCTATTTTCGATGTTTAAGTTCTCAACTGCCCACTTAGTCATATCCGTGTAAGGCATAATCTTCGGTCTCGCAGCTATTCTGTGAATAAATGAGCATGAAACATCGAAAAGGGTTGCATCAGAAATGGAATCAGTACCTGTCGCAGATGTTTTTGTTATCACCTTTAGTCCTTCATCCTCAAAGAGTTTGTACATAGATTCCCATGAAGAAATTCCACAATATTTGTTATAGACAGTGTCTGAAAACAACGAAGGCATATATGTATCCTCTAAAGATGATGCTTGAGACACCTCTTTACCCTTTTTACTCATCTCTGAATTTCTTAACTCAATAATTGATTTCCTGAGAGAAAAGTGAAATATATCATATAACGAGCATTACAAAGATATATCAGGGATTTATTTCAAATTCATGCAAAAAACTATCAATATTATCAATCATCTCTTCATAATTCCTTATGATTTCAAAATTTAATGCTTGACATGGCTTCACATGACTTCGCACACAATACTTATCAATCATTTAAAGCCATTAAGATCTGAAATTCAATTTGATATGACATAAGTTTCTTTTCAAAAGCTGATATCATTAACTGCATAAATCGTAATGATTCCTTATAATATTTCATGATTGTCTCATAAAAGTTACGAAATGCGATCTGCATAAATCGTAGATCACAAGATTTAAAAGATACGTTTAAGTCTATATTATAATTGGTGCGCGATGCGATTTACGAAAGCTTAAAGTGGATGTGATGGTGAAAAAGGATTTATATTTTTGAGTTTATTCGCTTCGTCGGGTTCGCGGCTGTCACAACTTACATTACTTTGTTTGTTTAAGTCTTAACTAAATCAAGTACGATGCGAAAAAAGGAAAATAAATGTTTTTTATTTCTTTGGAAATGATTTTTAAAGATCACATTTCACAATTTGCAGATTTTATGATTTAGGATTATTTTTGAAGGAAAAAATATGTGATAAGCGGTGCGCTTTAGGTAGGAAAATTTATTTTCTAAGTATTTTTAAAAGAAAAATTTAAAACAGATTTTCCCTATTTATTTCTAGAGGGTCCCTATTTATGAAAAATAAATGGGGGTTGTTGTATAGAACAACAGGACAATCCCTAAAAAATTGTTCCTCATTATAGATTATGCATGGATAACGAGGTTTCCTAGGTCCAGTCGATTGATGAGATGATATTTCCTGCGTGTTAGAAGTTTTCTTTTTCTTAAATTTCCCCTTTTTCTTACTTCTAGGTTGCTTGTCACTTTTTCCTTTGTCAAAAGACACGGCATTAATTTCGTAAGCATGGGCAAGATCAGATGTAGTAGTGTGATGTGTGCTTGTAGTGCCAATCAAGTTGTATCTGGCATGAGAGTCCTTAAATTGAGGAGGAACAGTAAAATTAGATCTCAGTGCATTAGGAATTTTTTCATAGAGTGTGCCATATTGAGAATAAATCAGGTCTAAATATTGGGTACGAGCGATAACTTGCTATTATGTGACGACGCCACCCTTATCCACATCCTCAGTTATAGATGGTAATAGGGACTTAATAAACCATTTAGCAAGGAGCTGATCCAGAAAAAATTTCTTAACCATTCTACGACGACAACGCCACTCATGAATATGATCAGAAATGTGAGTAGCATTAGTTTGTTTGAAATTGGTCAAGAGTTCCATTCCAGTTTCATATCGAATGGGTAGCTTGAAATGAGTCAAAAATACAATATCTAGGGCTATGAAATTATCAAAAGAAGCTCTAGGTAATTCAATTTACCATTTTGCAGCCAAACCTGTTAGCGTACGCTGGAAAAGATGTAGTCGAACAGAATCATCATTCAGGGAGTTTGATGAACACCATAAATGATAAGTCATAACATGAGTCGATGGATCTTCTCTATGGTTTCCATTGAACTTAGGAATATCTTAGGGAAATTTATGAGGTATCATCGGCCACCAAGGAACATAATTAATTGGATCATTAGTTAGCCGATTTAAATCTAGTAACTCTAAAGTTGCGAAAAATGGAAACTATCGATTAAGGTCAAGTTGAGCATAGCCAGGGTAAGATGGAATTGCTTGAGAAACAGGCCTTTAAGCACTAGCATAAGGAATATACTGTTGGTAACCCAGATAGGGGTTGTTTTGAAAAGCAAAGACTTGAGGATTTTGTTGTCCAAAACCTAGATATGATACTTTTTGAAATGAAGTTTGAGGCATTTGCGCTTGTGGATGCTAAGGGTTCTATCCACCAATTTTATAACCAAAATTAGGATAAGTTGGGTTTGGTTGATAGGTATAACCAGGTTGTGGTTGTGACATCCAATAAAATGGTAAACCAACTTGTGAATAAATGATTCTAGATACAGGTTGTTGTAAATTAACCGAAGGATTCAAAGTCTGTGGACCCAAAATTTGAGGATATTGAGTTGAAGGACACATTTCTTAAGGTTGTAAAACATTTTGATTCTATAACAAGGGTAAATATGTATTGACAAGTGGAAATGATGTGGGTGTAACAAGTTGAACTGGTTCATACGAGTGTATAATTGTTTTTGGTTGGATAGACAGAGTGGGTTTCCATTGACAAACATTCATTTCGACATTATGTTGAGAAAAAAGTCACGGAGTACTGTCATTTTGGGTGAACAAAGGTTTCCCCCCAACATGAGGAGGATAATAAGATGGAAAATATTTCTCTCCAAATGCTGGGAGTCCAGTTGATATGGTACTTGAAGGAATATACCCAGAAGGACCAGCTTGATATTGCCCTAAAGATGTGTATAAAGAATCAAGTTGTTCATTACTCGTTATAGGTTTACCAGGTAAAATATCAGATGATGGCATTCGTGAAGTACATGGATTTGAAGATGCACAAGAGAAAATGCCAGATAATGATTTCTAACCTAATGGGACCAAAGGTCCACCATGAAAGTATGACTCTCGTGAAGTTGTAAACATCGACGGGGTAGCTAGGGTAGGAGCTGACGTAATTGGAATAGATGGCCCAACTGAAGATGTTGGTTCATGCATGGTTACTTGACCAAATGTATACCCTTTTGAATCAATGGGAGCTTGAAAAGGAACAGGATCAATAAAATAAGATGGTGTCGTTTAAGGAAAAGACTTGTACAGGTAAAGGTCCTCCCCAAAATGGATTGGAGTTAAAGGTGTCTCGTCTTGTAGGATTTCTTTAATTGCAATTAAACCAGGGTGAATTAAACCAGGTGGAAGTATTTTACCATCAGGCCCAAAGTATATTTCAGGTGGTTGACTGTGTGATATGGGAGATTCAATAACTATTGAAATTTGTGGGATGACCAAGGTAGGAACAACTTCTGGTTATACAACTTCAGGATTTAGATGTTCTGGCAAGGAAGAGATAGGATCTGGATCAATTTCTAGTTGAACAACGTCAGGTCCAGGAGGTATGGTCTCACTAATTGGATGGATCGTGACCACAAGTAGCTGTGAAGACTCTGTTTCGACAATAGTAGATGAACCGGGATGTGTAGAAACAAATTGAGCTAACTCTGGTTTATGGAAAAATGATATTTTACCAGAGGTACGAATTGTACTTGATTTGGCAGATCGTGATCGCTTTCGCCTACCAAAAGTAACTTCTGGTGGTCAAGGTGGTTTTAACGCTAGTCTACACAAACGACGAGGGAAAGGATTTTTTTATTCCATGATTAATGATTTATTTTAACCAAAAAAAAATAAAAAAAATAAAAGGGTAATGCTAGGAAAAAGGGTTTACCAAGAAACTGTGAACTGCATAATACCTCCAGGAAAACCAAGAAGTATGGACAGGAAATCTCCCCGAATGTTGTGTTCAGTGTATCACAATTTACAAGGCATTTGACTCGGTTCACTATGGATGGATAGCACCTAAAATTTGCTCTCCCAAATATACCTAAAGGTACGTGGAGGCCCAAGTCCATATTAGCAATGTCTGATGTGAAAATGCATAGTGAGAGCATCCCTTTATACTTATCATACTGTAACACCACCCAATATACCTGAAAGTACGTAGATGAGCTACGATATACTTATGTACATGGAGTGAGGTATCACACTCAGAATGTATTGCAGACAAGTTAACGACAGTTGATATGTTTTACAACACTGAAACACATCTTTAGCCTAGACCTTCTAAATGTTATCATTATGGTTCCAATGCTTTGTTAGGTAAATTGAGATTAATTTTATGTTAATATTGCTTAACAATTTGCCTTTCAAAGGTTCACTGCGATGATGTATTGGAAAATTCCTAAAATGAAACTAAGAAAGATAAGAAATCTTTCACTTTTAGTTTTTCAATGAAAATTCTAGCTACTAGAGGGAAAGAGAAAACAATTTGCGAGCAAACAAATCAAAGAACACAAACTAAATGTAGATTTCCTAATTGTTCCTTGTGCAAAACACACAAACAACTACATGCAAATGCATAATTTTATTTTTATTTCCTTTAATGTTATGAATGTAGAAAAGAAACTAAGTGCGCTAAATCAATAAAAACAAATGCCATTTACTTTTGAGAAATGAGGAATAAAAACAACAATTTCTCTTTTGAAGGAAAAATGAGGAATGAAACAACAATTTCTCCTATCAGGAAATGAATATTTTATGACAATTTCCTTTTTCAAAATAAAATGGATCTAATGCGACAATAAAAATACTTTGAAATTAACTTGCTAATGATAAAGAAAAATGATTTAAACAAACATTGAACAAATTTTCTTTCAAGGCAGGAAGAGGTAGATGAATTCACTGGTCAATATGAGGCTCAGGCTTTTCAAAACACAACAGCAAACAAATTGAAACAAATTGCAAAGAAAAATTCGAGGTAATTTGGATGGTTTAAGGAGGCAATGCAGTCTCTAAAGAGAGAAAGTGCTTTGCAATGCAGGCCTGAAAGAGAGACAGTGCCATGCAAAGCACTACGTCGTGTCCAAGAGTGCGTTGGGGGTAGTGTATAAAAAAAAACACAGTTGCTTAACACACTTATTTTGCAAATTTGGATCTTAAAAAGCCTAATATTTGTGAGTAACAACTACTGGGTGAATAAATAGAGAAAATCAGAGGCTAAAACACCTAGGATAAAGAGTAATTTCCCCAATGGAGTTGCCAATTTGTTATGCGGAATTATGAATTACGGATAAAACATTCTTTCCTAGACAGGTGCTAATCTAGAACAATAGGTCAAAGACTTTACAACTATCTTTCCTAACTGTAAATAGACACACAGAATGAAATAAAGAACCTACTTGGGATCCAAGTGCTTCCAAAGTCTCCTTATGTTGCTTTTGTTGTAGCTTCAAATTCCAGCCTGTTGTGAAAAATATTTCTTGCAAGAATGAACACTAAATAGCAAGAGATAGCAATACTACAAATATCTATTTAAGTTATTTAGCTAAATCAATAAAGCATAAACCATATACATCAACTAAGAAATCATGATATTTAAAATCAAAGCTTATACTGATGCATATAGGGAAAAATAAGTAGTAGTCTTTATTGATGATAGAAGGGGATGTTACAACCCAATGATTGATTTAGTATGACCATCTCCAGTAGCATCCTAGCCTCATCATAATGTAGTTATCTCCAGTAATTTGTCACTCAAATCAATCTCCTCAATGGAAATTCCACCAGATTTCTTTACACAAATTCTTCCTTATCAAACACTAAGATCTGTGCTCAATTTATAGAGGATTTGAGGTAGTTTCACAATGAATGACTTTCCAATAATAGGAAATACATTCCCAATATTGTAGATTTCAAATGGACACATGGATTCAAAGTTAGACATGTGAACTCTTATAGAAGGCACTAGCCAAGTGGAGATTCCGGAACAACGAGAATTTCACTCTCAGTGTGACCAACGCACCCATGAATGTCGGGAAGTGCTTTGCAGATCAGCCTTGCATAGGGCTCCCTACATATGCAACGTTCTTAGTCCCTTTAGAGGCAGCATTGGTGAGCTCTCATATGATATATTGTAAACTTCAAACTTTGGAAACCTGTTCATATGAAAGTATTTGATTGATTTGTCTTTTTCTTTGTCTTAGGGCATGTAGTAACTAAAATTTTAGGGGATGATAGACCCTATACATTGGTCATAGAGATAATGCCCAATTAACCAGGTCATTGGGAACGATGCCCAAATTTACCTATACTGGTATTTATTACTGAAGTACCTTTGTGCTAATTGAATAAGATGTGATTGTATCTTCGATATATGAATTAGCTGCGTTTGTGTTGTTCTATGATGATAATTGTTGATGCGCACGTGGATGTGAAGGTGTTGATCAGATATGTTTAATAATAGTATATTTTTTTATGTTTACATGATGATTATACTATTAAGGGGTTGATAGTAGGCTTTTTCATGTATGAACCTGATAAAACTTGATGAAATCTGCTTTAATTACCTACTCTCTCCCAGGGTCTGGAAAACTGGTTCCAGCACCGACCCATACTACTTCGGGTGAGAACTTGGCCTGCGAAAGTAGGTCATTGTCGAAAGGGCCAGTAGTATAGGGGTTTTTTGGCAAACCTTAACTCTGAACCTGGGTCAAGACCCCTCAATTCAACACTATAAGTGCATCATTTAAATCTAATTGTAAATCAAAAATCTTAAGATTAATATTTGTTGTAAGAGCACCTTATTTCTGGCTATATTTACAATATAAATGTTTTTCTTCTGAAGTATGGTTAATAAATTATTAATTTATTTTTAGCCATTAATAAATTGACTTTTTATTTCATCTCATAACTCATTATGTTTTAACATCCAATAAGTGTAGTTAGCTTTTCTTGTGAATGCTCTTGAAAATTTGATGCAACAACCCAGCCTTTTGTGACTCCATAGCCCAATGGAATAAGTTTAAGTAGATCTACTAATCCAACCAAACCATCAATCAAAAAACAATTCCTACAATCATTATAACTAGCCTAATATCAGATTCATAAAACAAAGCTAAATCTAAAAGAGAGATCCCTCTTTGAGTCTAGGAGGGCTAGATCCTAGGCTTCAAAGTGATTTTGATGTTGTCCTATATAATTATTCTTTCCAATATTAAAATTATAGAACGATAACACCTAACATGCAAAATATACAAATTTTAGCGATATGCTTGTAAAAATATTCAAACTTCTAATGATTTTATATAGTCTCTATAAAACTTTGGCAGTTTTTAAGGTAAAATAATTTTATGATATAAAATTTGGGCGAATCATTTTAGAAAAATTGAAATTTGCGAATATTTTTTTGGAAAAAATATAGAAAATTAGCCTATCCACGAATATTATCCCCTAAAATTTTCCCTGGTAGGAAGGGAGTATCTCCAGGACATTAGGGAAGAATATTTGTTGGTAGCAAAGCAAAGATGGAAGGATTCCACTAACAATGTCAAGAACCGAGAGCCATTTGGTTATAGAAACTTTAAAGCTATTGTTTCTTGCCTAAACATGTAAAACAATATAATATTATCCATGAGCCCTACATGGATATGATGTCGTTATAGGTGTCCTATTATATGGTACCCACTTGAAGGATATTACCATGACTATGATTTGCCAAAATGTCATGTGAACCAAGCCTTTGAAATAATCAAAACATAGAAATGCTTTTAGGCTATATAAGGAAGAAGTTTATCCTGCTTATTCTTTGACACAACTACACCTTAACCATCTTATTTTGTGAGGACATGAAAAAAGGTAAGCAGGGGAGTATGTTGGGCCATGGAAAATGTATGTTTTATCTTCATATTAGCTTGATTTATCATTGAATTTCATGTACTTATCTTCATTTTTGGAATAAATCTAGAAGAAAGCATTGTGAAAGCTGGAAAAGATCAATTATCAACAAATTGCATGATTCTGGCATGAAAATTAACTTTCACTTGCTTTTTTTGTGCATGAATCTAAATGGAAAAACTGTTGTACAGCAATGGCATATCAACGACCAAGAAAAGGAAATAACACCATGTCTTTCTCATAGGGGTCAGCGGAAGACTAGGAGGATCGAGTCTATTTTATAAGGAAATCTGATTGACAATTGTGAAATCCTCAGGATTCCCTGATCCTGAGGATTTGCTCTCATCCATTTGTTTTCCTTTAGATTATATAAAGATGATAAGTGAATTAGAATGGAACTTTTAACCTAAAAGTTTTAATTTATATTTTGACATTATTATTTAATATGGAGTAATTACATTGTGGTAATGTTGTATCATTATTATTCAATTTAATGAGAAATACAATGTTTCCTTTGTAATCACATTTTGAGTATCTTTCGGTAGCGACTTCTAGAGACTCTGGGCCCAGTCACTAGGAGATATATTTCTTCTCTCGTGTCATATTCGTTTATTTTCCTTTTTTCAATTATTCATTTCTGATATCTCATAGAATTACAGTTAATTCAATTGTTGTTAGTATAGATCTTTATGATTTTCTTTTACTGTGAGATAACTTTTAGCTACTATTACTTTTATGCCTACATGTTATTCCTTAATGAATTTATCAGGTTAGTTCAAGCATTTCAATTGATTTTTGTTTCTTTTGAGTAATTTTATCGGAAATATTGAATTATCATTTATTGTTAGTTCCAATTAAAAGTGTGGATACTAGATTGTTGTTCATTTCTGTAATCTCTCCTTTTCAGGAGATAATATTTAAGTAGTAATTATTTGAGTGTGATTCTTGCAATTTATAAGTTAGATTCAGTTTCTCTACAAATTAGGGTAAGATAGATTAAGATTCATGGTTTGTAATTGCTTTAAGGTTTTATTTTGATTGAACTTCAAGAATTAGAAAAGTAGTTATTGCAACAATTTAGAATCATTTATTCCTAGATAACTTCTGATTTCACTCGACACAAACAGTGCCAAAACTCTTTAAACAAACAAACGAATCCTTGGTTGATGATTAATGTAGGCATTAGGATTGATTTTTATAAGTCACATTTTTGAACCAACAATGATTTCCCCAACTGATTTGATCCCCAACTACTCTACTACCTCTACCTCCAATGGCGTTGATTCACTATGTTGATGCAAAAGAGGTTGTTGCTTTATCTCACTTTGTTCCACAATGGTGTCAAGTGTAAGAAATATTTTGGCAGATTCAGGCGCGGAAATGTGTCTCATCCCCTTCTCATAGGTACAAGTAAAGTAAAAAACACTAAGATCATCTAAAAACTGAGTCGGCGTGCTATAATATCCAACCTCCATTGGTTGTGTTGATGATGTACTATGCAAGATAAGAGGGTTAGGGGTAGGCACTACTGCTAATATTTCCAAAAAAATTTCCCAAGTCATTTTGATGGAGGAAAGGTGATACAATACAATGATCTTGATCAGACCATGATGAAAAATACTAGTGCGATGATATTATTTTATACTCTGAACCTTATCAGTCATTTTAATCAAACTCCTATTCAGGTAATATGGAAAATGAAGTATTTTGACAGAGGTGAAATACATCAACATCCTGATATGGTACTGTTGAAGCCTCGAAAATCGCTGCTAGAACATTGGGGGATAACCACCCGGTCCGGACCTTAATAAAGCTCCTTTTCCGTTTATGATAGTGGATCCGACTGGTTTAACTAGGTCCAGTTACCTCTTCCCTATCGCTATTGGTTTATGATGTTTCCTTAAATACCAATAGACAGGAATATCAGATCAATTCTTCTTGTTGATCAGGCAAGAGAATGACCCTTAAGCTGATTTGGGTTCAGCCAAACCACAACTAAGATTTTTCCTCTTTGAAAAGAGGACTTAAAAGAATGTAAATTTAATCTAATTTCAAACTTATTCTATAATGCAAGCAAAAAGAAACTAATCTAAATCCTATCTCAATCAGGTAGATGAAAATCTAACCCAATTAAGAGCAAGATAATTAAGTGATGAGAATTAAAATATGTCTGGCTTTTAATTAATGTCAAACTAACGAAAAAATTCAATTAGCTCACATTTGTGAGTACCAAAACACATTATATTGAGACCATTTGACTAAAATAATAAATCAACAACACTCCGGAAGAAATTCACAAAAATGATATCGATTATCATATTAGTCAAACTAATAATTAAACAATAATATGTGGAAGAAATTCACAAAACATTACTATTTAATAAATCAGTGTTATAAGAGAAATTTCTGAGTAATAGTTACTCAGAAATCAGAGTTTAATTCATAAGAGAAGAGATACTTAACAATTTGAGACAAATTATCCATGTCAACAAAAATGCCAAAACATGAATAAAATGAAACAACAATTTTATTAAAATAAAAATGAAACTGGTATTTGATACAGAAATGCCAAAAATACCAGTTAATTGAATCTGCTTCTCTGATCCTGGTCTCTAACAGTACTTTACATTACTTGAATTTCTGCTTTCAAGACTAGAGCTGCGGAAATGCAAACTATGCCTATCATGCATAATTCAAGATATAAAGAATAAACACTCATTAATGTTCAGATCTGCAATTTTTCTCTCCTCCCCATCTACAATTCTAAATTCCTATTAGAGAAATGCTTTTAGAAGTCTGGAATTGCAGAGAAGAGTGCCCCTATTCCATTCTGCAATCTGTTATTTATAATATTTGCAAAAGAATTCTTGAGATGAAAGTTTGTTGAAGAAAATATGCCCAATCACTTTTATTTGCTCAAAAAATCCAATATTTTAATTGTTGGAGCATTCTCATTGATTGAAGTCTTTTTTTCCATATATCTTCTACTGTTTTCCTGAAAAAGAAATCAAAATTAATTAAAATGTAACAATAAAATCAAAATACCATTTCTGGCATTAAAACAAATCCAATCAAATTTAATTTAAATAAATCATTGAAAATAAAATATAAGCTCTCTATTGATGCCTAGGATAGTTTAATTGGCCAAATATATCATTGATGAGCAAATCTACAATTAGAAGAGACTTGGACAAATGAAAATGCAGAAAATAAATCAGAAAATTGATTTTGCTTTAGAAATTCGGAGCTTGATTTTCTGCATGATTTTTGACCCAATTAATGACCAAATTTATTGGTGGAACCTCCTCAGAAATGTTCTCCTTGATTTTATTTTTCCAATGAGCCGTCTTGGGCCTCATTTGGCCAAGTAAAACTCATTCTATGAGCCTCCAAAATTGATGAGTCAAATCTGGCATAAATCTGGAAATTTTGTTTGCTGGGCTAAAAATCAGAATTTTTAATTAGAATTTTAATCCTAAATTAGATTCTAATTATCTAATAATTAATTCTAAATTAATTATTAACTAACTAATATATACAATTAATTCTAATTAATTATCACCTAATTTAGAAATTAATTAAGTTACAAAATTAAATTAATATACAAATGATTTGAAAAAGCTAATTTAAATATAATTAATATTATAATTTAAATTATATTAAAATTATAATAAATATTATAATTATAATATAATTATTATAATATAAAAATTATAAAAATTAATTTACAAACCATTGGAATCAATCTAAACCCAAAACCCATAAAAGAAACCATTGAAATCAATCCAAACCCATTAATTCATCCACGTGAGATTATGGAGGGATATGGTGAGTGGAGTGTGAGGTGAGGGTGACATGAGGTGAAACAAAAACTTTATATTAAAAAAAAAAATTTAACACATCGCTTATCGCAAGAGCTTTGGATCGGGGTTTTTCAAATGTGCATGTTATAAAGATTGCGATGGATCCGATATTTGCGATCTGCGATCTGCGACGGATTCGAATTTGCGATCTACGATCTGCAATGGATTCGAATTTGCGATCTGCGATCTTCGACGGATTCGAATTTGCGATTTGCGATCTGCGACAGATTCGAATTTGTGATTTGCGATCTACGACGGATTCGAATTTACGATTTGCGATCTGCGACGGATTCGAATTTGCGATTTGTGATCTACGATGAATCTGAAATTTGCGATCTGCGATCTGCGATGGATTCAAATTTTCGATTTGCGATCTGTGATGGATTTGAATTTTCGATTTGCGATCTGCGATGGATCTGAAATTTGCGATCTGCGATGAATCTGAAATTTGCGATCTGCCATCTGCGACGGATCCGATGATGTAATATTTTTTTTTTTTTTATAATTTTATTTTGGTTTTATTTTAATGATGTTTAGTTTAGCTATGAAATTTTCTAAACTACAGCCACTCCGAAAAAGAATAAAAAATATCATTTTTAACCCAGACTAGAAAAATGATGGTACTTCAAAGGAGTACCATTTTTAATCCAGTTGACCAAATGAGGCGAAACAAACGTCAATGGCAGGCTTATAAAAAATTGATTCAATCAAAACAAGAATCCAAAGAAAATGAAAAATTAAAAAAAGCGTAGGATAATCAACTAAAATATCAATCCTAAAAGGTGTTTAGCCAAAATTTTATAAAAAGGGTCCCCATTATTTGAAGTGAACAAGTAAAAAATGGGGGGGTTGTGTTTTACCACAACAATGGCGACACACGGGAGAAGAACCAGTTATCTTTGTTTGATATGAATGAGATTTTCCTAAAATTCAAGTAAAAATAATTAAAGAAAAGAGAATCATCTAACTGTAATTTTTCTTAAAATTCCTCATAAATTAAAATATTTCAAAACTTCTATATCAGTCCTTAATTAGTTGTAGAGATAAAGCAGGGGTCACTTTACAGCTTAGCTTTTAAAATATACTCATTTGTCACAGGTAGAGCCACTGTTGCCAGAAAACATCTATAGTCTCGACAGGGTTACCTTTTAACCACCAATGATTCAGAATCCCATCTCTTTAAGAATTATTGACCTAGAGATAAATCCATTTATATTATTATTATTTTTTTAATTTTTATTTTTATTTTTTTTAAATAATTATAAATCTTAAAAGTCATTGTCCTGGTTTGGTAGCCAGATAGTTGACAATGTCATTCACTGGTTATAATTGGACTGAAAAAGTTGGCTCGTGATGAGACCCCTTGTCTTATAATTGTTTGCAATCATAAGCCATTACCCTAGTTTGTTTAGCAGTGTTGGTAATGTCAGCTTATTTTCCCCCTATGATCATGGTAAGCAGGCTGATGATGATACCTCTTATCTTTTAAGTTTAAATATATCTCTGGATTATACTCTAGAAAAATAAGACTCTTCGGGACAGAGAGAAACATTGACTCCTTAAGAGTTAAGAATGACGATTTCAGAGTTAAAAGGTGTTTTGCTGTAAAGTGTCTTTACTTGGTTAAAAATAACTTTTCTTGACTGATAATAAAACTATGAAAGATCTTAATAAAATATTGAAATCTCAAAATGATTACAATTTTGATGAAAAAGAAATTTCTCCAGATTTTATGATACTTTGCCAACTTCTCTAAATTGGTAATCTCTTCCTTAAGTATGTCTACCTTTATAATAAGAAAATCAAACTTTACTAAGAGATTTAAGAAAAAGTTAATAGATGACTATTAACTATTTTTCTCCATGTATGCTGACCATAGTTAGGTAACAAGAAGGCCTTCCATATAAATCATGGCAAAGTCACCAAAATCAAAACTGAGAATCAAAGGAAAAGAATTCTTATTCTAAAATAAGAAAGAAACTAACGAACAAAAATAAAAATGAAGAAATTTAAAAGTGGAAAGGAAAATTCAAGTTTCACAAGATAAACTCAAACAAGAATGTTTATAACAATGTCTCAACAATATGAAGAAAGAAATAATCGTGTAATCAATCCTTCTTATGTAGAGATTTAGAAAAATCATACCTTGCAGGGTTGTAGTGTTTTAGGATTTTTAGATAGCAATGACGATAAAATTCAGCCACAATGAGTATTTTTTGTCTGATATCAATATTTTTATTTCCAAGCATCATCTTAATCATTTTCTAATAAAAAGGAATGCTTAAAGAAACATATTAAAGGTTCAGAAACTTCCTAGCGTAGCTGTTTCAATGAGGATTATCGTTGCTTCTTGAAATTAAGCCAGGAGAAGAGTATGGACTTCGAAAATATGATCTAGCAGAGGATTGGAAGCTTTTATGAAGAGCTGCAAAACAGATTTATGTATCAGAACAATAAAACTAAAACTAAAGTAATGAAATGGAAATAAATGAAAGTGGGTATATGAATCTTACCATTGGATGATTGTTTTTTTTTATCTTACCTGAAAGGTATCAGTTTCTCCAAAATAGCTAACTTCTTATTTTAATTAACATTAAAAACATGAAGAAGTCAAACTAACCAAAATCCTATAACCCAAAATCATTATTTATTTTATTTACACTAAAGCAAGCAGTAAAATGTAAAAATGGAATGTTTAATGCTCAAGGGAATTGAAATTAAAAGAAATGCATCAGAAATGAGAATGCAAATTTGCAGTAACGAATGTCTTTCAAAATATTATAAGTTTCATATAAACTCCACGATTTTATAAATTGTCCAGAATTAAGACCAAATCCAAGATAATAAAATTATGGAATTATGGAGGTCTTGAATTTCCTTTTTAATTATGGAATTATATATTTAAAACTGAAATATATGAGAAATCAGAATGATTTAAATATGCTGCAAATTTATCATCAGCTGCTTTCTTACCATAGTGGTTACCCAAGCTCGCTTTTAAAATAACACATCGCCGTATTGGATGATTCGCATCACATGTTTCTTCACCATGCTTCAATTTTAATTTGCAAGACTTCACATTTGTTGCTATGCCATATATCGATTAAATGTTAATGGCTCAGAGGCATGCATTGAAAGCTATCACATTAAAATTTCAATTGGGTTTTTTGATGGTTGAAATCAAAGTTTAAAATGCTCAAATTCTCAAAATAAAATTTCCCTGAACCTGTTGCAAATTTGACATGGGTTTGCTGTTTGCTTCAAGTTTTGAAAACAAATGAAAACCTACAATTAAAACAGAAAAAGAATAAAAAATAAACTAAAGAAAAGATAAACTAATAATAGATGAAAATGAACTTGTAAATGCATACCTGGAAGGAAATTGTCTGTAGATTTTACCTCATGAATCTTCAAATTATTCCTTCGATTTATCAAAATTTTGACTTTGTTCAAAATCATCTCATCATTTATTCTAAGTCAGGGTGAGCAATCAACCTAAATAAAATTTGCTTGTTCATGTTCAGGAAATATAAAATTTACCAGAAATAAATATGAATTTATGCTTCCTTTTTGAATTGCAACAACAATTTATTACCTCTGCACATTCCGAATTAACTTGAGAAAAATCTGTATTGTTATAGTGATTGTTCAATAATGCCTTTAGTAAATGAATATGATGCATATTGCAGCATCAAATAATAAACTAAACGTTTGAATGGGATAAAGCCACTAATTGTGGAAAAATGTCAAAACAGATTTGAATGTGTGCACACAGCAAAATGGACATCCTAAAGGCCGGCTTAACAAATTTCGAGGAAGATAGTATGAACTTCATATGATTACCACGAAAGGTTAGACTGACTAATAATGATTGAGTCAGAGTTAAGCTTATCATAGACAATCATACATTTGATAGGATAATGAGATCATGAAGCTTTTATATCTTCAAAACCTTTATCATATAAATTTTAAAAGAAAATATTAGAAGGAAATCCCAAAATTAAGAAAAGTGGTTTTGAGGCGATCGATGCCAAGTGCATTTTAATTGAATTTAATCAAGACATTATTCAAAATAGACAGAGTAGAGGTATTGCTGTAAGAAATTTAAAAAGGAAAGCAAGAATTAAAATTTTCTGATTGGGAGAATCATTGAACATGTGTGAAAATGGCTGATTGCTTTGTTTTATTTTTAATCTACAGCACTGTTGAAAATAAATTAACTACATTAACTCTACTCCTATTCTAACCATATTCTTGAAAAATGACTAAGTATAGTCATATTTTCAGTGTAACAATTTTCTCATTTTAATCCCTGCATGTATGTACAATTCAAATGTTAGTAATAAAAATACAAATATAATTGAACTAAGAAAATTAAACCTGAAATCAGAATGTACAACTATTGTTAGAAGCTTATCTAAAATATATTTCTCATGAAATTTTCTTTCCAATTGAATACCAATTGGATCATAGAAATCTGGATGGATTTCTATTAATAATTGGGAAATGTTCAAAAGAGGAGATGAAAGGCCAGATTGTGGATATGAGCTTTTAGATTCAAAGGCCTGGAAAAAACTGTCAGTGTTATGTGTAAATGTTAAGCTATTGACAATCTTCCATGAAGGAAAAATTTCTAAATATTTTTCAAATGAATCAATGAAAAATGGATGGAAATCTTTCAAATGAAATGGAAAATTATTAATTAAATTGGATTGCTGACAGACTTCTAAAAATACATTCTCTTGTTGATATTGCCTTTGAGAAGATAGAAGATTTTGAAAAGACATTAACATCGATTAAAATTGAAATTGAAATAGCTTTTGATGCTCTTGATTATAATATAAAACTTCAATTTTCCAAAAGGGCAATGCATCAATTGAATGTTTGACAGTAAAGTGCTCAATATGCCAGCGTAATGTATCAAAAATATGAAAAATAAAATCTGGAAATAAATCTGATTTTATACAAAATAAGTGAGGAAACAAAAATAAAATGAAATCACTATTGTTACAGCACCATTGGGATCGTTTTGAAATAATTTCTTTTTCACAAGGATTGGCCATAATTATGGAATTTGAGTAATTTCGAATTCCAACTTGTGAATTAGAAAGAGATTTATGATTATGAACAGGAATGAAAGCTTGATCATGATATGAATCATAAATTGGAATATTTTCTTGAATAGTGAAATCATGAAGATAATTTGCTGCTTTAGAATGAGGATTGGTTAGAATAATTTCTAAATTAAAATGTTTCTCATTCTCATATGTTATTTGAAGTTTCTGATGATTTTCTCGAGAAAAATCAACATCTTCAATGTTAGAGTAATTATCATAAATGACTTCATAAGATTCTCTAGATTTCCCTTCAATCTCATTCAGTATATCAAAACAAGGAGGGACAATAATTTGATGTTCATTAATGGCAAAAGAATGATCATTAATTTCTTTTCTATCTTGATAAAAGCTTAATGGAAATTCATTTAGATTATCCTCTTTAATTTTTGAAATATCATTAATACCAAGAGGAAAAAAATTACCATCATTAAAAATGTCAGGATGAAGGGAAAAATGTGAATCTGAAATAATGCATTTAAAAATGTCCCTGTTTGGGAAGTCTTGTGCATTAAGCCCATTGTAAATTTCAGATTCTAAATCATTCCTTTGTGTGCTCATGCTTTCTTGAAGAAGAGTGCTTTGCTGCTTTGATTTTAGTGGTTGTTCATCATGAAAAGATTCATAAATTTGTACAACAGTTTGCATGCTATTACTTACTTTGATTGTTGTTTGCACTTGCTAATTTGCAATCTGATTTTCTGAATTTAATACAGAGAAACTTTCAGATTCCAATGCAGGTCTTTCTCCAAAATTGCTATTGTTGTCTTCTTGCATTTGATTAGAAATTTTTTCCAAGCTTTTTGAAACCACTTCATCACAATTTATTTGGACATCCATATTGGAATTCTCATTCATGTTAGAAGGGGATGGAGCAAAGCTTGAACTAATTTCATATGGATTGGGACTAGGGGGAAGAGAATAATTATGTTAAACCAATCTAGTGATTCTTCTTTCATAGGTTGATCTTTGACATCAAATTTTAAAAATTTTAAATGAAGTCGAATATTAAAATCTCTAACAGACTCATTTTCATTTCGAAGATATTCAATTTCATCACATACGTGATCATAATCATAGTGGTCAAATTTACAAACGAAAATTGTAACAAATTGATCCCAGCTGTGAATTGAGGCAACCGGAAGAGTTCTACACCAGTTTCTGGCTTTTGCCGCAAATGTGAGAGTAAAAATTCTTCATAAAATGCCTTCATCAATTCCTTGAAAATCATAATTTGAAACATTTTGAATAAATTGAAAGACATGATTAAAAGTAGAAGAATTTCTCTCACCATTAAACTTTACCTGAGACAAGAGTCTTACCACTTCGGGAGGAGTATTGGAAGATGCACGTCCATGGATACAACTCCAAATTGGAAGTTTAAAAGGAGCCATCGTGATTAAATAAAATGTTAAAATTGAAAAGACTCCAACAGACAACAAGTTTCAGGCCCTCCTTCTAGCGCCAAAAATGTTGAGGCCTCGAAAATCGCTGCTACAACATTGGGGGATAACCACCCGATCCGGACCTTAATACAGCTCCTTTTCCGTTTATGATAGTGGCTCCGACTGGTTTAACTAGGTCCAGTTACCTTTTCCCTATCGCTATTGGTTTACGATGTATCATTAACTACCAATAGACAGGGATATCAGATCAATTCTTCTTGTTGATCAGGCAAGAGAATGACCCTTAAGCTGATTTGGGTTCAGCCAAACCACAACTAAGATTTTGCCTCTTTGAAAAGAGGACTTAAAAGAATGTAAATTTAATCTAATTGCAAACTTATTCTATAATGCAAGCAAAAAGAAACTAATCTAAATCCTATCTCAATCAGGTAGATGAAAATCTAACCCAATTAAGAGCAAGATAATTAAGTAATGAGAATTAAAATATGTCTGGCTTTAAATTGATGTCAAACTAACAAATAAATTCAATTAGCTCACATTTTTAAGTACCAAAACACATTTTATTGAGACCATTTGACTAAAATAATAAATCAACAACACTCCGGAAGAAATTCACAAAAATGATATCGATTATCATATCAGTCAAACTAATAATTAAACAATAACATGTGGAAGAAATTCACAACACATTACTATTTAATAAATCAGTGTTATAAGACAAATTTCTGAGTAATGGTTACTCAGAAATCAGAATTTAATTCATAAGAGCAGAGATACTTAACAATTTGAGACAAATTATCCATATCAACAAAAATGCCAAAACATGAATAAAATGAAACAACAATTTTATTAACATAAAAATGAAACTGGTATTTGATACAGAAATGCCAAAAATACCAGTTAATTGAATCTGCTTCTCTGATCCTGGTCTCTAACAGTACTTTACATTACTTGAATTTCTGCTTTCAAGACTAGAGCTACAGAAATGCAAACTCTGCCCATCATGCATAATTCAAGATATAAAGAATAAACCCTCATTAATGTTCAGATCTGCAATTTTTCTCTCCTCCCCATCTACAATTCTAAATTCCTATTAGAGAAATGCTTTTAGAAGTCTGGAATTGTAGAGAAGAGCGCCCCTATTCCATTCTGCAATCTGCTATTTATAATATTTGCAAAAGAATTCTTGAGATGAAAGTTTGTTGAAGAAAATATGCCCAATCACTTTTATTTGATCAAAAATTCCAATCTTTTAATTGCTGGAGCATTCTCATTGATTGAAGTCTCTTTCTCCATATATCTTCTATTTTTTTCCTGCAAAAAGAAATCAAAATGAATTAAAATGTAACAATAAAATCAAAATACCATTTCTGGCATTAAAACAAATCCAATTAAATTTAATTTGAATAAATCATTGAAAATAAAATATAAGCTCTCTATTGATGCCTAGGATAGTTTAATTGGCCAAATATATCATTGATGAGCGAATCTACAATTAGAAGAGGCTTGGACAAATGAAAATGCAGAAAATAAATCAGAAAATTGATTTTGCTTTAGAAATTCGGAGCTTGATTTTCTGCATGATTTTTGACCCAATTAATGACCAAATTTATTAGTGGAACCTCCTCAGAATGTTCTCCTTGATTTTATCTTTCCAATGAGCCATCCTGGGCCTCATTTGGCCAAGTAAAACTCATTCCATGAGCCTCCAAAGTTGATGAGTCAAATCTGGCATAAATTTGGAAATTCTGTTTGCTGGACTAAAAATCAGAATTTTTAATTAGAATTTTAATCCTAAATTAGATTCTAATTATCTAATAATTAATTTTAAATTAATTATTAACTAACTAATATATAAAATTAATTCTAATTAATTATCACCTAATTTAGAAATTAATTAAGTTACAAAATTAAATTAATATACAAATGATTTGAAAAAGTTAATTTAAATATAATTAATATTATAATTTAAATTATATTAAAAGTATAATAAATATTATAATTATAATATAATTATTATAATATAAAAATTATAAAAATTAATTTACAAACCCTTAGAATCAATCTAAACCCAAAATCCATAAAAGAAACCATTGAAATCAATCCAAACCCATTAATTCATCCACGTGAGATTATGGAGGGATATGGTGAGTGGAGTGTGAGGTGAGGGTGACGCAAGGTGAAACAAAAACTTTATATTAAAAAAAAAAAATTTAACACATCGCATATCACAAGAGCTTTGGATCGGGGTTTTTCAAATGTGCATGTTATAAAAATTGCGATGGATCCGATATTTGCGATCTGCGATCTGCGACGGATTCGAATTTACGATCGGCGATCTGCGATGGATTCGAATTTGCGATCTGCAATCTGCGACGGATTCAAATTTTTGATTTTCGATCTGCGACGGATTCGAATTTGTGATTTACGATCTGCGACGGATTCGAATTTGCGATTTGCGATTTGCGACGGATTCGAATTTGCGATTTGCGATCTGCGATGAATCTGAAATTTGCGATCTGCGATCTGCGACGGATTCAAATTTGAGATTTGCGATCTGCGATGGATTCCAATTTGCGATTTGCGATCTGCGATGGATCTGAAATTTGCGATCTGCGATCTGCGATCTGCGACGGATCCGATGATGTGATAATTTTTTATTTTATTTTATTTTATTTTATTTTGGTTTTATTTTAATGATGTTTAGTTTAGCTATGAAATTTTCTAAACTACAGCCACTCCGAAAAAGAATAAAAAATATCATTTTTAACCCAGACTAGAAAAATGATGGTACTTCAAAGGAGTACCATTTTTAAACCAGTTGACCAAATGAGGCGAAACGAGCGTTAATGGCAGGCTTATAAAAAATCGATTCAATCAAAACAAGAATCCAAAGAAAATGAAAAATTAACAAAAGTGTAGGATAATCAACTAAAATAACAATCCTAAAAGGTGTTTAGCCAAAATTTTATAAAAAGGGTTCCCATTATTTGAAGTGAACAAGTAAAAAATGGGGGCGTTGTGTTTTACCACAACAGGTACCTATATAACTTGGAAAATATTCCTTCACATGTGAATTAATTCATTATAAACATAATCAAAGGATCATACTTTTTTCTGAGGTGTCTGAAAGGGAAGAGGTAATATGGCTCCTCTCTAGCATAAGGCTTGAGAAATTGTTTGTAATTTTCAATGTATAATTCCATGCCCTTGAACCACTTCTTTCCATGACATGGAATACCTGTTGCTAAAGAAATTAGGTCTTCTGATAGGATTATCTTCACACCTACAATAGTGACCTTTCTTATGTTGAATCTTGTGGCAAATAAGCTGGTCAATTGAAGATGATAGCCCTCTTCCATGAGCTTTCATGGAACCTCAAACATTCAACGCTCTCAAAACATTTGTTGGCCAAGGGAGAGGCATTGAGTTCATGCATTGTGAAGGGTTATAAATTGAGGTGGTGTCATCCCTTGAATATATTCTTCTCACCCTCCATATTTTTTATTACTGGAATGATGAAAATCGTAGTGTTTTGGTGGAATGAGTATGTGTAGTGAAATTTGTAAAAACAGAGTGTAGGAATAGTGTAGGTTTATAGGATGAGATGAAGGATAATGGAGATGAGGAAAATTCTAGAAAAAATTCAGTATATTGGGTTGTATTTTAGCTCCAATTTGTGGGTGGAATGAAGTGAAATGGATGTGAGGAATGTGTTGAAATGATGAAAACACAGGAAATTTCCAATTTCAACATTGTGAAAATAGCTAGTGTAGAGGTGGAGTAATTTTAGAAGGTGAAATGGAGGGCTATGAAGCTAGGGAAAATTATACAAATTATTCATTGAATAGAGTGGCATGTTATATCCATATTGTAGGTGGAATTAGGGTAAATATATGTGGGGAGGGTGATGAAATCAAGCAAACACAGGAAATTTCCAATTTTTTCACTTTGAAAATTTGCTAGAATCTAGGGTTTGATGAAAATAACATGTTGAGGATGGTATGGATGATGGGAGATGTAAGGATGAGGTACATGAGAGGTGTGTGTTACGGTTTAGGTACTAGGGTTAGGGTTTTTTTATCTAGAGTAGTTTAGGGTTTGTCAAATGAATTCTTTCTATGTCATGGATAAGTGATGATATGAAGAAAAATAGAGTGAGTGTAAAAAAGATTTTAACTCAATAATTTGACCAAAAGAGGGTATGAGAGTAGTAACTTACTATTTTTTATGGTTTCAAAGGGTAATGATGACAAACCTTGAGCTTGCTTGAATATTTTTGAAGCCGAAAACCTAACTCTGCCTCTCCTCCAGAAGGATAACAACTATGTACAAAAGCGTAACAACAGTCTTGAAAGCATAACATTGTGTTTGTAGAAGCATAAAACCTATTGTGCAGCACCTGGGAAGCACCTACACAACACACCAAAAGCATGACACTTACTATGTGGCACACCCAAAAGTGTGACATACTTTCCCAGAAGCGTAACAAAATCTTCCAAAAGTGTAACAAAGGCTACAAGAGCGTAACAAACACACCCAGAAGCGTAACAAAGGTGTGTTGGAGTGGTTTTTTGCCTTGGATTTGAAATTTCGACCACCTTAGGAGTGAAAATGAAGAAGAGAGGAGCTCTTCTAGATCACAAAAGATAACAATGAGTCAAAATGATTTTTCTTTTTCCTTTTATAACCTTAAAATGACCTTTTTTTCCTTGTAATGAAACAATAAGACAAATTTGATTTTTTTGAATTTTTTGACATTTGAACCATTTTAAAACATGAGAATGTGTCTTCCTTTACTCCCTAAGCATGATATCTCCATTTTTAAAGTTTTATGAGTTAAATGAAGGGTGATTTCCTTCTTATGATGACAAATTCGACAGTTTTCAAAGGCATATGATGACACCTAGATAGTGACCTAGATGAGGTGGAGTGACATGACCCTAAACCTTTAAATGATAATGAAAGAGATGACCTTCAAAGTGATGATGGCCATCGATGAGATGAGGGAGCATCAAAGTTTACCAAGACCTCTTCATTGACCAAAATTATTTTTTGAAAGCTTGTTTGATAAACTAAAAATTTTGACCTATGACTTTTAGGAAAACAACTAAAAGAGTTATTTTTATCATTGGCATACTGACACTAACAATAGGTATCAGGATGCATGTTATTTCCTTTCTAAGATTTTAATGCATGATATATGCATTTGGTTATTTGGTTAAATTTTTTTCATTGACATGGTATTTTCCTAGATTGACAGTGATTTCAACATTTCCTTTCCATTTCCTTGTATCCATGATGTAGTGGGTTTTATGTTTTGGTTAAGCTTCAAATGGTTAGTAGATTTTAGATCATGGTGAGGTGGTTTCAAGAAAATTACCAAGGGTCAATATAGGATATGTCAATTCTCTTACAACTCTTAACAGATGGGTGGAGATAGAAAAAAAATTTTGGGTATGGTGAAGAAGTCAGAGGCATCCAAGCTAGTTTTGGCTTTGGTGATCTCTAGACCAGTTTACACGAAATCACTGCAGTGGAGGGTTGAGGTCATTTAAACTCTGGAAGCTCTGGTTGGTTCTATTTTGATTTATCCCATATGATCCCCAATCATTCTTGGAATACGTCATGTGGGTGATTAGCTGAAAGAGAGATTTGGTTTAACCCAATCTTTGGTCTAGTGGTACATGGAATTCCTTGATTTGGTTGGATTTATGCATATTTTATTATGTGTTTTTTCTTATTTAGATCATTTATTATGAACAATAAAACAATAAAATATGAACAATATTATAATTAAACATGAAACAAGTAATTGCACCATATATTTCTGAGAGACGGACTTTCCTCTATAGTCTAACACATTAGAAAAAAAATCACCAAACAAGTGCTAACTCATAGATTAGAACTAATTTCACTCAATTCACACACAAATAAACTAGAAATAAAGATAAATCAAGTTAATTATATTATGGAAAAATATTTTTAGATATAGATTACTCTCATTTCTCCCTCACTTATAAGTAGACATTGACTTTACAGGCATCTATTTTAACAACTTCATTAAAATTATTATCTATAGTGTGCTTGAGAATATGAGATATCAAAGTTGTTATGAAACATAGATTTTAAATTAATCACAAAATAATTGAAAATTAAGTTTCTAGAATATGCCTTGCAAAAGGTCCATCATCTCCAACCACAAAAGTGATTCAATAACCAATTTGGCCCTATCAATTATTTCATATCATAATCATGCATTCAAACACATTAGCGGGTTCTACAACATTAGGATGAGTTAGTAGTTTTGTAGCAATGGATTTATTGCAAAATAATCATAGAGATCCATAGTAATGAGCATGTCATTGCAATTAATGAAGTCGCTAGAACTTGTGGATATGTAGCAACAGTTCCAAAACCATAGAAAAAAGACAATGAAGTGGATATAAGTCATGGTTTTTTAGCTGAAAATTAAGTTTCTAGAATATGATTTGCAAAATTTCCATCATCTCCAACCACAAAAAATGATTCAATAACCAATTTAACCCTATCATTTATTTCATATTAGAATCATTCATTCAAACACATCAGTAGGTTCTGCAACATTTGTATGAGTTCATATTTTGTAGCAATGGATCTATGGCAAGGGTGTCATAGAGATCCATAGTAATTAGCATGTTTTTGCAAGTAGTGAAGTGGCTAGAACTCATGGATCTATAGAAACACTTCCACAACCATGGAAAAAAATAATGAAGTGGCTACAACTCATGGGTTTCTAGCAATGGTTTTGCAAAAATGTATATACATCATACATAACATGTATCATGATATATGATAGTATTTACTTTGAAATGTATACATGAAGTATACAACATCTTCCTAATGCATAAACAAATTCAATGAAATACCAAGAAATGGATGAAATAATACTCTTGGAAAAATGTACCAGCTTTTGTAAGGAAAAGATCAATATTTATGGAAAAACAATGTAAAATAACAAGAAAAAAATGGTTAAAGGGATGAAAAACAAGGCCCCATCATTTCCCCCCAACTTAGGTTGTTTCTCATCCTCATGTAACCTTAACACTTAATCTGAATTATAGGAAGCATTTGCATGTTTATGATTAATATTTCTAAAAATGTAGGAAGGATGGCCATCTTTAGAGCATGAAAAATACCCTCGATTTATTTGAATCAATTTCTAGTTTCTATCTTTTTCTTATGGAATTCACTTACAAAAATGATGATACTTTATTTTCGTGAACTAAATGAAGCAAAGTAAAACTTAATTCCTATCAATGTGGTACCACATCACCTCAAGTGGGATATCTATCATTCTGCTTTGGTTACTTCTTCATTAAAATCGGTATAACTGAATGGATCCCTTTGTTTTAATTTATCTATAATATAATTCCATTTTATTTCCACTGGTAATGAAGGTTTTGAACCTTAATTTTTTTATTTTGTGTTCAAAATGGGAAAAACATCTTTTTGGGTTCCATTGATGACAGTTTTCCACTAAGGTGCATTTGGTAACCCATGATGTGTTAAACAATCATGTGTATTTTGATTCCCCTTAGCACCCCCCCTCCCCCCCGCGCTTACCTGTAAATTATAGTTTTAATCATTATCCTCTATGGATTGATGTGAAATTATCCAAGTTAGTTACTTCTTTTATAAAAGAGGTGAAATACATTAATTGGACATTCCCCATACAAGGATTGCAATTCCATTTCCTATCATGAAATAACAGAATTCCATGTTGATAAAAATCATAAAGTAGATTTTTATATTTTTTATTGTTTGTAGCAAATGCTTCAAGAAGGGACTTAGTAGTGCTATGATATATTGGTATCCATTCATTTAATAAATTCAGTTAAAACATCAAGTGTCTTTATTTCAAGAAAACTTCATAATTAGGTGAATTCCACCTAAACTAATCATTTTGTGAGTTAGATTACTCAATTGTTTCTTTTCTTTATTTAACTTCCTCACTTAAACTTATAGTTAATGAAGTTTATTTTTGTCATCGCTCCATCTATCATAGTTGTATTTATCCAAAGAATATGATTCTAGACATTTTTTAATCATAATATGAACAATGTGCACACTCCTCTATAGGAACCATGCCTTTTTTAGTAGACTATGCTACATATTTCCATTTGGAATTCTTGGCTCTTAGTCTCCTTGCCTCACAAAATTTAACGATTTCTTATTATTCTATTTGATTTTTACTAGTTGAATAGTACGTTCAATGGTAATGGATATTATTTTGGTTTCATAGAAGTCAACTCCTTTTGAAAATATGTAGAAATATGTTCCTCAAGAAAGTCTACATCACATACTCATCAACCTCTTATGTCTCCATAACATGAATGATTTCTTCTCCACTAATTCTTATAGACAAAGCTTCCTCAATAGTCACAATGGATCCAATTTCAATATGATTTACACTATTAGTGGTATATTTGATGAGTTCATCCAGAAGTATTGTAGAAATCATATATATATTCTTATCATTAGGAATAATAACACACTCAATAATTTCATCCAATACTTCAATAATCATATTTTAACATCAGCCTTAACCATAGGTTCTATAGAAACTTCAATTACAAATCCTTTCATAGGATTAGTAGTAATAATAACAACTTCTTCACTAGGATCAATAACACTGGAAATTTCACTAACAAATTTAAGAAAAATATTCTGAAGAGTTACTTCTATAGCAACATCAAAAAAAGTATCAATAGGTTCAATAGGAACATCAAAAATAATCTCAACACATTAAAGAACATCAACAATAAGCTTAGTGATATCAACATGTTGAGTGGCATTCATAGGTCCAGGAGCAACCCCAAATGTTGTTTCCACAACATCTACCTCATTTTTCACCTGGTCACCATCATGCAAGAAAAAGGTGACCAAGCACACTCATTGAGGGTTTAGACCAACCCTGTATGCTTTGAATTTCCTCCAAACATAATCTAACTCGTGGTGAAAAATCTTGATTTCCTTCCTTAATTTGCAAAAGGTGCTAAAATTGTGCCAAAGGTTTCAATTGGATTGTGCCATAAAAATGTTTCAAATGGTTCTTACCAGTATAATGTTGATATTATTATTTTATTTTTCCCTAGCTACCTCTCATGTTGCATCTTCCTAAATATCACCTATGTTAGACACCTGTCATTTACAGTATCACAAGGTGATTGAGTATCTCATATAAGAAAATTTTCATATTGTACATGAATCTCAATATTCAAGTGATTTCCAACAAAAAATATAAAAAATAAAAAGAAAAAGAAAAGAAGGTATGAAAAATAGAGAAAAAGAAAATAAAGAAAACCCCATCAGAAGTAATACTGAAAGTGTTGCAAATCAAAATGCCACTACTTTGTAGATAGGTTTGCTCAATCATATAGTTTAAGCATGATTGTACAATTTTATATTTATGTTGATAGGTTAGAAGATAAGGATTTTCCAAACTATTTAATCTTGTCATATTGGTAGATAGGTAGAGAAATGAAATTGACTCAACAATTTAATCTGAGTCAGTGGAAGAAATAAGGATAGATGTTAGATTAGAAGTTAAAAGAAAGGATGTTTTAGGGTCTGCAAGTCCAAATGCACCCTGAAAAAGAACCAAAAATGTTAGATTTGTAGTTTGGGTAGGTAGACATGAAGATAATAAAGAAAGGAAGAAAATATGAAATTTATTCTTAAAAACTTATCCTATAAATTTCATATTATATATGGTTTAGGAGAAACATTAAAGGATAAAGGATTATTTGTTCCTAAGGTTGGGAATTAATGTTCATTTAAAGACCTATTGGGACATAGTTATGTCATATTGAATATTATCCTAAGTCCTGAACCTCCTATCTATTTTTATCCTAAATCCTGAAAATATCGTATTTCTCCCTATCCTAACTCTGAAAACCCACATTTTTCTATAATCCTAAGTATCATACTATACCTCCCACCATACATATAATCCCCGACCCCAACATCGCATTGCATGTCCCATCGCCACTAAATCACCCCCCATCTCCCCGTCATCTCCACCCATCTCCTCCCCATCTAACAACCCACACAAAATTCTACCCCCCCCCTTAGTCTCCTGACGTTAATGTTGGGGGTGGGGGGTATGAAATAAATGGTATTTGATACCACCTCCACCACTATGTGTCACACCTAGATCATTTCGCACCCATGCCCCCCTCCAGCTTGTCCATTACCACTTACTGTAGGGACCCCCATCCGAAAGTTGTTTCCACTGCAAACTAAACAACTGCTCCTCCGACCATTTGACCAACATTTTCCAAGTGTCATTGCACCATAACTTCGCCTACCTATCCCCTCCATCAAATAAAATCCACTCCCACCAAATACCTATTGATGCATTCCATTGGTTGGTTTGTTGTCCAATGGGCCTATGCCACATTAAACAGTCGCCCAAGCACATGATAAAACTCAAACTCATGACCGAGAAGCAAGGTTTACCATGCTATTTTTTTCAAGCTTTACAAGTTGTCAATTTGCAGAGAATTCACAGCAGATATTGTTGAAGCAAAGCCCTCGTTGATCAAACAAAACATTATCATTACCATGAAATATTGTTCATAGTTCCCTTTTTATTTTCTCCCCTCCCTATTCTAATCATCGAACAAGTTCCCTCTCTCAGTTCCCTTCTCCTTTCAATCCCTTTATATTCTAACAGTGAAAAAAAATAGTGAGTCATTCATAGAAGACAAAATGCCTCCTAAGAAAGATCAAGAGCCATTCAATCCTATGGCCTACCGTCAGTTAGAATTACATCACATAGCTCTAGCTGATAGTGATTATAAAATCCATGAGACTAATTTAGACTTTGATCTCTTCGATGTCTACAGTTGGATCAAGGATAAATTACTTGATGAGATTGATGACATTGGCCTTTGGGAAACTAAATTTCCCTACTACATTTTTCCGAACACCCATAGTTCTCCTGCGTTTATTAGAAAGTGCCATGCATGTTATGAGATCAATCACAGAGCCATAGTGACCCCAACAGGAGATATTATGTTTACCATCAATGCCCAATAAATCCAAAAGATGATGCAAGCCCCCACTGCTGAAGAAACCATTCCCTTACCTTATGAAGCTTTGGGAGAATTGTATCACAAAATAGACTTTACCAACAGAGCTAAAAATTTAGAGCTCTTCATGGCCATTGTTTCCCCAATGCCTAAAAGAAACCCTCCCTATCCTTCATCCACTTTCCCTGGTAGGACCAAGCAGATTGGCACTGTCTTGTCCTATTTGCTAGGATATCATACAGACTAGTGGGTTGATGAAGCTATGATAGGTTTTCTGTCTATCCTTTCAGTAGATTCTAAACTCTCAACCATGTTTAATTTTTCCCAATTCATTGTTGATTCCATCCATGAACAATTCTTGATGTTTCATACAGAGGAGGTGTTCAAATACACCTCTTTTTTGGTTTACATGTTTGTTTATTTTCAGTCCAACAGGTTCCAATTTGAGATGACAAAGCTCAATGGTGACTCTTAGTCTCAATCTATAATCTTTTGGACCACATTACTGATGAAAGAGAATAAAAATTACACATACAAGGATTTTTTGGATTCATTTGTACATCCATCCATCAGTACACTCAGCAGTACAACAAAGCTAGGGGTGAATGAAGAAATAAAAAAAACTATGCAGCTAACAGATCAAGTGAGAACAATAGGTTGGTACTTGTACCAAAATTATATAGAGATCTAGGTTTATGGGTGAGAATTCCCCCCCTACAAATTGCCAAAGTTCCTCTGCATGAGGATATTTGCATTGGAATATATAAGACAAATGACTAATGCAGATGAGCTCCATTTTGTCTCTGCAAAGGAAAAATACCAATTCAAGATCAAATCAAAAATTGTTCCTTTCATCTGTAACAACAGAATAGCATGGGAGGAGGCTGATAATATACTACAGGAGATGAGTTTCAGTCACGGTTTCACCTGGTATTATGACCCTGCAAGGATCAACTCCAAGAAGAGGGTGGAAAAAAGTCAACACCTTATGTCCATACACACATGCCTGAAATTGAACAATATGAAAATCAAGCAGAATGGGTGGCCAATACACTACAAGAAGATGAAGAAAAGGTGATTTCCACCTCAGGCATTCAAACCCCAACCCCACAATAAAGGAGGGTTATAGGAGATGAAGAAGACAAGGGAAAAGAGCCAGAGAAAGAAATAGGAAGCAAAGTTCCAAGAGAGGATTGGTCACCTTCAGTGACTGATACCTCTAGCAAATAATTCAAGCTAAAGTATAGGAAGAGGGCCATAATTCATATGGATACTGATCAAGGGGGTGAATCATAGCAGCAGACAGTAATACACATCATGCACACCTGTTGGTCATCTACAACAGGTGGTCAAACAATGGCCTCCCCTACATCTTCAACCACAATGTCTATTCAGCAACAGGTTCTACAGACATGTACTTCCATGCCTACTATAGAAGGCCAAGAAAAATATATCTATGAAATATTCAAAGAAATAAATTTTAATAATGAAGTGTTGAAGACCAACACCTACAACCAATTTTGGAAGCAGACACCAAGTTCACAAAGTAGGTTGTTGTCAGCCTTTGATATTGAAAAAGGGAAAATGAAAATGGAATTTCTAGGAGCTCAAGTCCCATAACCTCAAGGAGCAGAAGACTATAAAAATACATCATTCGAATTCAGTACCCAAGATATCCACCCAATTTATCAGATGGAGCTACATAAGAAAACTGGAGAGATGGTGGCCTCTATGTTGACAAGTACAACCATGAATTTCACAAAGCTGCAGGTAACCTTGTCCAATTATCAATCTCATCTCAAGATGGAGAATATTTCCTCCTTTCTCCAAGGATGCAAAGATCAAGTATTTGGAGGAATTAGTTGTGAAAATTGGTTTTGATCCAACCACGGCAGGAGCAGTGGAGAAGCTTCTAAAGAAGAAAAATGTTGATATTGTTGCCTTGAGAAAGAAGCTTAAGATGCTAGCCATCGAAGAACCTTTGGCCAAGGATAGAGAATGAAATGTAGTGTACAGGTCTGAAATTCTGAAGTTCATAGTGGATCGGTCAGTATTTCTCAACCAAATTGAGAAAGATATGGAGAAAATATTGAAAGAGAAAGAAGAAGCAACCCAGGTAGCATTCATTTCTTTGGATGATGTGCCTATTTGCATCCATTCCATCTGTTGTTCCAAAAACTGTAGGGACATCAAGTGGGACAAATTATATTTATAAATCCATGGAAATAATGACCCTCCAGACACAGGAAATTAAGAATTTGGAAGCACAGATTGGAATCTTGAGGGATTAGAAGGAAAGATCTGAAACTGCCCATGAAATAGCCAGAAAATAGATCGAAAGGTTAGAGAAGGTAGAAAGGGAATTTTCAGCTAGTAATGTCTTAGGGAAAATGAAGTTGATTATCTAGGGTAGTATCATGGAGTTGATCGATGAAATCTGACACTCCTTCCATATTATACTTGAACAGAAGGAGTTGATTGACAAGTGTCGTGTAGCCATTGAAAAAACTAATGAGGAGTTGGGTAATATGCCTACTACATCTCCTAAGATCATAAAGTTCCTGAATTATAAAACTAGTTTTGAGATTGAAGACCTATATGTGAAGGACAAAATAGAAACTATACTAGAGTTAAAAATGGTCCTCACTAAGAGGAATTTGGTCAGACAACTGGAGGAGAAATGTCACGAATTGGATGTCGAAATTGGTAGGTTCTTCAAAAAATTTGAGCCCTTAAGGGAAAAATGGTTGTCTTATTTGTATGTCATTAATGATAAAATCATCCAGAAAGGATATTATATGACAAAGCTCAGGGAGACATCCAAAGACACAACAAATTTCTCCAACATTAAAGGAAACATAACTGGGAAGGCTGTCTTGGAACTCCTGAGTAATGACATCTTCATCCAACACGAACTGAGACATGTCTTCCTTGCCAGGCCCACATTTAGTAAATATACATAGGTGGATGAAGTTTATCGATGGGTTGTAGAGACAATAATTCCTGGTAAGAAAGAGTGGGAAAAGCTATGCATGTATCAGGATTGAAGAGCAGTGAATATGTCAACACATCTACCAATTAGTTAAAGGTGCCAACGCCGCATTAGATTTAATGATCCAGCAAAGGTGGTACGAAAGGTAGAGATAGATGTCAGATTCATTTATCGTTGCCTCTTCATGACCACACAAGCCAATTTTGGGCTCACTTTATAATTGATAAATGGTTGCCAAAGTTAACATCGTAAGCGGTGATTGTGAGATGTATTTTGTCTTGGCCATTGCATGGCCACACTTGTCTAAATTTTCTTAGTTGTAATTAATAACAGATTGCTGAAGTAGATAGGGAAATCAGTCCAGTTTGTTGTTAAATACTACATGTATTGGAAGTACCAGGGGTTGGACCCTATATTGTAAAAAAAAATTATTGGAGCACTATAAATTTTTGAAGCTGGAGCATCAATAATAAGAGACCATTTACCGGATACTTGATTTGTGCTTTTGTGGTGATGTGGTTCCTTCTCTGCATTAATGTTTTCATTGTTCTTCTTACTGCGCACCATTATAAGATGATTGTAAAGCTGAAATTTTATATTAATATATGTTTTTGGAGCACCTTAATTCTGTCAATGTTTACTATCTAAATGTTTTCTTCTAAAGTTTGGTTAAGAAACTCTTAATTTATTTTTAACCATTATTGAAATTCACTGTTTCTTTCACTTCACAATTCATATTGCTTTAATACCCAGTAAGAATAGTTAGCTATCCCTGTGATGCTCTTGAAAATTTGATGCAAAAAACCAGCCTTTTATGACTCCATAGCCCAATGGATTAGTTTAAATACATCTGCTCATCCAACCAAACAAATAGATGAAAAAACTAATTCCCACCATCAATATAACTAGCCTAACAACAATACTCGTCATCAAAAGTAAAATCATAAATAGAGAGAGCCCTCTTTGAGTCTAGGAGGGCTGGATCCTAGATTAAAAAGTGGTTTGATGTTGTCCTTTATAGTTTACCCTTGCCAATCTTATAAATTATAAAGACACAACAACCTATACCCTAATAAAAATGGTGAATACAACTCTCAAGGAATCCTTATAAAATTTTAGCATGTTCTTCAATATGCTTTTGGGGGGAGGAACTTACTTTGAATTATATTTTTATATTATATGTTATAAGGTGTCAAAACGTTCATATGATATTTCAACTTCTTCATCTTGTTTTAATACTTCTTATCCTATTTTTGGTTCTTACATGACCATAGTAATACATTTTGTAGTTTTATTTGACCCATTCCTCCTCTTCCTAGGAACAGTAACGATGGAGGAAGCCTTTATTATCAAGGGACATAAGTGTCTTCCTCTATGATTGGAAACATTCTGGTATCAATTACATCATGTTTTTCTCCTTTTTTTTTGCTTCAAATTGAGCTTCCTCTATTAGGTTATCCTCTTATGTTTCCTCTTCTTCACCACTTTATTCTTCACCCTAAGCTTCCTCTTCTACCTGAGTCTCTTTTATAAATTCCTCCCAAGTATGATTTTTTTGGAGAAGGAATTGAATATTTATTTTACTAGGGAATTGGAAGAACAACTTATTCTAAAAGATAACATATTCAAAATCATTATCAAAATTATATTTCATATAATATTTTTCATCATTAAGAAATTAAAAAATAAACCATTAAGCATGAACAGAGTTGTAGAGAAATAATCAAGAAACCATGAGACAAGAGACACATAAATTGGGCTTGAGGCTAGGGAAAATCCACAAGGGGGAAACCTAGAAAATATTTTTTATGAGAGAGAGAGAGAGAGAGAGAGAGAGAGAGAGAGAGAGAGAGAGAGAGTTAATAGTTCAACAATGCATCAAAAGAAACATCAACAGAATAAAAAAAATAGTAACCAAGAGTAATAGAAACCCTTCGAGCCTTCCTTCTAAAATTTGGTTGTCTATTCTTCTTCCTCATTCACTAGAACAAAGATCTCAAGATACAAATTGATGTGAAAACAAATTATGGAGGGAAGGATCCTTTATATAGAGATTAAAGGGGGTTTGAAAGGGTGCCTCTAAGGGTCCATTCGACCTAAAAAAAATATGGTTGACTTAAATATTTTTGGAGGGAAAATTCAAATTATAAATTTCACATTTTTCTATACATGATGAAAATAATTATCATGGATATAGTTTTCAACATTTCCTCTTATCTAGGGATTTATTTTCATTTTCTTCCATCATAAGGAAAGAAAATAGCATCATAATATAATATCAACGCTCCCTCTTCAATAGGGAGATATTCTTGTGGCTAGTCCATAGATCTCACCTTAGCTAAACAATGGTGTCTTGATCCACAATGGATGATAGGGTATATAAATTTACCAAAACCAAGTCCATGGAAGTCACATGTTACCTTGGTAAATATCACACACACCCTACTAGTCTCCTGGTTAAGATCCATGACCTAAAATAGTATATCATAGATATCATCTCAAGTGTGCATGTCTCATCATAAGGAAATTTAATAGCTACATCATCATCTCATCTCATCCCGAAATAATGATCCAAAATGACAATAAAGAGGATCTATTTACCACAAACAAGTCCATGGTAGTCATATATGACCTTGTTAAATATTACACACACCTTAGGCCCACTAACTAATCCTCACCCAAATTGATCCTCAACGATCAAGTGGTAGAATACATGCATTAAATATTTAGGGAGATCAGTTTACCTTAACCACGTCCATGGAATTTGCATTTGAATTTGGTAAATATCACACACACCTAAGTCTCCTCACCCACTGGAAAGATGGGTGGAAATCTTAGCAAGATTAACTATCTCAATATGGTCCCTTGTCAATAACGGCACAAAGGTTACTTGTGGGTAAGATGCATACTAGGGTACGTAGTCAATCAATTCCATGGTTTTAAGGAGTACCCACACACCCAAGAGACTCCCTGCTCATCAACCCCCCCACACACACCAATTTTAGGGCTAGTCAAAAGTCTAGGGGAACAACATTTGTTCATTGTTGTCGATCAACAGTGTTCCCTCTCAAGGAGGGATACATTCTCCTACACTCTAATCTACTTTCGAAAGAACAAGATTTTTTGTTTCATCGAAGGCTTGGTGAAAATGTCTAAAACCTGATAATTTATCGAGATGTGTTGGAGCCTCATTGCTCCTCTCTATACCATATTTCTGATGTAGTGGTACCTGATCTCAATGTGTCTTGACTTGTCATGGAACACTAGATTCTTTGAAAATTTGACCCCATTTTTATAGTCATAGTATATGAAATTCAATATGATCAAAGAACTCTACAAGGATATTATGTATCAACATTTCCTCATAGCTATTCATAATAGCCAGAATATATTATTCCTTGGTTGTACAAAGAGCGTCAGATCTATGCTTCTTGCACATTCAGGAAATTATGGCAGATATCATGCTAAAGAAACACCTTGATGTGCATTTTATGTTTATAGAATTATCATCCTATCCACATAATCATCAACAACCAAATAAATAGTATAAATGTATTCATGGTGGAATTTAGTGAAAAAAAATCCATCTATTGAGCTTCAGCTGGGGTTTCTCACAGACGCAAAAAATCCAACAAATAAAAAGTGGCTTCTCACAGAAGTGAATATTGGAAACCTGCTTATTAATAGAAAAGTGTGACATAATCGAATCTACCAGAAAATAATATTCTTCTTACAAAATCAAATTTCAATAACCAATAGACAATAAGTGGGTTCTTGAAGAAGCGATCATCAACAACTAGTTTCACAATTTAGCCACATTTATGGCTTTAGTCATGCTACATGCAGCAGGACCATCCATGGAATTCATATAAATACAACACTTAGAATAAATCTAGCTCAAATAATGTTAGAAATTACATGTCAATTAGAGGGACACATCCTTATCAGATATTTTACAGGAATCATGCCATACTTTCAATATTTTCAATCATCTTCCTCGTACATCAGACGAAGAGGAACTCAATCAAAAAATAAAAATCACATGCCCATTTTTAAAACATACAGATCGACATCATTCTTCAATACTTCTAGTCATATTCATCATGGAAGTCAAAACATACTTCATTTATGCATAAGTCATAACATGCTTCAATCATGTTAATATTGCTTGCTCCCTACGAGTCAAACAAATCGTCCAATATTGTATTTTTTCTTCCATCCTTCTTCATCTACTGCCACATCCCTCGAAGTCTTCATTATTCACTTGTAATCCTCACTAGGATGCCATAAAGTATTAAATAAAAATAAGCAATATATACAAAGATAAAATACTTATAATGAAACAATAATAGAAATAATCAAGTAACCACTTATCTCTTGAGAGTGTGTCCTCTCACTCTTGAACTTATTCTTCTCAGTGTCCAATCAATATCATTAAAATCATTAGTAAGGATTCCAAGACCACATAATTAAGGAGTTTATCCTAAAGGGGACCATATCACCAAGAAGTCAATGTCCTCATCAAGAAATCCACATCAACAAAAAATCCACATCATTCAGATAATCAAGAAATCCATATAATAAATAATCCATATCATTATCATCAAAAATTCCACATGAATGAGGAATTCTCATCCTTAAAGGAATTTACAACATCATGGAATCCATATCATCGACCTTATCCACATCATCATCATCAAGGAGCTAAGGTTTCTCCTTTAAAAAGAAGAAAAACTTAGGATTTGGCCATAAGCTCTAGATACCTATGTGTCTTTCAAAAAAACTTGATAAAGTTTCACAAAAAATAACATTATATCCTCTGTTGGCTACACCAATAGCAACACTATCAACTACAACATTCTCTCATACATTAGTGTCAACAACCATACATGGTATCAATTATTTTATATTTAACTTTAATCATAACCCTAGCAAGCATCAATTATATTTTGGTGAATGAAATCAAGTGAAACTTGCTCATTCATTAGGATCCATCAAGAATGTATGACAAAAAAACATCAAGAGTGTATCTTTCTTATCAATAGTTTAGGATAAGGGCCAAAAAAATGAATACCTTCTTCAGCTGCCATAAGATCAAGATTCTCGAAGTGAAATATAACACTTCCTCTTAGGGAAATGACCTACACATAATAAAATTTATTGTGTATTAGAACTAGGGTTTTAACATCAAACCCTAAATATTAGGGTTTACAAACCCTTATATGATCTTCATCAATTAGTCCTATGGTTTTGAATAACATTTGACTTGAAAATGTGGGGATTTAAAACCTTTAGGAGTTACAGGATTGAACCCTTACAAGAGTTATGTGAACCCATGATCCAAGTGGCTCCAACAACACATAGAGGACAAAGAAGGTTGAGGGAAGCTCAAAAATAAAATTGTTTGGATTGCTCTCTAACTAGGTCCATGTTGTAGATCTTGTTGTCTTGATCACAATGGTGCAAACGGTTTGTCAAACCAAGCTCTTATGCGAAAGTTAGGAGTGGTCAAAGTTTTGGGTTGACTTGGATGACTAGGCAGGTTAAGGAGGCCGCAACTTGGATGAAACCCAGCCACCGGATTCCAGCCAGCTCTAGCCAAATTCCGAGTGAATTTTTGGGACCCTTAATTTTACTCCTACGGTCAAAAATTAGATATTTTAAAATGGGCTATTTGTTTTATAAAAAAAAAATTTATTTAAAAAAAGGTCGGCAGGCCATAACCCCCGCCAGCCTCCCTGCACCATACAACATATAATTTTATATTTAAAATTGGGGGGTTGACAGCCATGACCCCGATGGACCCACCCACGTGGTAATCACACATGTGGTGGGGTGGTGGGTGGTCAACCCTACCACCCCAACGCCTGATCCATATATATCAAACATCGACTGTGGGCAGAGGGGCTTGAACTCGCCCGACCCACCTCCTAGGCACCCACACACCACAACAACCCACCACCTATTAAAACAACGATGCAGGCGGAGGTATGGGGCTGGGCCACCTAATGCGGGCCCAACCCCCCACACTTTTCATTAAAATATATATGCAATGGTTTAAAAAATGATGTTGTGGATTTTCAAAATTATTTCTGCCTTTTTATGAAGGGGGCGAGGTTTCACCACCCGGCCCCCTCCCTCATATTGCTAATTTCTAAAAATTTAGCCAACGACTTGTTTGGAAAATCTGCCCTGCATTTTTTAATATAAACCTCATTTTCACTATTGTGCCCAGACCAAACCAGAGGAGAGTGCGCACGCAGTTCAAGGCAGGCATAGGTTTCAATGCATTTGCAACCATGAGCAGGCCCAAAAACAAGGAGCAGAACCATGAGCCTCGAAATTTTCCTCGTGAGGTAATTTTTCTCCATGTCAGAATATAGTCAAATTTATAATCATTTTTCATGGTTTTTCACAAGGAATGCAATGGTGAGGTTAGATTCACCTTTTGATTTGCATATTTCTAGTCCACCCATGGAGCTGCTTCTTGGAGAAATCTAGGGTGAATCTAAAAGATTCCTTTTTTCCCCGAATTTTCACTTCATCAGAATTCGGAAAATGGACAGTTGATTTTGCACTATTCAACGCCATGAATTTGATGGCACATTCAAATTTTCCATCTGAGCTTTATATTTTTTGTCCACTTTTTCAAAGTGGAGTTGTAGGTGTCATCTTTGAGCGAGTGAGCAATCGATTTCACACCTTTCGACACCACAATTGTGATGGCAATTTCAGGTCCAGCAAAACAACAACCCATTATTTAGTCATTTTCAATGTGAGGTATATGATGTGTTTATTTCATGTACTTCTTTTTCCCTAAGATTCATATTGTTGTATCGATCCCTGTTGATGTATGAATCGTGGGATCTTGTTTTGTTATTGATGTACTTTATGTCATGGATTTTTATTATGTTTGAGATCCCTTTGATGCCATGTTGGCAGGATACTCATTGTCACATGTATATTGTTTGAGATCCCTTTGATTCCATGTTGGCAGGATACTCATAGTCATTATGTATGATATATTCTCACACTGATAGGAGTCCTTCTTGTGAATGAGAGTTTCGGTAGTGGAACATCTCGTAGAGAGGTCTAGCCACTCCTGCATGAGGGAATTTTCCTTGTATGTCAGAGAAAACACATCGAAGTACATCTTCACTCCTTACAACACTTAATGCAGTGGCCTACACCATCTTGACACCGAGGCTCAGAGATGTAGTCCCTCCTGGATGAACTCCGTTATCAAATGATGTGTTCTTATGATTGTTGATCTTGAAATTTTATGTTCCTCTTCTTTACAGCATGCAGTTGTGCATTTAAATTCATTAGCACTTTGATAAATTATAATCCTAACACATCATATGAATTAAAAGGTATTGGTTATGAGTATTAAATTTACCTTGGATCAAGTGGTATCAAAGAAGGTCTTCTTGCTCATTGGATTGTAGGTGTGAAATTTCTAACGTTCGCTGAGTTGATACATTGAGAATGTGAAGGACTTGTATGAGACCAGGCTCAAGGTGTCTGAGAAAGTGGACATGTTGTACGAGGCCTAGGAAAAACAAGCAGTAGATAACGGCGAATTGAAGACCCTCCTATAGGAAGAAAAGGAGGACAAACATCGATTGCAGCTTTAGTTACAAGCCACGACAGAGGCATGGGAAGAATTGAAGCACAACAATGAAATTATTCAAGCAGATCATGATGCATTGAAGGAATTCCTACAGGAAGAGAAAGAGGAGAAGCAGCAGTTGTAGCTTCAGCTACAAGCCGCGACAGAGGCCTTGGAGGAAGTGAAGTGAAATGAAGGCTTAGAGAAGCCTTGTTCACCTATTTCGCAATCGACGACTAAGGTAAATAGTGTTGATTTCTCTTTAGTTTCTTCACTTGATATATTTTTGGTTGGAAGTGTGGAGATACCCATTTAAGGAACTGGCATAAGACTCCTCACCAAGATGGGGTACAAAGGAGGATGACTTGGCATTTGTGGCCAAGGTATAACCCAACCATTGGAGATTGTGCAGCGACCTCACTATGCAGGTTTGGGGTACACTAAAGAATGATGTTTGAAGGATATCAAGGGAAAATAGATATTAATGAACTCTCCATGGAAGAGGAATGATGGTGACACTTAGCCATCATTCCATGGTAATGCATGTAGCAATGAAAGAGCTGAGGTGAGCTCCCATCACCATGATCGCACCAGAGACCACCAGAGAAGGTAAAATAAGTCTCATTATTCCAGAGTGCATTTTTATTATAATAATGTTGATAACCATGGTCGTAAATCATGGCATCAAAAACGTGTCATTTTTGTGGTTTTCATAACCATGTGTTTTGTAAGTGTTGGAAAAGGATGGTAGCAAAAAGTATGATGAGGCATGGAAAGCCTTCTCCACAGCAGGGAAGGAAAACAGTTAAGTAGGTTTGGAGGAGAAATACATTTTGCAGAAGATGTAGCCAAAGTGGAAATCAAAGAGCCACATGTTTGAGGCTCCATGCAGAGTGGCACCTTCAGGACAAAGTGCCCGTGCATACACCAGTCGAAAAGTTGATCGACAAGAAAGTTCTCCACAAGGAAATGATCCACTCATTTTGATAAGTGATAGATGGTTCTTCTAGATTGTTTTTTCTATATATGTTAACTTGTAATGGTCTTATTTTTGTAAATCATTTGTTTGATATTACACTGTAAAAGTGATGATTTTTTTTTTCGTCACTTGTTTAGGAAACAATGATATTTTGGCCTTGTTTTATGAGTCATTGTAATGTTCCTTTTTGGAAACATTGTCCATCAACAAGGCAAATCCATTCCAGAGATAGATTGAAGGGGAATTTACTGGATTTGTCACCTTCATAAATAAGGATGAGCTCCAGAGGCTACCTGGCCCACTATCAGACTCTATCTATAGATTGTTGTCAAGGGACAATATTCCCAAGAGGGAAATACAACAAGATTGGGAATCTTTCAAGATAACCCAAAAATGCAGCTACAACAATATAAAGAAATAAACTGGAAATAACAGTGAATAAAGATTATGCAAAAATGTATGAAAATACTTGATCCATTTTATTATGAAATAATAGTAGCAAAATGATACAATTAATATCAAAGGAATAAGGAAATAAGCCTTCCATGAATGCACATGCCATAATACAAAATGTTGCTCCATAGCAGGATGCCCATTAATAGGGACTATGCAATCACATGAGGGAGACTGCTACACTGAGTGCAAAATATCATAGGATCTTCATACATATGGCTCATACATCATTGGGAGAGCTGATCTCACCTCCCAATCACTACCTCCAATCAATCCTATAAGGATTGGCTGAAATATGCAAAACTGCAAAATGTCGGAGTTGTTGGGTAGCAGAAGCAACTCAATATGTGGAGTGGAATGGAGAAAGATGAATGGATGAATTTGATGATATGCCTTTCTCCAATGATTCTCCCAAATGTTAGGCTGATCTCGACTCGAGAGAGTTCACCCTCTGAAATGTTTGCAACACCCTCACTGCAAATGTGCTCCAACTAGAATGCAGTCTATGAGAGGGTCTACACTGTGACTGATGGTAGTGGTTGGCATCCTGCAAATGATAGTGGAATAAGCTTGGGAACCATCCTCACTAACCTCCTGGAAGTAGATAACCTCCCTCCTCTAAAAGATCAGCTCGAAATGGTGTTGTTAGAAAACTCCCCAGCAACACCCTGCAACACTACACAATAATCTGCTACAAATACTGTGTTGATGGAGTAGGTTGATGCTATGGCATAAATGCTGGAATGTGGGGAATGAGTGAAATACTCCATGAGATCCTCATGAAGGAGATGGATTCCTAAACAGGACTCCCTCGTGCCTGAAGGCACTACAACTCTGCTGAACAACAAGAGACTGCAGCTATGTCTAATCAGACAAGAGAATAGAATTACTGAACTACTCTAAATGGTTTCCTTGCCTTCCTTTTAAACAAAATGAATTCTCCACCCTAGACCTTCCTTCCTCTAGAAGTTTCCTCCCCCATGGAATATTCCTCCACTAAAACTGCGCTTTCCCACTTGGTGGCTCCCACCTCTTATCTCAGTGCTGTTGACTTTGGTCAACTAGACCTTGTCCATTTCCAATTTAACCTCTTTCACACATGAGGGTGTGAAATCTCGCTCCATGATGATCCCTTTTCACATTGTAAGGTATTTTATTCATGTTTATTACATGAATGGGTCACTTTACCCACTTGTATTCAACAAAATGAAAATATGCAACTATAATGTTCCATTTTAGCTTGAGGCTAAAATTGGGAACATTACATTCCTCCCCTCCCACATGTTTCTTGTCCTCAAGCAACTGCATAGAAGGAAAAAAATTCCTCCCCCTTCTTCTCCTTGGCCTCCTCATAAAAAATCCCCACCACTACTCAAGATATGCTGCAATGAATCTGCCCTCTAATGCTTCTTCCCAAGTATGCAAACCAGAATGGTGTACACCCTAAAAATATAGAAGGTGTAGGTGGAAATATCTCTGCTAAAATATTACCTCATCAAGGTAGGAGTGATGACATGCATGGGAAAATATAATCCCACTGATGATCCACTCACCCATGCTATCATCCAAATGGAAAACTTGCCCCTAGTTCTGTGCAATGTAGTGAGGCTGAATGGAGATTTTTGCTGCTTCATCCCAATAAGCTCTTCTCTCCCTCCATAGTACATATGGGGTTGCCTCTATCCTTGCGATGAAATGGTATTGCCTCCAAGAGTGGCCCAAGCTACCCCATCAAAATATTCAGCCAAAAAATGCCTCTTCAAATTCTCCAAGTGGTTTGCCCCACAATAAGAGAAAAGTAATAATATGGAAATCATGGTTTGCCCATGGTATCTCCTGCAATATAGAAAATGTGTAATTAGGATAATAGTGCTCCCAATGGGCTGTCCCAACATGTAATCCACTCTCCAAATAGTGCTCCTTGTGAATAAATAAGCATCAACAATACAAGGTGGCATAATACAATGAAAACAAGTTGTCACAAGACAACTAGAGAGTGGGTCATTGCTCCTCTCATGGACCAACGTAGTGAGCCTCTTGCCTACATCAAAAATATACATAACAAGTGCTTTCCCAGCCACTTATTTGCTGCCACACACATCTCAAAATATAGGAACATGAAAATATAAATTGGTGCCAATGGTGCACACCGAGGAGCATGTGGCTCCCTCCACAAACCACTATAAGAATGGTCCATTCTTCTGATACAAAAGTCTAAAAATACATCCTTGTACATTATTCAAGAAGGAAAAAATATTCTTGACTCATAATGCTACTCAAACAAGGAAGGAAAATACAATACCAAATGTGAGATTATACCTTCTCCAATTTGTACTTGGGCTCTTGAGCTGAAATCGCCCAACTGAGAATTTCCCTCTACCTCCAATGAGTAGGGAAGTGGCTATGAGGTTCTCTCCACCATAATCAAGTGGGCTATGCATCTCTCTATATGCTGATATATGTCATGATGGATGCCCTCCCAAGTGAACTCCTCTAGCAAGGCAAAGTATGCATCCAAGTGCATAAATAGGAAGTCCTGATCTATCCTCCTCATAGACAACATTGGTGTTATGTAGTATGATGCTCCCCTCATGATGTTGTCTGCTAATTTGAAATCCCCCATGCCAAATTCATCCTCCAAAATGCTGCCATGCCCATCATGTAGCTGCTGATTCTCAAGTAGTAATGGGGATCCTGGAAAGTTAGTCTCCCATGAGAAACTGTCATCCAAAAATGGATCTCCCGATCCTGGGTAATGTAAGCATGAGTAACCTCCATCTACTCCCATTTTTGAAAGAGTCCTTCCCAAAAATAATTATCCTCCTCCTCATTAAATATTTGGAGCAGTAATCCTGCATCATGAAGATGCAATCCTCCATCCCTGCAGAAAAATCTGTTAGCGCAGTATGACTGATGAGAGTGGGTGATGCTGAAATTGAGAGAGTGTCTCCCTCCTCCTTGAGTCTATCCCAAACTCTCTGTGTTGTGTTGAACTCCCCCAAGGATTCTGCCCTCCTGAGATCAAGGTGTGAGGCCCAAAAATGTGGAGCATCCAACCTCCTCTGTTGATCTAGTGGTCTCTTTGGTGCAATGTCTCCATGTAGTGAGAGACCATCATCAAGAGATGACTGAATGTATGAATGGAGAAAAACCTCCATGCTTCTACTGCGCAATCCAATCATCATCTTAGGTGCATCAACCTGATAAAAATAGACAGGGGTGTGTGCTCCTCATCACATGATGTTGATCGTCCTCCCTATGTCTTCTTCTATCTCCACAGCTATGCACCCTACCAACAATGGCACAAGTGTATCATGATTTGTGCCTTGATCTCTACATGGGAGATCCTAGGGAATTTCTTACAAAGACACAAGAATCCCTCTATGTGGAGCAAGAGCTCCTCTTTCCTCTACATGAGGCACTGGATCAACTCTAGCTATACCAGCGCAGTTTCCCTCCTCCTCATCAACATGTAAGGGAAAATTCTCCCAAGATTATATCTCCTTTTGAAAAAGAGACCTCCATTCTCTCTTTTGCAAGAATATGAGATGGATACCTTGCCTCCAACAAGGTATGATGCAAGATCTCAGCCTTCTCAACAATGTTCTGAAGTGGATCTGAGTTTATTTTTCCTCCCTTTACATGCAAGGTCCTGGTGTGTCTCTCATCATGTGTTTTAGATTTTCTCCCATCAAATATTTCAATGAATCTGAAATAGGAAGAAGTATTTGGATTCTTAAAAGGACATGACTCAAATATCCACCATGCATAGGTCTTACCTCTAAATTGCAGTGCTTCAAATCTAATAGCATCTCCTTTGGAAAATTTGTGTTGCTACAACATGATCTTCATCTCCTCTACCCATGCTTTGGCTGAACATGTAGGTGAAATTCCAAAAGTAGATAGAACAAATATATCTTGCTGCTGGCTCCCCTTCACCTTAGACTTGAAAAAATCCATTAAGTGAGATGATCTCTGAATGCCTGAATTTGAGACTCATACTCTCTTATAAAATCTCCAATAATTTTCTTCTTGGTCACCTCTCCTTATTTTCCCATCTCTTTCATGACAAAAATGCACATGTGACTGTGATGTGCATCAAGGGATGTGAATGCATGCTCACATTCCTAATCAGAAACCCTAGAGTTTGTTTCTGTTTCAAACCCTTGTGGAGATTCTTCAAATCTCTCCCTTCTCTTTTGCTTGTGGCTCCCATGAAAGCCCTAGATGGATTTAGGGATAAGCTTGGCAAGCTCATATCCTTTTTCTTCTCCACAAATTGGAGTCTTCCTCTTCTTCTTAGATGGCATCTTGGCTGAAGATCCACAGGCTGAGCCAAGATTATGCTCTGATACCACTGTAATGTTCCTTTTTAGAAACATTGTCAATCGACAAGGAAAATCCATTCCAGAGATAGACTGAAGGGGAATTTACTATATTTATCACCTTCTTAAAGAAGGATGAGCTACAGAGGCTACCTAGCCCACTATCAAACTCTATCTATAGAGTGTTGTCAAGGGACAATATTCCCAAGAGGGAAATACAACAAGATTGGGAATATTTCAAGATAACCCAAAAATGCAGCTACAGCAATATAAAGACATAAACTAGAAATAGAAGTGAATAAAAATTATGCCAAAATATATGAAAACCCTCGAGCCATTTTATTATGAAATAATAGCAGCAAAATGATACAATGAATATCAAAGGAATAAGGCAAGAAGCCTTCCATGAATACACATGCCATAATACAAAATGCTGCTTCATAGCAGGATGCCCATGAATAGGGACTGCATAGTCACATGAGGGAGACTGCTACACTGAGCACAAAAAATCATAGGATCTGCATACATATGGCTCATACATCATTCAAAGAGATGATCTCACCTCCCAATCACTACCTCCAATCAATCCTAGAAGGATTGGCTGAAATATGAAAAACTGTAAAATGATGGAGTTGCTGGGTAGCAGCAGCAACTCAATATGTCAAGTGGAATGGAGAAAGCTAAATGGCTGAATCTGATGATATTCCTTTCTCCAATGATTCTCCCAAATGTCAGGCTAATCCCAACACGAGAGAGTTCACCCTCTGAAATGTCTGCAACACCCTCACTACAAATGTGCTCCAACTAGAACGCAGTCTATGAGAGGGTCTGCGTTGTAACTGATTGTGGTGGTTGGCCTCCTGCCAATGATAGTGGAATAATATCGGGAACCATCCTCACTAACCTCCTAGAAGTATAGAACCTCCCAAATCTAAAATATCAGCTCGAAATGGTGTTGTCGAAAACCTCCCCAACAACACCTTGCAACACTGCACAATAATCTGCTACAGATACTGCGCTGATGGAGTAGGATAATGCTATGGCCTAAATGCTGGAATGTGGGGAATGAGTGAAATCCCCCATGATATCCTCATGAAGGAGAGGGATTCCTAAATAGGACTCCCTCGTGCCCCAAGGCACTACAACTATGTTGAATAGCAAGAGACTGTGGCTATGTCTAATCAGACAAGAGAATAGAATTACTGAACTACTCCAAATGGTTTCCTTGCTTCCTTTTAAACACAACGAAGTCTCCACCCTAGACCTTCCTTCCTATAGAAGTTTTCTCCCCCATGGAATATTCCTCCACTAAAACTGCATTGTCCCACTTGGTGGCTCCCACCTCTTATCCCAGTGTTGTTGACTTTGGTCAACTAGACCTTGTCCATTTGCAATTTAACCTCTTTCACACATGAGGGTGTGAAATCATACTCCATGATGATCCCTTTTCATATTTTAAGGGATTTTATTCTTGTTTATTACATGAATGTGTCACTTTACCCACTTTTATTCAACAAAATGAAAATATGCAACTATAATGTTCCATTTTAGCTTGAGGCTAAAATTGGGAACATTACAGTCATGTGATGCATTTCTTTCATGTAAAAGTGATGAGGTATTTGTCATCACTTCAAAATGTGACAATGATGTTGTTGGCCTTGTTTTATGAGTCGTGTGATGCATTTATTTCATGTAAAAGTGATGATGTGTTTGCCATCACTTCAAAATGAGATCATGATGTTGTTGGTCTTGTAATGATAGTTGGGGGTGATTTCCATCTCGATGTAAGCTTGACCACCGAGTACATGCTATAAACATGTGGAAAGTATGGCAGATGTTTTGGGTTGTAGTTGATCAATTTGAGCATGTATTTGTAGGGGATTGTACTATATATCTGCAGAAGGTGCAAGTTTCAGTTCATTTCTTATGACTCTAAAGGACGTAGGTGAAGGAGAAGGAAGGGTGAATTTTTAGGACACTCGTGGTGTAGGCATAGTACACAACCATGAAAATTCTTGTTGATGCTTTTGGAGGATTGATCCAGGTGGCTCCAGACACACACACATGAAACAAATAAGGTCGAGGGAACCTCAAAAATCAATGTGTTTGGATTTCCCTTGAACCAGGTTCAAGTTATAGATATTTTCGTCCTGATCGCAATGGTGTGAATGGTTCGTCAAACTGAGCTCGTATGTGAAAGTTAGGAGTGGTCAAAATTTTGGGATGACTTGGATAACTAGGTAGCTTAAGGAGGTTGTAATTTGGACAAAACTTGACCATCGCATTCCGACCAGCTTTGGCCATATTCCGGGTGAATTTTTGGGACCCTTAATTTTACTCCTATGGTAAAAAATCAGGTATTTTAAAATGGGCTATTTGTTTAAAAAAAAAAATTATTTTAAAAAAATTCGGCAGGCCATAAACCCTGCCAGCCTCCCCACACCATACAACATATAATTTTGTATTTAAAATTGGGGGGTTGGTGGACATGACCCTATCGGACCCATCCACGTGGAAAACACACATGTGGTGGGGTGTTCGATAGTCAACCCTGCCACCCCAACCACCGAGCCATATATATAAAACATTGACCATTGGCAGCAGGGCTTGAACCTGCTTGGTCGGAATGACTGACCCCCCTCTTGGGCACCCACACACCACAACAACCCACCACCTATTAATACAACGGTGCATGCGGAGGTATGGAGGCGGGTCACCCAATGCGGGCCCAACCTCCCACACTTGTCATTAAAATATATATGTAGTGATTTAAAAATTTATTTTGTGGAATTTTAAAAGGATCTCAACCTTTTTATGAAGGGGGCCGAGTTTGAACACTCGACCCCCTCCCTCATATTGCTAATTTTTACCAATATATCCAACGACTTGTTTTGAAAATCCGCCCAACATTTTTTAATATAAACCTCAATTTCACCAGTACGCCTAGGCCAAACTAGATGAGAGTGCACACGCAGTTCGAGGCGGGCACATATTTTTATGCAAGTGGAACCATGAGCATGCCCAGAAACAGGGAGAGGAACCATGAGCCTTGAAATTTTCCTGGGGAGGTAATTTTTCTCCATATCGAAATATAGCCAATTTTATAGTCATTTTTCACTATTTTTCTCAGGGAATGCAATGGCAAGGTCAAATTCTCCTTTTGAGTTTCAGATTTCCATTCCACCCATGGAGTAGCATATTGGAAATTAGGGGGAGTCAAAAATATTCCTTTTGACCTGGATTTTCACTTCATTAAAATTCAGAAAATGGACAGTCGATTTTGCACTATTGATTTTGTAGGTGTCATCTTTCAGCGAGTGAGCAGTCGATTTCACACCCTTCAATGCCACGATTTTGATGGTGATTTCAGGTCCAAAAGCATATCAACCCATTCTTCAGTCATCTTCAGCATGAGATATGTGATGTGTTGATTTTATGTACTTCTTTGTCCCTGAGATGCATAGTGTTGTACAAATCCCTATTGATGTATGAGTCATGGAATCTTGTTTTGTTATTGATGTAATTTCGTTCATGGATTTGTATTATGTTTGAGATCCCTTTGATGCCATGTTGGCGAGATACTCATTGTCACATGTATATTGTTTGAGATCCCTTTGATGCCATGTTGGTAGGATACTCATAGTAATTATGTGTGATATATTGTCATACTTATAGGATTCCTTCTTGTGAATGAGAGTTCCGGTAGTGGAACATCTCGTAGAGAGGTCTAGCCACTGTTGTATGAGGGAATTTTCCTTTTATGTTAGAGAAAAATCATCCATGTACATCTTCAATCCTTACAGCACTTAATGTAGTGGCCTAAACCATCTTGACACCGAGGCTTGGAGATGTAGTCCCTTTTGGATGAACTTCATTATCAAACAACATGTTCTTATGATTGTTGAGCTTGAAATGTTATGTTCCTTTTCTTTACAACATGCATTTGTTCATTTAAGTTAATTAACACTTTGATAAATTGTAATCCTAACACATCAGCTAAAGTAAAAGGTTTTTTTTAAGGGTATCAAATTTACCCTGGATCAAGTGGTATCAGAGCATGTATTCTAGATGATTGGGTTGCAGGCGTGAACTGTTGAACATTTGCTAAGTTGAGCCATTGGGAATTTCAAGGACATGTACGAGACCAAGCTCAGGGTGTCCGAGGAAGCGGACATGTTGTATGAGGCTTATGAAAAAAAAAGCAGTAGAGAACACTGAATTGAAGACCCTCCTACAAGAATAAAAGGAGGACAAACATCGATTGTAGCTTCAGTTACAAGCCACGACAGAGGTGTGGGAAGAATTGAAGCACAACAACAAAATTCTTCAAGAAAATCATGATGCATTGAAGGCATTCCTATAAAAAGAGAAAGAGGAGAAGCAACAGTTGTAGCTTTAGTTACAAGCCACGATAGAGGCCTTGGAGGAAGTGAAGCACAACGAAGGATTATAGAAGCCTTCTTCACCTGTTTCACAATTGAAAACTAAGGATGCAGATTATAATAAAGATGTCAAAACAAAATTCAAGAATTTAGAATTACACGGGTATCAATGTAGATTCTAGGACTGCAACATCCCACATAATGATTTAAGTGTGTGCGTGTGTGTGTGTGTATTTCATTGATTCTTTACTAGTAACTTTAGTACAAATATCCACAAAAGGCCCTACATGTGGCTCGTAAAAATATAAATATTTAATGCCACACATCTTTAAGACACACACAATTACAGAGGATTAGATTTCATAAAGGATAATAATAGATAGTGAAGTTCAAATCATAGAGAGACAATTTCCATAGTTTCACAATTTTATCTAAGAGGGTAGTCATCAACAAGCTCACATACTAGCATAGGAATTTGCATTCATGTCACAATATTCAAATATCAAAGAGGATTTGAATTACTAACCTCAGAAGGTTCAGATCGGTTTCCATAAGGAGCTCGGATGCATCCTCAAACTTTACTTCATAAAGGTAAATCACTCTTCATAGTTCATACTTCATTTAGGCCCATAATTTTTGACATATATCAGAGTGACCCTTTTCACGACCTTAGATTTGAAAATATAGACCAATTCCTTCAAGAAAAATATGGGTAACTTGAATGACAGAGTATGCTCATAAATTCACATATTTATATAAATATTTCACCTAATAATAACTGCAATCCTTCACATATATCATAGAGTAACATCCCACATATATAATCATAGAACAAGGTGTGTCAAGATTATATTCAAACCCTCGAGTAAGCCATAAATTTTGGATCCATGGAGAGGGCTTGGATTCTTGGCCTACTAATCCAAACAAGGGTATGAACCCTCTTTGAAGGTGTGCATTACCATAGAATTAGAATTTTGATTTTCCTACACAAAATTATACCCTTCCTTATAGGATCATTTGCTAAAAAAGAAAGAGTTTTAGATGCCTCAATATATATTGGATTTTAACTTTGGATCATTTTTTCATAGCACTGTAACGAGCCTTAGATCACTTCAGAGGAGGAGACTCTTGTTACCCTACATGAACTTAGATCCTTCCTGCTCTTCTCTTTAGTGGTTGCTCTATAATACCCCCAACTCTAATACCATGTTGGCTTTATTAGGGAATTACAAGAACAACTTATTCTCATAGATAACAATTTAAAAGTTATTATTAACATTGTTACTTAATAAAATGTGAAGAAATATGGCTTTGGCACAAAAGGTTGGGACATCTCAGATTTTCTCAATTATATAAGTCAAGCAGAATGGGAGTAGTTCGTGACTTTCCAAAAATCTCTCCATCTGAAAACAACATATGCAAATCATGTCAATTTGGTAAGAAAATAAGACTTCAATTTAATTCTAAACAAGGTACTTCAAGTAAGCCACTTGAACTTATTCATACTAATTTGTGTGGTCCTATGAGAAAAAATTATCCTTGTGGTGATAAATACTTAATATTATTCATTGAGGATTTTAAAGGAATATGTTGGATTGGCTTAGTAATACATAAATATGAAGCATTTGATAAATTTAAAGTATTCAAGGATATGGTGGACAATGAGTTATATTTGAAAATAAAATATATTATATATAATAGAGGAGGAGATTTTATATCATATGAGTTTTTCAATTTTTGTGAACAACATGGAATCAAAATACAATTTTCTATAGATAAGACTCCTAAAAAAAAATGAGTGGAAAAAAGAATGAATAGAAAAATCCAGTAAATGGCACATGTCATGCTTGATGAGTTAGGAACACCTCATACCTTTTGGGGGGAAGAAAAACATACAACCTTAAATATAATTAACAAAGCTCATGTTCGAGTAAACAATGACAAAAATCCTTATGAACTATGTTTTTGTAAGCCTTCGGCTGTTAAAAATTCTAATTTTTTTGGAATAAAATGTTACATAAAGAAAAATTATGATAAGCTTGGAAAGTTTGAATCTAGAGCTGATGAAGCAATTTTCATTGGATAATTTTCTAGAAGAAAGGGATATAAATGCTGTAATAAAAGGCTTTAAAAGATTGTTTAATGCATAGATGTTTTGATTTATGAAGCATCTGCAAGTACCAAAAAGAAAGCACCAACAGATGATGAACCTTTCTGTTGTGAAGACAATCCCCTATACGGAAAGAGGAAATCTATCCCTAGAGTGGGTATAGCAACACACAAGACTACCTAATCTACCCTTTCCTAGTTTATATTAAAAGAGAAAGAGGAGGAAGAAGAATCTACCTCTTCCTAATGCTATCGTTCAATCCATATATGAATACCTTGATCCATGATCCTTCAGGCTCACTCCTTGTTACTTGTGATGTTCGAGTACCTGTAGGAGATCAAGAGAAAACAATAATCATAACAAAAAACATAACATAAATTGAATACAACTACATAACAGATCAAGGAGCATTAGGATACTTGTAAGATATCTAAACAAATATGGAAAATGAAACTGCAGATGTATTATTGATAATATAAAAGAGGAAACTTAAAATCATGGCATTTATGTTGAAGGCCTCCCTTTAGTGATGTCAAATTCCAAACCAAGCCTCTTCAATAAATCCTTCAACTGAATGGAAATTTAGGCATTATCACAGTATAGGGATACAAATGATTAATGATCATACCAACCCAACAATGACCAACCATTAGTGGAGGGATTTGATTTAATTTATAGGAAGGGAGAGGGAATTAGGAGCCCATAATAGAAGGAGAAGGCCCAATTCTTAAGGGAAATCCCCTATTGATAAGATCAACAGCTCCAAATGAGATAGCTCGAAAATATCTCCACTGAAAAATATATGAATTGTTATTCTGGAAGCTTCTAGTGCATGAAGCTTATCCTCCATTTGAGGAAACACTTCCAAAAAGGGATTAGTGCAGTTTTTCCCATAAAAATAACACTGGTGGCATGAGGTCAAAGTGCTACAACCTACCATTAGTATGGGAAGGCAACTGGCTAAGTGCATTGACCCAAAAATTTAGGGTTTGAGCTAAGATTCTTCAAAAATTGTTCAAGGAATTTTTATTTTAGTCTTCAAAGGATATCTTGATGTAATATCTATGGTGGATATATTGCACAATATTCATCACAGGGCACTTCAGGATCAGGGATGGGAAGTGAACGGGCTGATGAATTACTTTGTAACAGATTCCCCTAAAGCATGATGGCAGAACAAGGAGTGGAGGGTGAAATGTTTTATAAACCAAGGAAAGGAATTAGAATACCGCCAGGAAACCTGCCAAATAAAAAAATACACAATATATGACATCTATGATATGAATATGCCTAATAACATATCTCTGAATAGGCATCAAATAACACATGAACCCAAGGAAATGTCACCACCATCTTTCTGAAGGAGTTCATGGATCCATGGTATGATCACAACCATCCATATAGAAAGGATCATGTGTACAATCATGAAAATTAAATAACTCCACATAGTGTGGATGATAACATATGTGATCCAAGGTCTTTATTTTTATCTCGATTCTTCAAAAATTGTTCAAGGAAGTTTTATTTTAGTTTTCAAAGGATATCTTGATGTAATCTCTATGGTGGATATACTACACAGTATTCATCACAGGGCACTTCAATATCGGGAATGAGAAGTGAACATGGTGACGAATTACTGTGTAACAGAAGCCCCTAAAGCATGAAGGAAGAATAGGGAGTGGATGGTGAAATGATTTACGAACCAAGGAAAGGGCTTACGAACCAAGGAAAGGACTTAGAATACTGTTAGGAAACCTACCAAATAAAAAAAGATACAATATATGACATCTCTGATATGAATATGCCTAATAACATATCTATAAATAGGCATCAAATAACACATGAACCCAAGGCAATGTCACCACCATCTATCTGAAGGAGGTCATGGATCATGGGTATGATCGCAACCATCCATATAGAAAGGATTATGTGTACAATCATGAAAATTCAATAACTCCACATAGCGTGGATAATAACAGATGTGATCCAAGGTCTTCATTTTTATCTAGATCCAACCATTTTACAAATCAAACCATGCGAATAGATGAACTAATGTTGAACATGGTAGAAACCACTTGATTACTAGTTAGTGATGTAAATCGTTAATAGACATGATAGAAACCACCAATTATGATGATGATCCTCACAATAGGTACAACAACACAATCTACAAGTGTGAATAAATGAGTTGAAGTCTAACACTTGCAGAATCATCCGATTGAAGGCCAATGATGTGAACCTATCGTCAAACATGAAGAACTTTCCATTGAGGCATGCAAGCTCCAAGGTACTAAAAAGAAGTTTATAAATCATCTTCTTGGATAATGAGATGAATTTGACAGGAAGTGCTTCATTGATGGAGGTCCATAATGATTCCCAAATCATCAACATGAAACAAATGATTTCTCAAGATCATAGGAATGATTCATGACTATGGAAGAGAGGTTCAAATAAGCAGAGGATGTGACTTTGAAAAAAAGGAATTCTCTTGAACATATCGACAACATAGCTCTGGAGTGTGGAAGAATTTGAATCAAAATAAGATCATAGGTCCTGATGAAAAAAATGGTGATCAAATAAGAGGCAAATGGATTTCCCAAACCCAGGAAAGTAAGTGAAAAATGAAGGATATACCCAACCTGAGATGAATTGCAGATGAATTTCATGTTCAAGAGTGACATGCTGCCTAAGAACATATAAGACATTCCACTTTCAATGTCCCCCCTTATTGCTAACGAGTACCTCTTTATTTTTTATAGAAAGCGTGAAGAGGATAGGATATTCTTAGCATATAAGTTCATTCTTCAAATGAATCCATCCTAGTAAGCTTAATGGGCCCTAGAAAGGAGTAACTTGGTCTCATCATAGTGACAAGTATTTTTTCGTTTAATTTTTTATGAGTTCAACGGAAGAGTAACTTGGTGTATTTTTCATGTTTACGGAATTCGAAAAAGATAAGAAAAAGAAAAATCCATTAGGTCCCTTTTTGTAAATTGTCCCTCAAATCTGAAAAGGTAGAAAACAATATTCAAGATAACCTCTTGATCATATTTGATCAAGGTATTACTTTTCATAAATAGTAAATCTCAACCCGAAAAAGGGGTAAACATATACAAGACCATGTCAATTTATTTAATTTAACAAGTTCGGAATGAAAACTACTTGCCGATATTTTCATTTTTCAGGAGTCAGAAAAGAGCTTAAAGATGACTCCAAGGGGTTCCTTTTTCATTTATTTTTAACGAGTCTGAAAAAGAGATAAAATAAAAATTATTACATCAGTAAAAAATGATTACCACTAGCATAAAAATATATTTTTGATGCACGAATAGAACCACACATCATTGATATCAAGAAAAATAATAAAATATTGGTAAAAATATCTTTAAATTTCTATAAATAGACAAAAGTAAAACATTTTTTCCATTCCACTTTGGGTAAATTAGAGAAGAAAATTTTACCCCATTTTCCTCTGATATTTAGAAAAGTGATACAGTCAATCCAGGACACCATTTGATGACCTATTGGTTGCATGTAAGAGCTCTGACTTTTCTCAACATTTTCATTCCATATTTAAGTCATTTTAGTTGGAAATTTCATTATTTATAAGGGGATTTTAAATTTCTATGTCACGGGCGATCGACGCGGGTTTTCCCTATTGGGCCCCCATCGATCACTCATATCCTATTAGGCTGGTGCAGTGTCAGCATTTTTTCAATTTTGACAAGTGCATTGAGCACAAAAAAGAGTTAAAAACGTGAATTTTATACTTTTTCAATGATTTGTTTCCAATTTTTCTCCTATGAAAAATCCTAGTTTATCATTTATGTATTTGTTTCAGGTGTTTTTGATGAAAAATGGTTATTGAATGGAAATAAAGAGGCCATGAGGTAGGAGACCATGAAGCTCTCCAAGATCCACATTGCATCAATGCCTTGAGAAACTGTGGCTTTCTCAAGTTCTTTCAAACCTCGGAGATTATAGCTCAACTTGAGCTACTGGAAAATCTCATTGGGCTATGGGATATTGATCAACAAATTTTCCTTATTGGGGACCAAGAGCTCGAAACAGATATTTCAGATATTTATTTCATTACTGGATTGTCAGGAGAGGAGATAGAATCCTTCTCTCTGGAGCTCGTACTAGAGGTGAGAGCATGAGCATTCTCATTGGGAGACATTGTCCTGGTGCTAGAAATACTTCAAGTGGAAAGGTGGATATCAAAACTATCACCAATCTACCTTTGAGGATTATTTTTCACGCTATGGCCCGTGTAGATGGGGCCTAGGCATTGCATGAGGCAACAAAATCTCAATTTCAGTACATTGTAGATTGCCTTACTCCCACTATGTTCAATTGGTATGAGGTACTGTTGGTTAACATGAAAATCCAACTTACAAAGTGTAGAATGGGGTGGATGAAACAATTTTGGTATGGGTCCATATTGGTCACTTTATTCCTGGAGTGAATGCCATTTTTTCAATACCAACAGCTTGAGGTATATGATCCAACCCTAAGAGATCCAAGGTTGCTCAAATGGTGTGAGATTATGCCTTGTCATGGAGGTGCCCATAAAACACATATGTAGGTACGGATTTCTAAGGAGATCCAAATCTTCCCCTTTCGCCAAGCACACAGTGGTATGATGCAGGTAAAAAAATTGTGTTTGGAATTTTTTACATTTTTAATGTTTTCATATTATGTATCTAAATTGTGAACTTGTGATTATTTTGCATATTTTGGACCAGAGAGACCCACATGTATGTCCTCGATTGTGAGGAGGGTAGCATACCAGATCGAGGATGATCCTTATGAGGAGGGATCATACCCAATCATAAATATTGAGCATAACTAGAAGGGCCTGACCAGAGGCATTCCAGAATACGAGAATTTTGATGACATACCACTGTGATCTCAGAGTAACACCATAAGAGTCTCCAACAGACTTCACCGGTTACTATGGCGAGTGATCTGGGCAGTCACTTGCTATCATGATCACCATGTGGGTAGATAACTGCCTTTAGTTTATTTTCTACACTGATATAGGCCTGTGGGGCCATCGTGTCATGTACCACATATTTTTTGAGATTTTGATGTAAAAAAAAATTACAGACTCGATATATATGTGTGTGTTTGTGTGTGTGTGTGTGTGTGTGTGTGTGTGTGTGTGTGTGTGTGTGTTTCTACTGTTACAAATTGTTCTTATATCATGATGGGGTGTTTGGTTTTTTACATATGATGCAAATGTCGATATAATACATAATTTTCCAATGCATCTGTTAATGTATTCATATTTCTTCGAATAAGTTGATATGTGATATAATCAAAATTTCTTTCCAGTAATTGAACATGTAAATACATGCACAAAAATTGACAGTTTATTACTGAATAATTACCATTTAACTGTAACACAATGAGATGTGATTCTAGTTTCATAACCAATTATCTGATACTGAGAGAAATTGTGTTTGATAGCAGATCGATGAATGCACTATACTAGATAATATTATTTGTTGTTTGACCCCTAAAAATACCTTGTAGATTGACCAACTTTCCGTCAGGGGAAAAAAATTCCCATGTTGCAGAAGATAAGTTATGTGTGCTACAATAGGCACCATCAACAAAACCGACATAATGGTTCAATAACATCTGCAAAAAAAGTGGAACACAAGAAGAGGAAACATGTTTCTAAAGAAAACATACACAGAAAAAAACCTAAAAGGAAACCAATGAATCACACGCTAACGTACAAATTAATGTACTTGTGATCAAGCATAATACTTCTTCAGATAAAGCCCATTACAAGGCTCAACCAACTAATTGTCCTCATAATCGACTAGCTCATAGGTGCCTTTCTCTAATACACACTGAACAATGTAAGGCCCATGCCACATCGGATTGATATTTTTGACCCCTAATTTGTCATGGGCTTGATCATAAAACAAGACTAAGTCACCTTTAGATAAAACGTAAGGATTGGTAGACTTATCGTATTGAGATTTAACTCATTTATTTTGTGCTTCAATGACTAGATTCATGATTCGTCGGGTCTCATCAAGATGCTTGAGATAAAGCAGACGTTCCTCTTTTCGCAAAGTTCACAGAAGCAGTTTGATTGCTAGATTCAAAGAAGGGATTTCACATTCAATTGGAGGTGTAACTTCCAGACCATACATCAGCTAAATGGCCTGAATCTTGTTGCAGTCTTAGTAGAAGTTCAGTATTCCCACAGAGCCAAGAATAGTATGAGGTTCCAATCTCTTTAATGTCTCCCAATGGTTCATTGAATCATCATTACCAATACTTTGTTGACGACTTTGACTTGGCCATTGTCTTATGGATAATCAAAAGTGGTGCTATCGTGGTGTAGGCCTAGATGAGTACCAAGCTTTGTCATCATATGCCTACAAAAGTGAGAGCCATATTCAGTGAAGATGGCTTTCAGGACACTGAATTGAGCTATGATGTGATTAAAAAGTAATTTCACCGCAGTTATACTTCATTATCATATGTAGGCATCACCTCATCCTGTTTTGTAAAATAATCGACGACAACGATAATATAACCATGAACCTCGGTTGAGCGAGGGTTATAGGTCATGAAATATATGCCCCATTTTATAAATGGCCCTGTGGTCACAAATGGGTGCAAGGGTGTGAGTGGTGTGTGCCCTTTCCAAGAATACATTTTGCAATCATGGCATCTGCAACTAGAAAGAATGCAATATTTGAAAATAGATGGCCAAAAATATCCTTATTGAAGGATTTTTTGAGTGGTAACATAACTGGACATATGACCACCACAAGTCCCAAAGTGGCAATCATTATGGATTTTCTCAGCTTCCTCAAGAGTTAAGCATCGATGGTGGATGAAATCGACACCAATCTGATACAAATTATCTCCAAGGATGCGATATGGTTGAGATTGGTAATGAATCTGTCGTCTCTCAGAGTGAGAAATATCTATTCAAAATTTTTGGGTCTAGTGATAAATGATGATGTCTCCATACCATGGATCATGATTACTGATGAGAAAGAGTGATTCATCTAGAATCAACTCATATAAAGGGGTAGGACAAACTACTGCTGGAAGATCGTAGATAAATTTAACAAAGAAGAGAAATTTCTTAGACTTAGTTGTAGCAAAGTATAATTCAAACTCTTGGAGAATGAAATTCCATTTGGATTATTTTCCCCCAAGAAACTAACAAGTAAGGATGTAAGTCATGGTGTTACATTCAGAAATCACAACAGCCTTAAGCAGGAGAAGATAATGGTGGAAGCATTGAACAACATGAGCAACAACTAAACCTATGATTTTTTCTATGTGAGAATAGTGAGTCTCAACGTCGAAGAGATTTCAAATCAAGTAGTAAACACCATGTTCATGACCATCATCATTGTCTTGAACTAGCACCATACCAATAGTGCTATCTGCGGCGGCTAGATAGAGGAAATAATCATGATGAAAATCAGGAGGATGCAATAAAGGACCATTGGCAAGGGTTTTTTTCAAAGCATCGAAATAATTTTGAGCAATCTCATCCCCAATGAATGGGATTCCCTTTTTCAATAGACGAGTAAATCCTTCAGTAAGATCTTCATAATTTAGGATGAATCAACGTAGAAAATTGGATTTCCCCTACAAGCTTTGTAGCTGAAGTAAGGAAGAGGGAGGAAGCAGATTGACGAGCCTTGAATTTGAGAGGATTAATTTGGATGCCTTATTTAGAAACCACAAAACATAAGAGGCAACCTCATTCAACACAAAATAAACATTTATGAGGATCCCACCATATGTTATAGTGTTGATAGCGAAAGAATATCGCTCTAAGATGTTTGAGGCGATCTTGATGTTTCACAAAATGAGTTAGAAGTTCATCAAGATATGGATGAAATATGTGCTTAATACCATGAAAATCATAGGACAGAGACCTTTGGAAGGTAGCCTCAACATTTTTAAACCAAAAGGGAGCTTCGTATAGGAAAAAGTTCCCCAAGGATAGATAAAGGCGGTCTTGTGTTGATCAGTAGGAATGATATTGATCTGTTTGTAGCCATAAAAACCATCCATAAAAGAGAAAATCTCACTCCCGAGACATTCATCAATAATTTTATCTATAAAAGAGGTGGGGTATTTGTATTTAGGACAAGCTCGATTTATATCATGGTAACCAACACAAAATCGAATGGTCCCTTATTTTATACTGATAGAAAAATATTAGAGACCCAATCCATCAATGGTATAGGATAGGTGAAACCAACTTTGAGAATTTTTTCGACCTCTCCCTTAATGGTAGCAACCTTTCTTGGGTGCATAGGACAAAGTCATTGACGAACAATATTTGAGTCCATATATGTAGGAATTTCATGCATTACAATACTAGGTTTTATGCCAATAATTTATTCATAAGGCCATCCGAAGACATCCCAAAGTTATTTGAAAAGAGTGGTGTAAATCTTGACCTCATCGAGAGTGTTAGCACTCCACCAGTTCTCCAAAGGCTAAAAGGAGACTGACAAAGGTAACCACATACCGCTTTGACCTAGTAGCTAGCCCTACCAGGCTGAGAGGGCTCTCTCAATGAGATCACAATCATGGATTGATAGTGACATGAAAGATATTAAGCTAGATATGGTAGGATCATGTTGATTTTGAGTATTTTAGGATTTGATGTTGGATCAGGGATGAAACCAAGTAGATGGGTCTAGGTATCAAAGGGTTTACAACTACAAAGATATAAAGGAGCAAGGTAGAATTGGATGTATGATGGATTTAGGGGTTTTTAGGTATGGTGGTGAGTTTGAAAAAGTAGAGGGATTTAATGAGCATGTTCATTCATGAATTCATTAAACTGGAAGCATGAAACAAAAAATGACATTTCCATATATACAGATCTAAATTACTAAAATTCTACCTATGTACTGTAATGAAAGCCACTACATAACAATATATTTAAAGAGGAGATATATATAATTCAATAAAGACTATAACAGAGAACATACATGATCATAAACTCACTACACATTAATTCCTAGATAATAGATGCAACTGCATCCTTTGAGTTCTTAATATGAAAGTGAAATTACAAGCTACTATAGTTACAATCCACTGATGTCCAACTAGTCAAATGACTCTGAAAATGATAGATATAGACCAAAAAAACATCTCCCCTCTCTCAGGGGTCTAATCCATCAGTTGTGGAGCTTATTACATGATATTCTCAACAAAACCCTAATGTCTAGTGGAGGTCAACCAATTCACCTCATCATAGAAAACTAGATACATTTGACCAAAATTACATTAAAAATCATGTATCTACGCTATTTCACTATTTACCATCTCAATTACACCTTATAACATCACAAAATCATCATCATTCATCAATTACATAGGTAAAATTTTAAACTAAGTCAAACTACCTGTGAAAATGCCTTCTGGAGAAAGCGCAGCAAATTCTGGAGAAAGTGTAGTGTGCCTAGAGAAAGCGTAGCGAGCTGGGTGTTATCACTCCACCATATCCCTAAGGTTGAGAAAGAGTCCAAACAGAGGTAACCACAGACCAATATTTTATCTTGGTAGCTATCCCTAACAAACCGGAGAGGGCTCTCTCCACAAAATCACAGCCAAGAGGGTTGAATGAATTAGAGTTTTAGGCTAGGTATGAGTACAAGGGTTTTTTTATTTGAATTGGTTTGTTGGATGGGTGAATTAGGTCAGGGAAAATAAGATTAGGATTGCAGTCCATTCAATGGGGAAAGGTAGGTAGGAAGGCTAACACTTTAGGGTTTTTGTGTGGGATGAATCAGACAGATGAGGTGCTAGAAAGAGCAAGAGAATGCATGTATTATTTCTAAACTAAGGAAATGAGACAAACTATGAATATTTTCCCAAAACAAAGAATAGAATTTGTATTCTGCTTATCAACTTGAACATAAACACATAATAGAAATTAAATGGATCATGGAGAGTACAAAAAATTCATACATATGAAACAAAAGAAGAAACAATGTTAAATTTCCATACCAAAAGTACCCCAAAGAAATAGCTGCTACTCTTTCATTAAATTCCTGCCAAATACTAAATACACTAGAGTCTTTGATCAATGCAACAAAATCCAACAATGTCCATCCTGTGAAATGAGTCAAGAAATGATATATATATATATATAAATTCTCCCAAACTCAGGGGTCAAATCCCTAAGTTGAGGAGTTGTTCCACCAAAAACTGAACTGCATACCTAGAGTGTAAGGAGGTCAAACTAACTCATCCTTCACTTTTAGGAAACTGATTCATTAAATCTCATCAAGAGTTTTTACCTAATGTATTTACCCCTAGGTAACTTAGAAAACTGATTATTACATTTACATATTTTAATTACATTGGTAAAAACATCATTTTCCAAGGTGAAAGTAAGAAAACTGAGAAAATTTGAAAATTTCAGGAAGCACAAAAAATTGGTAAAAAGTGGAGCACCAAATTTAGCGCCACTTTTGAAGGGGTTTACAATGTTCAAATTTAACTCAGGATAGCTCATTGGAAATCTTGTTCTATCTAGTTTCAATAACTTCCCTTGTTTTGCAAAACGAAATTTATTTGACCCTCCAAAAGGTCAATCTCCAAATACTTGTCAAAAGCACAGCGCCAACCTCAAAAACCGAGCATAAATATGTTTTTTGAGGTGTTTTTTGACTTTTTTACTAACCATTTGGCCCAAAAAATCTTAGAAAAAATGCTAGGGTGACTATATTTGGCCTTCTGAATCAATTGGTGCCTTTATTTTTGTCATTGGAGGTCCCTATAACAACTGTGCAAAAATTGTCAAAATGTGCAAAAACTCAAAAAATTTCAAAACTTGCCCAAAATTTCTTCAAAATTGTTCTATGGAAGCTTGATGAAGTGTTCTAGGAAATTAGGGATGCCTTTGCAAGGATCTCAAGCTTGTCTCCCTCCTTTTTCTTGGCTAGGGGTTGCTTGTGTTTCTCTTCCAATTGCTTAAGTTTGGTGCTACAAATCTTGTTTCTTGTGATGTATCTGTTTGAAAATTTTTTGAGCATCTTGTTGTCCTTGTTTGCCTTGTGGAGGAGTTTTTAAAGATGGATGTTGACCCTTTCAAGCCATGTCTCTCTTTCATCCTCAACCTCCATGGAAATCCTTTCCTCAAAAGTTAGTTTTTTATATTCAATTCTCTGCTTCTTTAAAGCCCTCTTAAGACCTCTTGGTTTTGGTCTTTTTCTGTTGCTTTGGATGTCATCATGGTCTGGGTCATTAGGTGGCATCATAGATTTACCTTTCTTTGTTTTAAGTAGCTCTAGCTCCATGAAATTTTTCTTATCCTTCAGCTGCTTATTCACTTTCTCAAGAAAAGAAATGTAAAAATTAGATCTCTCTAAGTTATTCTGAAGCTATCTAATTTGGGAATCCTTCTCTTTCATAATCAAATTGGGGGCCTCATGATAATCATTCTCATCCAAGTCAAAAAAGTCAAATTTTGTCTCTATCTCATGGAGGTATTCCTCCTCATGACTGAATTTCTCATGAACATTTGCCTCTATCATCTTTTCCTTTCCCTTATGTACCTGCTTTTTTGATGAAGAGGGAAAGTTCCCTTCCACTTTCCATGGAGCAAACACTTTCCTATACCCTCTCTGATATGTTCTAGCCAATGTTCTCATAGCTATGTTAGGTGACCAATCTGACCCTGAAATGGTGATGATGGTGGTGAAATGGGTGTGGTAGGTTGAGTTTATGAAGGATTAGGTGTTGTGGGCTAAGATGGAGGAATATATATAGCAGGATTAGGTGGATGAGGCCTATATTCAGCATGCTGATCAGTAGGATGAGATGAAGAAGGTATATCTTCAGCATGCTGAGGTTGTGGAGCTGTGAAGATATCATTGTAAATGAAGGTTTCCCATGAAATATGCAACTGGTTAAGTTGATGGAGGAAAATGATCTTGATGAGAGAGTGGAGAAATAGGTTGTTCATCTACTAGTCATAATCTTTCTTTTCTACAATGTATGCCATTTTTTCTATGCTCTTGAATATATAGTATGGGATATTAAGAAATTTGACTCTTGTGAAGTGTATAAGCAGTCTAATATGATATGTATAGTGTATCAATTCTCTGGTGTTGGTGGACTCAAACCTTAGGATTCTTCCTCCTTTATGTGGCCTTCTCTCTTGTCTATCATCCTCTTCCAGTCTATCCTCCTCTTCCTCCATGTAATCTTTTTATTCTTCCATGGTGTTTTTGATCTAGAAGCCCTAGGGATGAGGAAATGGGAGTGGGGATAGGTCTAGGAAAAATTAGGGAGATTGGGGACGGGGTTCTTGAACTTTGGGAGGTGATAGAGGATTAAAATTCTTAGGGAATTATAAATGATAATTTAATTACAGGTTTTGGGTATGGGTGCCTAGGAAATTTGAAATACCTAGGACTTAGGGTTTAGGGGAAAAGGGATTTAGGGAAAGGGATATAGTGTTGTAGGGGTAGGGATAGGGTTTATAGTGATGTAGGAAGGGAGTGCATGGTTTATGGGCGTCAAATTGGGAATGAGGAGATGGGATTAGGGGTTTCAACTAGACAAACTACCAATTTTTCATGAAAACAAAAACACCATGAAATTGATATTTAGGAATGCAAGCATGTGATAAAACTTTCTTACCTACTTGATAAAATATGATAAGATCACTTGCTGGAGGATTATAGGCAGTTTGGAAGAGTTTTGGTGCTTATTGGACAAACTGGGCAAAAGCACAACGCCTTACCCAGAAGCGCAGTGCCCTTCAGCAAAAAACACAATGATGTTGTGCAAAAGCGCAGTGCTTGTTCAAAAAATGCAGCGCCAACCTCCAGAAATGCATCGCCACCCAAAAACTCAAATTTTTACCTCGAAAATTTGTTTTTTGAGCCGAGGGAGTGTAGGCTCGATGGTTGCAATAGCAAATGAGCCTCTTCTCTGTCTTATGGTGGTATTTATACTTGATGAATTTGATGTTTTGTGCCTTGGGACCCACTTTCTCTTTTCTTCTCTTTCACTATACACTTTGAAACTATACCTTTTCTCTTTTTGACATCATTATTTACACATTGATTATTAGATGATTGAGAACTCTTTACATTTTGACTTTTGATGCTTTGTTGGCATATGGAACTCTGAGTTGGCAGCTTGGGAACCATGAAATTATTACAAATTGAGTGACATGAAATTACATAATGGAAAATAAAAATTAAATTTTGAAATAAAAATTACATCTTCGAATAATAATTACTCCTTACAAATCATCTTTACATGGTAAAGATATGTTATTTGATCACTTTCTTACTTGCTGCTCTTATGCAATGGAAATGGTTCATTATTGGAAAAACCCTAGAAACCTAATGAAACCTTGAAAAACCCTACCAACACAATGAGAGCCTTGAATGAATTAAATTCATGGTGACATGACTAAACAAGTGATAAAAACTCATGAATGACGGTCATTCAACAAATTATGAAAATGAGCCAGCAAGTAATGGAAATTTAGGAAAAGTGAAATTTTTTTATTTTAGGGCTACCATCAGTGAGTAAATTTTGGAATGATGACCTAGTGGAATGACAAAAATTTATGAATGAAATGCTAATATGATATGAAAAGAGGATTTTTTATCACTGGTGGCAGGATGCAATTACTGACATTAACACTAGGGAAAAAGGCAATTTGGAGGACTTCCAGGTGTCCAAATCCTGATCTGAAAGTTGATATGGAAATATTTGGATGTATGTTGCATTATAGCCTGATCAAGAACTCAAAAAGGTGGCTCCTAGACCTCCAAAATTTCATTCTCCCAAGATTCCTCACAAAGCGTAGCATGGCCTCCAAAAACATGGCATAAAGGTAATGTTTTTCATGTTTTTGGGTTTGACCCTCCATAAGTGGCTTATATGTCTCCACCACTCACTAGGATTGAAGTAATCATCAAGAGGAATCCAAATTTTTTATTTTTCATGCAATTGACCCACCCAACAAAAGCTTAGCGTGGCACACATTAAGCTTTTGCCAATGTGATTGGTTTCAAAATTGCCAAATTTGCCCAAAATTTCACAAAAACAAAAATTTGCTCCAAATATCCTCAAAATTGGTCCAAATATGCCTAAAAATATTTATTATGACACTAAAGAAGCATCAAAAAGTATCTCCAAATTACCCTTCTGCTTTTGACTTTTTAGGGTTTCCTTCAGTTTTGTTTGCAATTGTTTGACTTTGACTTTGAAAATTTGATTTCTTGTGTATTAGTGTTAATCCATATTTTTTTGCATCTTGTTGTCTCTATTAGTATTTTCAAGGAGCTTCTCCAAGTGAATATTTACTTTCTCAAGCCAAAACTCCCTATTTTCATTGATTTTTGTGGTTATCCTTTCTTCAAATGTCAACTCTTCATCTGGTGGATCATGCACCTTTTCTTTCCAAAGTGCTCTTTGGAGACCCATTATCCTTGGCCTCTTACTTGTAACCTTCTCTTCATAATTTTATAAATATTCACTATCAGCCACTTCTTTTCCTTTCACATCATGCATACTAGCTTCAAACTGACTTTTCTCTAGAGACAATTGCTTTTCCTTTAATTGATTATTATCTTGTTGTAGGAAGGAAATTATGAAATTATCCCTTTCCAAATTGTCCTCGAGTTCTTTGATCTAAGAATCTTTTTCCTTGAGGATCCTCTCTAGGTTTTCATGCTTTTCACTGGCCTCCAAGTCTACTATGTCAATGTCATGATGGATGAGCTCCTCATCATGCAAATATGTCTCATGTTGTAAATGTAATACCTTCTCTGCTAGTGTGGGCTTGGCGCCTTCCTCAATCTGAGGAGAAAACGCAATCCTTCTTCCTCTTTGGTATGTTTGGGTGACAAAAATCTTCCTCCTCACTGAAATTTTTGTAGGTGATCCAACCTCCACATGTCTAGATGGTGCTGATGGTGAACTAGGGCTAGTAGGTTGGCTACTATAAGACAAAAAGATATTTTATTGCATGAAAGTTTCCCAAGTGAAGTTATTATTTTCAAGTTGGTGTAAAACAATTATTTTGATAAGAACATGGTGAACGAGTCTGCTTTCAAGACTACTCTTCTTATGCTGAACTTTTTCTGCCATATTTTCCAAACTTCTGTAGAGGTAATAGGGAAAATTGAGTGGCTTTACCCATGTGAAATGCTTGAAAAGTCTGACATGATATCCATATAGTATATAAAATCTTCCCTCATAGGTGAAGTACTTCATGATGATCTTCATGAGTGGTGTATACTTCTCAAGGAGGTGCCCAATAGGAAAACTCTTCTTCATGTGTTGTGGATAATGTCATATGAGATAGGGCTGATAATTTTGAATGTCTAGGTCTTGGTTTTTCAACCATTTTTCACCATGATTTGGTATCCTTGTGGCCTCAGCTACTACATCAGTTGATATAGTGAAAGTAACCCCTGTAATTATTACCTCTTCCTTTTCTAGTTGAGTGGCAAACAATTTGGTCAATGTGGCATGGTATTTGACTTTCTGAACTTGTTCACAAAAAGGAAGGCATCCTACTCCTTGAAAAATTTTCTTTGATAATGGCGAAGACATAATTTCATGAGTTTTTAAGGGCTTGTGTCTTATCACCTCGTCTCCCTTATTGCAAGACTTATTCTCCTCCATTTGATGGTTTGCAAGGGGAAAAACCCTAAAATGACAAAATAGGGGAAGGGATAAAATGGATAGGATGAAGAGGTTAGGGAAGTGAGATGGGAGAAAGGGAATTTAGGAATATGGAAAAGGGTTTTAGGGAACTTTAGGAAGTGAAATGGAGAGAAATGGCTATAGGAATTGAGCTAGGGAAGTTTTACACAGTCCTAGCTAGGAAAACTGCCAAAATTTGCAGTGTTAGGCTAGGGTTTACGGTTTAGGGTTTAGTAATTGGGAATGAATGGGTTTGAAAGCTATGTGAGGTGTTTTTCAATGTTAGGGAGGATTCCAAGTCTATGGGAGAGTGTTTTTACCTTTCAAATTTTGAAAATAAGGGCTAGCCACTAAAATGCAGCGTAGGGGCCAATGGAGGGTTTTCACTCTAAATAAATGAAATTGAGCTGCAAGGAGGGGTTTAATGAGATGCAAATTACTGGTGAACTGATTCTAAGCACCTTGATAGCCTTCAAAATACTTCATAATTTAATTTTATGCCTCTAGGAGAGAAAACAAAACAAGTGAAGAAAGCATAGCGTGGAGCCTTGAAAGTGTAGCGTGGTTGCTTTGGCACCAAATTTTGAAGTGTTTTTTACTTGAAATTACTGATGAAGCACTTGGTGGTGAATGAGATCTCTTATTCAATGAGTTGAATGAGAAACTGAGCTTGAATTGGTATTTTATAGCTTGTCATGGTCACTTTTCTTCATAGTAGTGGGATGGCCCACTACATGTCTTTTCACTTTTTTTTTCAAAACTTGTAGCTTTGAAACTTTCTTATGTATATTTAGGAACATGATGAAATTATTACAATTTGAAACATAAATTACATTTGAAACCAAAATTCATTGAACAAATTTACCTATTACCACTCCTCATTTGTCGGATTTTATGTATGGAATGAAAGATTTTGGATGACTGAAACCCTAATGACCTAATGGAGACACTGAAATGAATGAAATCATGATGATGTTGACTATAGTTATGATGATTATATTTTATTTTATGGTACACTCAACTAAGTTATGACAAGGACCGACATGTAAAATTTTTTAAAGGAGTGGAAATAGCCCTAGACACACTACCAAGTGACCAAATTTTTACTTTAAGACCTAATGAAATGACATAAAATTGACTTTGAGGACCTAACAAGACATGTTAAGAGCACATTTGATCAACAGTGATAGGCTGAATAGAATAACACTAACATTGGCTCCAGCTCAGGATGGAAGCTCCTTGGAGGTGTCAAGAACACTGTAGACGAAGTAGCCTAACCATTGGGCATGGAGTAAAAATCAAAATACAAGACTAAATAATAAAAAATGACTCAAAACTGAACTGAATTGACTTTTACTGAACTTACAAATCAACAGTGAATCAAGGGAGCTTTATGGCCTTCACTTTGGGATCCAAGCTCAGATGATTCTCTTCTTCATACTTTTTTAGAAAAATTAAATTAATATGTACAATAAGGTTAAGAAACTTCAGAAATATTCTTAGAAAAGGTAGTTCTTGAGAAGCCTACAATTGAATGGTCCTCCTATGCACTACTATCCATTCATCTCCTCCAATAGATAAGCTTGTTGTACTATTGAAGATGAAATTTTGTATGGTATGTTCTATAAGTTCTAAAATTTATAGTGTTTCCCTTTCTCTTCATTTCTAACATCCTAACGGAGGACCACATCACCAATTTTGAAATCATATCTTTTTGTCTTGCGGTCATATACCTTCTTAATTCTCTCTTGAAGCTTAGAGGTGTTTTGAAAAATCTCATCTCTAGTTTGTTGAAGATGGATCATCTGATTGATCTAACACTACACCCAATTCACTTCACTTCCTGCTTCCTGTAATAGTTTAATAACTGGGACTGGAAGTGATGTTGGGAAAAATGTGTTGACTCCATATACCAATTGGAAAGGAGACATACCTATTTACCTTTTAGTACTCACTACATCTGCCGACAAGGAATTAATAAGTTTCTTATGCCAATTTTTTTTTGTTTGCCTCCAACATCTTCTTTATAATGTTGACCAAAGTTTTGTTTGAATATTTGGTCAATCCATTACCTTGCGGATAACATGGGGTCAAGTGACCCAATTTGATGTTTTATTTCTCGCAAATCTCAACCATTTTCTTAGACTTGAATGCAACTGCATTATCTGTAATTATTTTCTGGGGACGGCCAAATCTAGACAAAACATTAGTTCCCAAAAACTGAATAATGACTAAATCAGTACATTGCCTCATTGGAATTGCCTCAATCTATTTGGTGAAGTATTCGGTAGTTGTTAAGATCCACTTATGTTGGTGTTGTGGCCAGAAACAACCCCCCTTTTTATTTAAGTATTAGTAATAATACTAAATATGAGGGGACCCTTAGTAAAAAAAAAATCCAAAAAATTAATCAGTGCTTGTTTCCTTTCTCAAATAAAACTTACTATCATAACTTATGGAAATTCCTTAGGAAATCATTAAATACACTTAAGTTTATGATAAGTTAGAATAAAATATTTTCTTTGAAGAAAATATCGCATCCATCGCAATAAGTAGACATCCTTTGTAAGGAAGAATCTTTTAAATTGTGATTTCGCAATATTGTGATAGTACGATCCCAAAAAAACTATGCATTAAAATATTGATCGCAAACCGCATATCGAAAAAAAGATGTTTAACAAATACTTTTCATATATTATATTTTGTGATATTGCGATTTTGCGATATTGCGATATGGAAATGTTATGAGACTGCGATTCGTGAATATTGCGATTTGCGATAATTGCGATTTGAGAAAAAATGCAATCTACGATATTGTGATATTGCGATATTGCACACCAAATCGCAGATCGCAATATCGCAGATTCTTAAAAGCTCGTTGTCCAAACAAAATATTTTCATAAATCAATATTTGTTATGCGCTTTACTGATTGAATTAATGAATGGATTGTCAATTATTGATAAAAAGGATTTTGTTTTGATTGAAAAGTTGTTTCATGTTAAAATAATATATTTCAACCGCCTTCAGCATTTAAAACTATCCCGTCACCTTTCTCATATCATTACTCTCACTTAATTCGTAAAACCGCAGGCGTGAAGGAGCAGAAGACTATATAAATCATTCACAGAGTATTATGGGAAAGAAAGAGAAAACTCCAAGTTCTGAAAACAAAGAGATGGCTTCCCTGTATGTAGATATTGCTTGCAACAAGGATGCCCGTATCACCACCTGGGAGGGAATGCATAATCTGATCGAAGAAGAAAATCCCAGGGTAATGGAAGTCGCGGCTACTGTAGGTTCAAGTAATTCATCTGAAGAATCTCTTACAGAATTGGCTTGTTCATTTTTGCACCGGATAGCAGCAAGACCAAGAATTCTTCCATATACAGATATGGTAAAATGGGTGCTGGATAGCACCGATCTTTCAGACAGGAAATTTAGAACTCCAGATGAAGATCTCATTGGGTCATTCACTACAGAAGATTTGAGGCTTATGTATCACTTTCCAGAGCCTCAAGCGACTTAAAACAAACAATTTATGGAGAAATTTGCCATAGAAAATGCAAATTTGGTGGAATGCACAAAGGAATGGACCAAAAGAGATGAACCATTGAAGAAAGACAAACACGGTATGTACAGAACTGGTTCACTCACCTCTCCCTATTGTTTTGCTGCTGCTATGTTATGTAGGCTTTTTGGAAAGCCTGACATAAATAAGGTCTTTCCTGAATGGCTTCCGTTATTAAATGCTGCTGTTAACGCTACCATTGTAGACTGGGCCAAAATACTGTCTGATAATTTAGCCACTGCTATTTTCAATTACCGGTCTAAACGGACTGTCTCTCAGAGGATTTATCCTCCTTTTTATCTATCTGCCTATGTTATGGATTCCATCTGCTTTGTTTCTAAATTCCCTTTAATGGGTTGGAAATGGAAAATTCATGATCCTTTTCCTATTCAAGTGTATCACAAAGAAATGTGGGAATCAAAATTTGTTCCTCATTTTTACAAGATTTTCCATGGCATAATGTTGCCTCTGTACAGAATATTGTATAATAATAATGCTCCAAGATTTTCCCCGGAAGAAGAAGTTGAAATTCTCCCTGTCGCAAGCTGGTTTGGAGAAGAGTTGTTTACCTATGTGAGGGATTTCGGAAGCTCTTCTTCTCCTCATGTTTTGCCCTTGTATGTTCCGAATAAACTTATAGCTCGGGAAATTGCATACCAAACCTATGGTGAAGGAGGTTTGACAAAGGAATTAAAGGATAAGAAGAAGGCCATCTGGCCACAATTTCCTGTAGCCTGTGGAGCATTTTCATTGTTTGATGTTGGTCATGCATTCAAAGAGGTAAGCAATATTACATGCTTACAACTGTTCAAGTTTTCGAGAAGGCTCTTTGATCCATATGATGTTGTCAAAGATTTCACCACTGCAGTTAAGGTGAGAGTATTTTCTGGAGAAGAAGATCCTTTTGATGATATGTTTCAAGAAAAATGTTCATTCAAAGAAATTTTTCATTTAGCTCAAACAAATTTTTCCCCAGAAGTGTTTCAGGAATTTAAAATATACAGAGAAAGAAGATTGACTACTATCCCTTTGGACAATTTACACTTGGAACCCGCAAGGGAACCAACTCCTAGTGTCAGTCTCAATGGTAGCTCAGATACTGACAGGTCTAAATCAAAGTCTAGCAAAGAAACTTCTGAGCGTTCTCAAAAGTTTGATAAATATGAAGGCTCAGTGAAAGATACAGCTTAGTCAAAAGAACTTTCACAACTACAGACTTCAACCACACCACAGTTGAATCTTCCACCTCCCACTGTACAGCAACCATCCACCAGCATTAAATTAGATAAAGAATGGGAAACGTTTAATGAATTGCTTAATGTTGAACGACAGAATACACAAACCCCTTTACAGACAACAAAAGTTTTAAGCACGGGAATAAGTGGCAATGTCACAGAAACTGAGCATATACCTATCACTCCCTCTTCTGAAATTGTATTTAATATATAAGACATTCCTCCTCTAGATGTATTCTACAACCCACAGTATAAAGCAGTAGTCAGGAAGCAAAGGAAAAAGTGAAATTTAGAGAGCGCAATCTCTACTAATGCAGAACAATTAGATGTCTTATGGAAAGATCCTACTACGGATCCTACTAAGAATCTTACCAAGCTATCTCAGATTACAGGAGCTTATGCCTCCGCAACTATTGACAAAGCATCTGAGGTACAACTATTATTAAATGAAAAAGAAGATCAGATACAAGTTCTGCAATAGCAATTTCAACAAGCTCATGCTAGCAGTGAAGCACAGGTAAAACTTGAAAATTTACAGCAAGAGCTTCAAGAGATGCAAATCGGATATCAAAAAATTTTGGCCGATAAAGAGAAACAAATACAAATTATCCAAGAAGAGGACAAAGATGATCCTAGACTTCTAGAGTTTATTTCAGAATCTATTTCTTTAAACAACCAACTACTGCAACAACAAGATGTATTATGCCAAAAAATCTCGCAATGGAACTCTTTTTGTCTAGAAAGTGATAAAATCACTAATCATGTCGTAGAATTACGACATGATTATGATTTAACTAATGAAAGAGTTACTAATTATTTGGCATGGAAAAATACAGAGGAAGGAAAAAGAGCCGGTGCACCAATTATCAATAATAGTCATAAATAAATACTTTTCAATAATTGGGATGCACAGATCAGAGAAGCGGAGAAAGCGGCAGAGGAGTCAGCTACAACAGCAGGAAATATTACTGATTTTTTAAATGAGAATTTTCACAAGGTTAATTTAATTTCAGAAACCGTTCCAGGATATCTTCCACAGGCACAGTAATTGCAAACAGAATGGAAACAAAAGGCAGAAGAAAAAAGAAAAATCAATTCAAGGATTGACAAGATTAATTTGGGATTCTTACTGGACATATCTAGTAAAACCACACAGTCAATGCAACACTCTTAATTGCATCATTAATTATTATGAGAATATTGCGCCTACACTTGCCGATTCTGTCTTTTCGGGACAGGTGAAATCTGAAGTCGGTCAACCACCTCTTCTCAAATCAATGCTGGATGCTTGCAAATTTAGAGATCAAAATTCATAAGTAGTTAGTTAATAGTTTTTCAATTTTAGATTTAGTTTTAGTTTTACTTTATTTTTGCCTAGAAAAAGGACGGTCATTTAAACCGAATCCTAAATTTTTGTAATAAACTATAATTAGATTTAGTTAGTAGTATTTAAACCCTTCTCGTGCATTTAGAGAAGGGTCCTGAAATTTGTCAAAAACTTATCCTCAGAACATGCACTTTTGCACCCTCAGAGGAGGTTTTGATGAATGAATGGAACGAGATTCATTGATATCTGTGTCTAATATCTGTTACTGATGTTGCATTTTTGTACTCTTAATGGATGTTGTAATAGGAAGAGATAAATCATTATTGCTTCTAGCTCATGAGTAGAACCAGTTATAAATGGTACTTTTATCTCTTAACTGTTTCTGTTTCTATGTTAAAAAGTGATACTTATGCTCAATTATTTATATATTGATGTTTGAATACTTGAGTTATCATTTGGCATTTTTGTATGGTGATAGCTATTTATTTGTGCTTAATGTATGAATAGCTTATTATGCGATATGTTTTTCACAACTGTTTCATCTAACTTTTTATATGAAATGGTTTATCTTTATTGAATTCTTTTCTTATGATAATTGAATGATATTTATTATCAATTGTTATCTGAAATCATTTTAGATCGCATAAATAGAAAGATTTACATCCCGGGTTAGTTTTAGAGTTAGATATTTCTTAGAATACAGTTTGCATATGAATAGATTAGAAATAGAATAAAAAGCATTTTACTTAGGAATTTTAGATAAGAAATATCAATTCTCAAACACACACACACATATTGGGAAACTGGTCCCATTATCTCCAGTCGGACCCACTACACCAAACGGAAAAGGAGTTTCTAACCAAGGTCCAGACCAGGTGGGTATCCCCCTTGTTGTAGACCCAATTTTCGGGGCTTCAACATATTTGGTGCTAGAAGGAGGGCTAACTATGAATTGCAAGAGAATATAAATCTAAATACCATTCTGAGAGTCAATCACCCTCACCCTCTTCCCCGACTTCTCCATCACACTTAGAAATTTTAAATCTAGAACTTGAAGTCGAAAGAAGAACAGACACTGCTACAAACCCTGACTTTTCAGACGAATCTGCTATTGAACCTCCAGAAGTTGAATCTTTGATTCATAAACTTTAGAAATTTTCAATATCACCTCAAAGGTCTGATAAATCTCAAGGTAGTGTGACTTCACAATATAATCCTGCTCATCCCCTTACTAGATTACAGAGTGAAAAGCTTGGCATTCAGCGAACTGAATTACCTCTACCTACAAGAAAAAGAGCTATGAAATCACCTAAAGGGTATGATAGTGAGACTCTTTCATCATCCATCTCAAACTCTTCATCGCGAAGTCAACCACACACTCCTCCACCCCATATTTTTGTCCATCAGTCCACTCAATCTTCCACATCTCCTTCTCAAATCATAATATCTTCATCTTCTTAGTCACAAATATCATCTTCTGCACTCTCCTCTGTTAGTAGTTCAGCGATGGCTCAAATTCCATGGAATAATCCAGGGGCGGTCTTAATGCCTGCACCCTTGAGTCAATTACTAGCCTATCCTGAAAAATGGCTGCCTAAGTTTAATCCTGAAGCAGGCATGCTAGCAGAAGAAGATATAAACAATTTTATGTTGTCCATAAATCTCAATGGAGTTACTAATGAAGATGCGGTTGTCCGACTTTTTCCTTATACCCTACAAGGAGCAGCTGGATCATGGTATTTCTCGTTACCATCTGGATCTATCACTACTTGGGATATCTTTCAAGATCAATTTTTGACTATATTTGGTGATGACAGGTCAACAACAACATTGATAAATGATTTATCTAATCTTCGAGCTGACTCAAAGGAACTTGTCAAAGATTTCAATTCACGTTTCAATAAATTGTTAAACAAGATTCCTATTGCTTCCAAGCCTAGCGAAGAGGTGCGAAGTGAATGGTACATTTCTGCTTTACCATCAAACATAGCAATATTTGTTGATAGGGCTAACAAACCAAATTTAGCAGAAAATATGAAAGAAGAAATAGCAGTAGAGAAACGAATCATTGCTTTAGAAAAGAAAAATTCAATAGAAGAACGAAAATCTAAGAAAGTCACTTTTAAGGAAGATCCCAAGAAAAAACAACCAAAAGATCCATTTGATTTAAAAGGATTGCAGAAAGTTTTGAAAACCATGTCTAACGAAATGGTTGACATTAAGAAACAAGTGGCAGAAACATCTTCTAAAAAGTCTTTCAAGCCTTTTAGAAGAAACCCTTCAAAGGATCCAAAGCCACCAAATGCTATTACAAATGTTGAATCAGAAGAAGAAGAAGAAGAAACTTCCACTGAAGAAACTACTGATGAAGAAGAAGTTGTAGAAGTCCAAGGTATGTGGGATTTCATCCTCCGATATGAGGAAGATCAAGAAGCATCCCCTGTTAGCACTCGAAGTAGAAATCAACTTGATCCTCCTCAATCTACTCCTAAGTCAAAGAGCGCAAGCCCATTGACTAAGGAAAAAGTTTCACCCAAGAAAACGACATCTAAAGAAATTCAAACCAGCCCAGTCCAGACAGATTCATGAATTCCATCAAGAACACTGATTGTTTCGGATGAAATGGAATATAACATTATAGAAGATATGAAGAATACTAGGGCTAACATCACTTTTTATGAATTGAGCAAGTTAAAACATCAACAAAAGGTACTTTTGAAAGAATTACATGCTGTACCAGAAAAACCTTTGCTCGATCCTGTAATTTCTCAAGCTTCCAATGAGATGGGAAGACCTCCAACTAATTCGGTTAGTAAAGTTGATCTTGAAAATATCGCTTTAATTGGAGGAAGATCAAGATCTCATACTCCTCCATTTCTTCTTACTTATGAAGTTTTCAATAAAAATTTTCATAACTATTTAGTGGATTCTGGAGCTTCATCTAATATTTTACCAAAATCAGTATGTGCAAAATTAAACATTCAACCACAAAAATCTGCTGTATGTATAGTGCAATTAGATTGATCTCAGGTTGAATTGATTGGCGAATTAAACCAAGTTACCATACGGCTGTCATCAAATCCAAAGGTATGTCAAGTCATTGATATTTTAGTTGCAGATATTCTAGAATTTTATGGCTTAATTCTTAGCATAGATTGGTCAGAAAAACTTCATGGATACTTTGCAACCGATTGGTCGCACATGTGGCTTCCTTACAATGGTAAACCAAATCAGATAAAGGTTGAACGATAAAAGCATCAGAAATACATAGTAACAGAATTGGAAGGAGAGAATGAACCAGTTGCATACAGTAGTAATATCATTGGCAATTACTCAGTTGATTCTTTCTTAGGAAATTTTAATGCTCATACTTCACCTTATTTAGAACATTATGTTTTATCTCAAATAGAAAAAAAATTTCAAACAGATATTTCTAGATGTATTAATGTTGTAGATACTCCTGTAAATAAATCTTTATTTTGGAAATTATTTTTTGATGGGTCTAAGTCTAATGAAGGAGCAGGAGCAGGATGTGTGTTGGTTAGTCCAGAGGGAAACAAAATTATGCTAACTTGTAGACTTGAGTTTGAATGCACTAATAACACTGCAAAATACAAGGCTTTAATCCAAGGATTATATAAAGAAATCGGATTAGATATCAAATATCTACAAGTTTTCAGAGATTCAGAAATTGTAATCAAACAGGCACGCAATACTATACACTATTTATCAGGTCATTTAAAGCATTATCAATCTTTAGTCCAAGATCTGACTAAAAATTTTATAGCATTTAATATTTCACCAATTCCTAGAATTCAAAATGCTAGTGCAGACCTCTTAGCCAATGTAGCCTCTAAGCTTATTCCTACAGAAGACTTTAGTCCTGATCAATTTTCAATTGAATTAATCTTTAGACCTTCAATTCCTGATAACGTTACCAATTGGAGAATTTTCAACGATGATCCTGATATTGTAAGCTTCCTCACATCTGAAGGATGTTATACCAATCAGATAATTGATGAAGACCAACATGACAAACAATTACAACACAATAGCACTAATAATGCTATTCCAAAGTCAATAGTCAAGTTAGAAGACCTTTATGATTTGAAAGACCGATTTAAAATATCTACCAATTCAAAATTACAAAGTTCAACTTTGAATTATGAATTAGTGAATCTAGGAACTGATACCAAACCACAGAATATCAACCTAGGCCTTGATATAGCTCCTGAAGAAAAATTAGCATATGTTCGTCTTTTGAAACAATATAAAAGTGTCTTTTCTTGGAACTACGATGAACTCAAAACTTATGACACTTCTATTATCCAACATACTATTCCAATGATAAATGATGAAAAACCTGTTCAACAAAAGCTGAGAAAAATCCATCCCAATCTAGAAAATCAGATCAAATCTGAACTCAATAAGTTATTGAAAGCCAAAATTATTTTTCCAGTTCGACTTTCTAAATGGGTTTCCAATATGGTTCCTGTTAGAAAGAAGAACGAAGATGTTAGAATTTGCATTGACTTTCGAAATCTTAATAAAGCTTGCCAAAAATATAATTTTCCTTTGCCTCCAATGGAGCAAATATTACAGGCAGTTGCAGGATCATAATTAATGTCTTTCTTAGATGGTTTCTCTAGCTACAATCAAGTGTTAGTTCATCCTGATGATCAATTGAAAACTACATTTAGAACCAAATGGGGTACTTATGCATATCATAAGATGCATTTTGGTCTGATCAATGCTGGTGCCACATTTCAAAGAGCCATGGACATCGCTTTCAAGGGATTAGTTAACAAATCAGTGGTAATCTATCTGGATGATATAACTGTATATTCCAAAAAACTAAGCAATCATCTTAAAGATTTGAAGCAGATATTCCAACGTTGTCAAAGGTATGGAATTTCACTTAATCCGAAAAAAATCCTTTTTTGCATTAAGTGAAGGAAAACTTCTTGGATTCATAGTGTCAAAATCTGGAATTCATATTGATCCTAATAGAATCAGGGAGATTTCTGAAATATCTTTACCTCACAACAAGAAAGCTATGCAATTTTTCCTTGGCCAGATTAATTTTGTAAAAAGATTTGTAACAGATTTTTCAAGAATTGTATCTCCTTTACAAGCAATGATAAAAAATAATTCAAACTTCAAATGGAGCCAAGATGAATATGAGGCATTCAATCTGATCAAACAAGCAATCATTAATTCTCCATCTTTAGCAACTCCAAATTTTTCCGATCCTTTTATTTTGTATACATTTGCCTCTGATAAATGTTACGATGCAATACTTACTCAAGCAAATCAAGACAAAGCAGAAGCCCCAATTGCTTTCTTTAGTTCCAATTTACAAGGAGCTGAGTTGAATTACTCAGATGTGGAGAAACAAGCTTATGTTGTTTTCAAAGAAATCAAGTATTTCAGACCTTTTTTACTTAAAACCCATACAAAAATCATAGTATTGTTTCCAGCAGTAAGAAATCTTTTAGTCCAAAAAGATGTGGGTGAGAAAAGATCTAATTGGATTACTGCCTTACAATAATATGATGTTGAGATCAAACCAGCAAATATTGTAAGAGGTCAAGGCTTTTACAAAATACTAGCCGGAGCATCACAAATTTCTGAAAAATCATCTGAAGAGATACAAACGTATGAGGTAAGCCTAAACGATGTTGAATCATTATATGTTGATATCATTTTTTATCTAAAGAATGGATATGCTCCTCCAAATCTCAATCACACCAAGAAAAGAGCTCTAAGGTTGAAGGCTAAAAAATATCAGCTTGTAAACGGTGTTCTTTTTAGAATAAATTATGATTCTGTTCTTCTTAGATGTCTGGAGAAATCTGAAGCTGAAAAAGTCTTGCAGGAACTTCACGATGGGCCAGCAGGTGGACATGATGCTGGAGATGCTACTACACAAAAAATTATTCGTGCAGGCTATTACTAGCCTACATTATTCAAAGATTCACATAGCTATGTAAGAAAATGTCAAATTTGTCAAACTGCAGCTGGAAGACAAAAGAAACCATCATTGCCATTACAACCAGTGAACATTGAACAGCCTTTTGATCAATGGGGATTGGACATAATAGGTGAGATTGTTCCTCACTCTTCTAAGAAACATAGGTATATTATTACAACAACTGATTATTTTACGAAATGGGTAGAAGAAGTCCCTCTCAATATTGCTAATGCTGAACATATCATCGAATTCATAGATCAGTTCATAATTACGAGGTTTGGTTTACCTTCTGCTTTAATTTTTGATAATGCATCTTTTTTTTCTGGTAATGCTATGACTGAATTTGCACTCAAGAGAGGTTTTAAACTTAAATACTCTGCCAATTATTATCCACGGGGAAATGGATCAGCTGAATCCACAAATAAAAACTTAATTAGAATCATTAAGCGAATCATTGATCAAAATCATAAAAATTGGCATAAGTCTTTAACATATGCTTTATGGGCAGATCGAATAACACAGAAGGCTTCCATTGGTACTTCTCCCTTTAATTTAGTTTATGGGAAAGAAGTAGTTCTTCCAACTCATTTAACAATTCCTTCTTTAG